>CM070013.1:4946030-5281030 GCA_036247105.1 Cirrhinus mrigala | reverse complement strand
AATACATTTTAAATAAAAAAAAAAATAAAAATCTACACATTAACAAATATTTCTTGTTTTATATATAGCATGTACGGCATTAATCTTTTAATAATTTTTTTTTTCATTTAATTTTAAAGATTTAACAATTTTGTGGTGTTTTTGTCATTTTTAGTAGTTTAGCATTTTTGTATACTATAGTTTATGTATATATATATATATATGTGTGTTTTTTTATTTCAATTTTAGTACATCTGGGTAAACTGAATGAAAATAAGAAATGCCAAAGCATTCTGAAATTTTTTTATATTATATTTTATTATATTATATTATAATTATATTATATAATCGAATATTTTATTTTATATTATACAATGTATATTATATAATGTAACTATATTATAATTTTATTATATTTTATTATATTTTAATTATATTAATTTAATTAGAGCATGTACGACATGCATGATATAGGTAAAATAAAACAATCTTTTCATTAATTTAATTTTAGTTAAAGATTTAGCAATTGTGTGGTGTTTTTGTCATTTTTATTAGTTGAGCATTTTTGTATACTATAGTTTATGTATTTTTTTTTTATTTTTGTAAAATTATATATATATAATTTTTTTTTCAGACTTTATTTTAGTTAACATTTTTTTCTAGTAACGAAAATGTTTTTTATGGTTTTAGTTTTAGTTAATAACAATAACACTGATTCTGTTAAAACAAGTCTTATTTTTTTCTTTTGTAAATATAAAATGATTAAAACTAAACTTATAATAATTAGTTTTTGTTTTGTGTTTTAAATGTATCTATATAGTTTTCAATATATTTCATTTCAATTTTAAGTACATCAAGATAAACTAAATGAAAATGTGAAATGTCGCTTTGGCAGCTAGTTGAAATAAAATGTTTAGATTTTTTAAATATAATATTTTATTTCAGTTAACATTAATTTCAAGTAACTTTTTTTTTTATTTATTTTTTATTAACTACAATAACCCTGATTCTCTTAAAACAAGTCTTATTATTTTGTTTTAATTTTTAATTTCCCCCCAGTATTTGATTTTATTCCGTATTCAGATCATTTCATTTGTTTTTAGCATAGACAAGCATGAATTTATTGTAATCTAGTTTATTCCAGTCTGATCTTTATCACAGCCCTTTTTGCAGTGTACAGTATGAGTCAAAAGTCGTATCAAATGTATAAAAAGTTGAACTGTAAGAATTCCTGTATGTTTTGATAAAAGCAGCGGGAGAGCGAGAGCAGGCGTGGGAGATGGAAAGCCGGCAGCATCGAGAGCATGTGTGAAAGCGCCGCTTTGGTTGTTAGCATTCAGCGCGCAGCGCCGCTATCCCATACTGCCAGTCTCCAAGACAACGGCCTACTTAGAGCCACTACACAGCACTACAGGCGAAGCTCTGCGAGTCACGTGGTGCCGCGGGAAGAGCGATTTTGTGTGTGTGAGTGATATATAGGGGGAAAGGGTGAGCTGTGCTGTACCTGAACACTGCAGGCGTTTCATAACCAGCCAAATGCGTAGTGAGACGGCCATATGTCTGCAACAGTCGGACCTCCGACATCCATCCGTGCAACATTTTCCCCCTGGCTTGTTGTGTCATTCGCTGACACTCTGTGAATCATCAGTATTTGCTCACTTGGAATGTTTTTAGGTATCATATGAATTGCATTTGTTTATATTTTAGAAATTGTGTCGTGGTGTAATGTTCATTACATCATTTGTCTGGTTTGGTCTTTTTGGGTCAGAGAATTATGTAATTCAGTCTGTTATGTATCCGAAGGGGAAAACGTGCATTAAAAAGCACCAGAGTTGGAGTTTTGTTCTGGATCTGGATTTTGGTTTATAGTCTTGCATTGTTGTCAACTGATGCTTTTTTTAGTGGCTGATGCTAATTTCTAGCAAAAAGTGTCACCAGCATAAGGCTGGTATATACATAATAATATAATTAATGCTAAAATCAAACAACTTTTGAGTTATTTTTTATTTTATTTATAAACATTGAAAACTGAAAAAGGTCATCATAGATTTTGCATTAGATTAATGCAGTGCTTATGTATAAATAATATCATTTTAATGGTAACAAGTAAGATCAGATGTACACAAAATTGCAAACATCCAATGTAATTATTTTGTTTTCATTTTATAAAAGACACAAGAGTATCCATAGACAAGGCTGTTGTTAAACTAATGTAATTCTGATATGTAAGTAATGTAATTTAATGGTAGCAAATAAGATCATATGTACACAAAACTGCTAAAATCAAACAATATGTCAGTTTATTTTATAAAAACATTGAAAACTGAGACAGATTACCCATAGACAAGGCTCTCGTTAGACTAATGCAGTGCTGATATATAAATAATATAATTTAATGATGGCAAATAGGATCAGATGTGCATGAAACTGCAAAAATCAAATGTATTATTATTATTTATTTATTTTTTCATTTTTTAGAAAGAAAAACCTAATTTAATTGTTGTTAGGTGAATGCAATTCTGCAATTCAAATATACCTGTGCTACTTAAGACTGGTTTTGTGGTCCAGGTTCACAAATAATATAATTTAATGAGGGCAAATATGATCATATATACACAAAATTGCTTAAATCAAATACAAAAAATTTTTTTTTTTTTTTTTTTTTTTTTGGTTAAAAACACTGAAAACTGTAAAAGATTATCCATAAACAAGGTTGTTGTTCAAATAATGTAATGCTGACATGTAACTAATATAATTAAATGATGGCAAATAAGATCAGATGCACACAAAGATGCTGTTATCAAACTTAATTAATTATTTTATTTCATAAAAACATTGAGGTTATACTTATACCAGGCTGTCGTTAGACTTGAAATTGAGCCACTGGCAAATGCAGATAAGCTCAGATTGACCAATCATTGATCAGTCACTCAAATGATTGAATCAATGAACTGAAATAAATGCTGCAATAAATTCACCATTCCTCTGAAATTTCATTTCACTACAATCTAACATTACTGCCTTGTTTTGGACAAAGAGGTTTTAGTTTGGTTTCTGTGGTTGAGTTATTATATTCTGTGTCTGATCTTGACTGTAACTGATGTGCAGCAATAGGGTTTTAATATGGGTTGTGAAATCCCTGTTAGACGTGAAGGTGTTAGCGGTGAGAAGGTGTGCTGTGAAGCATCAGATATAATAAGATCTGTCTTTTCTCTCTCTTACTCTCTCTCAGATGTGATCAAGCTTCAGCTGGTGGATGCTGGTCTGGTGGAGTGTCTGCTGGAGGTCGTGGCTCAGACGGTGGACAGCGACAGGGAGGAGGACGTGGCTCAGCTCAAGACGGCCTCGGACCTCATGGTCCTTCTGCTGTTGGGAGGTACACGACCAAAACTCTGGCAGAGCTCAGATAACCCTGAAATAAAGGCTTTGAAAGAACAAAAACGTTATGTTACGTAATGCATCATTTCCTCTGCTTGGAAAAAGCAAACAGGGCAAAGCAAAACATAATGATATAGTGTCAAGCGATGACATCATAGTGTGTGTTTAATTAATGAAATGTGCTATTCCTGTGAACATTCCTCATTTAATTTAGTTTCCCAGCAGTTATATAAGCTTATTACTAGCTAAATAGGGATGCATGTCCTTTTACCTTGAGAAGGAAAAGCTGAAGTGAGGCTTTTCTGGCTGATGTGTATTTCACTTCATTAATATTAAACACTAGCTGAAAGAGTTGTGGGGCATTAAAATGACTTTCACTGAATGTACTGAATATTGGAGGTTGGAAATTTACAACCTTGCATACAGTTCAGTTCAGAAGTTGAATTGCTTTGATTGCTTTTTATTTTTTTTTAAATGTTTTTTTATGCTCACCAAGGCTGCATTTATTTGATCAGAAATACAGGAGATTCAGTAATATTGTCAAATATTAATACAATTTAAAATGATTGTTTTTATATTGATATATTTCAAAATAAAATTTATTTCAGTGATGCAAAGCTGAATTTTCAGCATCATTACTCCAATCTTCAGTATTACATGATCCTTCAGAAATCATTCTAATATGCTGAATTGCTGCTCAAGAAACCATGTGGAAACCGGGGCGTTTCTTTTAAAGATTCTTTGATGAATAAAAAGTTCAAAAGAACATAATTTATGTGCAACAGAAATCTTTTGCAATGCCTTTAGTGTTGCCTTTAATCAACTTAATGCATCCTTGCAGAATAAAAGTATTAATTTAATTTAAAAAATCTTTCTGACCTCAGACTTTTGAACTGTAGTTTATGTTCCTTCATTACAAACATGATAATCGTCTAGTTTGTAGTTTTCATTTCTTTCAACTCTTCGTTTGAAAGAAGTCAGGCTGCTTTCTGGTTCCCATTCAATATGACATTTATTAGTAATAAAGCCCTAAAAGCAGCTGAACTGAAGAAATAATGGCTTAAATGGGGTTCAAAAGATTTTCACACTCTATTTTCTCTGAATCTTAGCGAAGCTGAACTATCTGACTTGAGCAGATCATAGTCTGAGAAACGCAATTTCACCCGTAACTCAAAAACTGTCAAAATGTGTAGTTAATGCGTTTTGCTTTTTGTAGTGTGGCATTAGTTCACTGCATTTTCTGCTGAATAAAACAGCCAAACCCTGCCTTACTGGTTCATTGATATCATTGGAATCACTTTCAGAATAATTAGTTCCAGCAGATGAATGATAAAATGATTGACAGCCAATCAGAATCCACCTGACTTTAAAGAGCTCAAGCATTTAAAGCAGCAGACACTTACAATAGAAAGGAACATTATCATCTGTTGTTTTTTACGCTATTAGAGTTATCGTTATAGTTATCTTTATAATTATCGGTCTTAGTATAAACAGCCTTAAAGACCTTGTAATTTGCATCATTCTGTCTTATGTTTTTGTGTTTTCTGTGTTTTCCTGTAGATGAGTCGATGCAGAAGCTGTTTGAAGGGGGTAAAGGCAGTGTGTTTCAGAGGGTCCTTTCATGGGTGCCCTCCAACAACCACCAGCTCCAGCTAGCAGGAGCGCTCGCCATCGCTAACTTTGCCCGTAATGGTAAGACATCAGCAGCATTGAGGAAGGTTACTTTTGAAGGAGAAGTCCACTTCCAAAACAAAGATTCACATATAATGTACTCACCCCCTTGTCATCCAAGGTGTTCATGTCTTTCTTACTTCAGTTGTAAAGAAATTGTTTTTTGAGGAAAAATTTCAGCATTTTTCTCCATATAATAGACCAATATGGTGCCCCGATTGTGAACTTCCAAAATGCAGTTTAAATGCGGCTTCAAATGGTCCCAGCCGAGAAAGAAGGGTCTTATCTAACAAAACGATCAGTTATTTTCATAAAAATAATAAAATTTATATACTTTTTAATGTCAAACGCTCGTCTTGTCTTACTCATTAGGGTATGTCGAAAAACTCCCATCTCATGCTCTTCCTCAACTTCAAAATCACCCTATATTGCTGTTTTACCTTTTTTGTTAAGGGTGTTTGATCTTCTTTGCATGTTCACTTTGTAAAGACTGGGTCGGTACTGCTGCAGCAATGTACAATGATTTTTAAATGATTTTTGAAGTTGAGGGAGAAAATATGAGTTTTTCGACATACCCTAACTGTCTTGAGCCAGAATACACAGAGTTCAGGGAGAGAAAGGCAAGACGAGTGTTTGAGATTAAAAAGTATTTAAATTGTATTTTTTTTATTTTTTTTTTACTTATTTTTTGGGCTTTTTATGCCTTTTATTGTGATAGGACAGTAGAGAGATGACAAGAAAAGAGGGGAGCGGGATCGGCAAAGGACCTCGAGACGGGAATCAAACTCGGGTCACCGTCAGCGCAGTTGCGCTATATGTCGACACGCTAACCACGAGGCTATTGGTGCCAACTAATTTAAAATAACGATCGTTTCGCTAGATAAGACCCTTCTTCCTCGGCTGGGATCATTTACAACTGCATTTGTGGTCGTTTGAAGTCGCATTTAAACTGCATTTTGGAAGTTCAAAATCGGGGCACCATATCAGTCCATTATATGGAGAAAAATCCTGAAATGTTTTCCTCAAAAAACATAATTTCTTTACGACTGAAGAAAGAAAGACATGAACATCTTGGATGACAAGAGGGTGAGTACATTGTATGTGAATCTTTGAATCTTTAAAAGTAATGCCTTACAATTAGGGCTGCCCCATAATAGTCGACTAACCATTAGCTAGCTAGTAGCGCGCTTAAATACCCTGTCATTCTTGGTCGTACAGATAAGAGTAATACATCTTTTGAATCTGTAAAGTCTCTACCTTTATTTGTGTGCACATTCAGTAACAACAAAACATTGTGCTTTTGTAAAATAATAAATGCAAACAGGATGTGCTGTGAACTATAGAGTGTCAAAAAAAAATAAATAACCGACACTTAAAAATTTAGAAGCACAGTCAAAATTTCGGCAGCACCTTCTAATCAATAATCAAAAAAATCTGATCAAAAAATTAGCCTTCCCTTTACGAGATGACATTTGACTCCTTAAAGTGATTTACAGGGGAATTTTGTTTTTAATTTTGTAATGACATTTTTCTGACTTTATTAAAAGTATGTCATCTTTTATGTAAAATTTGGAAAAAATTATATTTTATAAGCTTTTTAAAATGTCTAATTAAAACAACAGAATAAGAGCAAGTAGAGTAAGAATAAGTTACCAGTCAAATGAAATCAGTATTAATAAAGAAGTGGCATGAGTGCAGTCAAATTCATGTTGAGATTAGTGTTTTAAATACAACAATTTGAACATAAAAATATTAAATGATTTAAATAACTGAAAAAGATACTTTAAAGATGAAACTAAAACTGCCAGTAGGTGGCGGCAAGTCACTGATTTAATTACTGAATCATTCATTCATTTGATTCATTCAAACGGCTGAAATAAAGCAAGTGACTGTCTTTATGAATGGGAAATTGATTCATTGACTCATTAGATTAGTTTAAAAACGTACATTCATTCATAAACAAAACACTGCTGTGTTTGAATGGAGATGCACAGCTGCTCAGTTGTGACTTGTTTCAAACTATTTTTGACAACGAAATAGAGCAAAATCAGGCAATAGTGTTATAGTCAGACAGTGTAAGTCACGTAATATTAACTTCTTGTTTATTTAACTGTTGTATTAAATCAGTATCTCATTTACCAACTCCCTGAAAAATCATTAAAAGCTGTTTCTCATTTTAGTTCATCGTGTTCTCACAAAGTTCCATCTCTACACTGCACAATGAATCTCTTATTTACACTCTCTTTACACTTTGTTTATGAAAAGATCCGTGAGATGTCTGTGATGCATTACTCAACGTTGTAAAAACACATAGAAACTTTTGAAGCTCCCCTCAGCACAAACACAAATATGCTGATCGTGTCAGTTGCACTGGTGCTCCTAAATATTTTTTTTTATAGTTGCACGCAGCAGTTTTTAGTCACAAATGCGACTTAAATGGTCACGCTGTAGAGCCCTGATATCTGTCAACTTTCATATGAACCAATTCAGTGGAAAACAAATAGGCTATTCTCAGATTATGAATCCATATGAAACATGCATACAGGCACATCCACTACTCCAGAGATGACTAGTCAGTGTCGCCGACTTCATCTCTTGAGCCCAAAAAAGCAGCCTCATTACTGTTTTTCCTTGACACATTCATAATCATTACTTCTGCTGGTTGTGCTGTTGCAGGCTTTATGCGTGTGCTCGAGCACTTATTAGGCTTAATTTGCATTACTTTTTCTCATCTGGGCTGGGCTTGCTTGTTTGTTTTTAATAAAAAGTTCTGTTTTTGGCAAATATAAAAGCAAACCAAAACTGAAATGTCTGTACTATAGAGGGCGCAGCAAATATAGGATATTTGTGCTATTTAACATATTTATTATTGCAGGTTTGCATCATATTCTGAGTTTGCATTTCACTGTTTTTATTCATTTTGAGTATATCTGAATCTTTTTTTTGATCAAGTCAGATGAGTAAATGCATGTTGATTTTTGTGACCCTGGACAAAACCAGTCATAAGGGTCAGTTTTTTTTAAATTAAGATTTATACATTATATAAATAATAAATGATAAATAAGCTTTCCATTGATGTATGATTTCTTAGGATAGGACAATATTTGGTCGAGAGACAACTATTGGAAAATCTGGAATCTAATGGTGCAAAAAAAAAAATCAAAATATTGAGAAAATCACCTTTAAATTTGTCCAGATGAAGTTCTTAGCAATGCATATTACTAATAAAAAATTGTTGACATATTTACAGTAGGAAATGTACAAAATATCTTCATGGAACATGATCTTTATCTAATATTCTTAATATTTTGGCATAAAAGAAAAATCAATAATTTTGACCCATACGATGTATTTTTAGCTATTGCTACTATTTAAGACTGGTTTGTGATCCAGGGTCACATTTAGTCTATAACTACAGTAATATCATGTTCACACAGGAACGCTGTCAGTCAGTAAATGGGAAAACAAAGTAACTGGCATTACTTATTTGAAAAAGTAACTCAGATATTTTCTTGTAAATTAAAAAGTAATGCATTACTAGTTATTATAAAAAAGTAAAAAAGTATACTTACTTGTAATGTGTTACCCCCAACACTGGACTTCAGTCCTGCAACTACAAGATCATGACGATCGCTGTGTTGAGAATATAAATAAGTGTTTTTTTTGTGTGCAGATGGGAACTGCATCCACATGGTAGACACTGGTATCGTACAGAAGCTTCTTGAGCTGTTAGACAGACATGTTGAAGAGGGGAACGTGACGGTGCAGCATGCCGCCCTCAGCGCTCTGAGGAACCTCGCCATCCCAGGTCAGTCTGAACATTCACTCAGTCATTGAATTGTTCACTCACCTGTGCATGAGTGACTTGATACTAAATGTGCTCCATCTTCTTCTCTCTTCTCCAGTGGTGAACAAATCTAAGATGCTCTTGGCTGGTGTGTCAGATGTAGTGCTGAAGTTCCTCAAATCCGAGATGCCTCCGGTCCAGTTCAAGCTTCTGGGAACATTACGGATGCTCATCGACACACAGGGTATTTATTAAAAGCATACGTTTCAGAAATGACTATACAGATAGTTCCACCCCAGAATCTTGCCATTGGTTGAGCCGATGTTGCTGTGCTGGACTGGTTGTGATATGTGACCCTGGACCACAAAACCAGTCTTAAGGGTCAATTTTTTGAAAGTGAGATTTATACATCATCTGAAATAAATAAGCTTTCCACTGATGTATGGTTTGTTAGGAAAGGACAAGATTTGACCAAGACACAAATATTTGAGAATTTGGAATCTGAGGGTGCAAAAAAATCTAAATATTAAGAAAATCGTCTTTAAAGTTGTTCAAATGAAGTTCTTAGCAATGCATATTACTAATTAAAAAATTAAGCTTTGATATATTTACGGTAGGAAACTTACAAGATATCTTCATGGAACATGATCTTTACTTAATATCCTAATGATTTTTTGGCATAATAGAAAAATTGATCATTTTGACCCATACAAATATACCCGTGCTACTTAAGACTGGTTTTGTGGTCCAGGGTTACATACATATAAATTAAAAAATGCATGACTGTTTTTTGCATGACATGTTTGAAGTTTTCTTTTCTGTGCTAACATGAAGATTTCAGATGCAAAACCAGCAAAAAGTTATCTCGGTCAAAAATGAGATAATGATACTGAGTGAATGCTCCTGATACATAGTATACGTCCATCAAATACTTTTACTTCTAAATACTTTAACTCGCTAAATTTCAGCCTCAGCCCAATCAGAAGTACTAGTATTTGCATAGAAACCTATACAAAGTAGCCAGAAAGAAATGCTAATTTTAAAGAAATACGTCAGATAGATTTAGGGGCTTTTGCATCTGAACTCTTCATATATTCTTTTGAAACAGTAAGTAGGAACAGGGAATCAAAGGGTTCATCCCTTCAGTTCTTCAGGGGTTCAATTAGAACTGTTGACTTGGCAGTTAATTGAAATTAAATGTTTAGATTAAAGAACTAAATTTGTTAAAACTAAAAGAAATTAACATAAAGCTTAACAGAACTAGATGTTGAACTAATAGAACTCATCAAAATGACCAAAGCACACAACAAAATGACTAAAACTTAAACTAAAATTTAACTGAAAACTGAAAGTATAAAAATGAAAGCTAATTTGCAATAAATAGTAAAGTATTATAAATTAAAAATTAACATAACACTGATGTAGTAGCTTCAGATGTGTATGTCTGCTAAAAGTTAATGTTAAAGTTAATCAAAAGCATGTTGATGACTTCAAACTAACAGAAATGAGCTAAAAGCCACAAAACACAGTTTTTGATGTGATGGGTTTTTAATTAAATTTGATAATCTTACAAGTCCCTGTATGTTTTACAGCTGTTCAGCTGTGTCAAAGACAGCATGTGTGATTTGATCTGAGGTTCAGGCCCGTCCCAGCTGCTGCCGCACAGCAGTCAGTGTCTGATATTAAGTGAGTGGAGGATCGATGGCACTCTGTCATTTAGTAACTATGGATCGCAGACAAGGACAAATTTGCATCGTCTTTCATTGGCAACGGCCCAGCCGTGTTAGCTTTCAGTGACAGCTTGGGTTTAAAACGAATATTCCTGAGTAAATACAACTTAGGCTGTATCGACAGCATTGGTGACATGCTGTCAATTACCACAGAAAATGATTTCGATCCGTCTTTCAGTTTGGAAACAACTGAAATATATGTGTAAAACAGTAAACACCTAGCAGAAATATGCATCTTTCATAATGCCTTGAAGCCACAAAACTTCTAAACACTTCCTAAGATAGGGATTTCACAGTTTGGGGGATTAAAAAATTGTGCAATTTTTCTGATTGAAAAAATCTGACATTTTAAGACTTTTTAAAGCCAAGATATTAAATGACATATGAAACTAATTTGTTTTGTTTAATAATATTACACAAAATTACTACAGCTGTTGTAATATTTAACAATGTTTTATAATAGAAAAATAATCTAAATTAACAAATATGTTGTAGCATGTGCTTTGCTTTTGTTTGATTATGTTCAGCGGTGTGTGTGTGTGTGTGTTGCAGCTGATGCAGCAGAGCAGCTGGGGACAAACGCAAAGCTGGTGGAGCGTTTGGTGGAGTGGTGTGAAGCGAAGGATCACGCCGGAGTGATGGGAGAATCCAACCGCCTGCTGTCCGCTCTCATCCGACACAGCAAGTCAAAGGTCTCATACTCTAGCTCTTCATTTTCTCCCATTTAAGGCCTTTTGATTTATATGATGTGGAAAACGTGGACAAAATCATTTTATAAAATTGTAATTTACTGTATAAAACAGAATGGCTCAGAATTTGTCAAATTTTGAATGATTAAATCAAAACTTAAATTAAGTTGCAATTTGGGCTAGTGTCTGAATATTAAACCACAAAAAGCTTTTTATATATGAGTCCGGCATGTTCTGTGTGAGTGATTTGTTTTGTCTGCTGCACACACACTGAAGCATGTGTGATGCTCATGGTTTTCAGTGTCTGCCAACTCACTATGTAAGGACAGAAACTTGATCTGCTCTGAGAGTCACTTCATGAGCATTTCACAGTTGTATATAAAATAAAGTCTGTCATCATATCACATACACACAGAAACTTAAAGGCCTTCATGGCAACCTGTCAGAATAAAAGTTTGGTTTACTTTTTAAAGTAATTAAAGAAATATATTACTGTTGTCTCAATATAAAAATAATAATAAGAATAATACAATTTATTATCAAAATTTTCTTTTTCAAGAATAACCACACAATTTTTCATCCATGTTTTCAATTTAACTGTAAAACTCTGTTGTGAAGCACTTTATTTGAAAAAAAAAAAAAAAAACAGAAAGGGTTTGCTTAATTTTCATTAGTTTAAAAGATAAAATAACTTTTTATGCCAGAAAAATTAAATGTATTTCATAGGGCCCTAAAAATTAAAGTTTTGGTTAACTTTAAAAGAATTGTTAATTGTATACATTTCATGATTTTAATTAATTGAGAGTCACTTCATGAGCATTTCACAGTTTTATATGTGACTCTGGACCACAAAACCAGTCATAAGGGTCAATTTTTCCAAATTGAGATTTATACATCATCTGATAGCTGAATAATTGATGTATGGTTTGCTATGATAGAACAATATTTTTAGATACAAATCTGGAATCTGAGGGTGCAAAAAAATCAAAATCACCTTTAAAGTTGTCCAAATAAAGTTCTTAACAATGCATATTGCTAATCAAAAATTAGGTTTTGATATATTTACAGTAGGACTTTTACAAAATATTTTCATGGAACATGATCTTTACTTAATATCCTAATTATTTTTGGAATAAAAGAAAAATCAATCATTTTGACCGATACAATGTATTTTTGGCTATTGCTACAAATATACCCCAGTGACTTTAGACTGGTTTTGTGGTCCAGGGTCACATATAATAAAGTCTATCATCATATCACATACACACAGAAACTTAAAGGTCTTCATGGCAACCTGTCAAAAGAGTAGTTTGGTTTAACTTTTAAAGAAATTGAAGAAATATATTACTGTTGTACAGTAGAATATATGTCTTGATATAATAATGATGATAATAATAATAATAATAATAATAATAAAGTTTTATATTAAAACTTTATTTTTCAAGGAATAACCACACAAATTTTTATCCATGTTTTCATTCCAACAGTAAAACTCCATTTTGAGCACTTTATCTGGCAAAAAAAGAGAAAGGGTTTGCTTAGTTTTAATTAGTTTAAGAGATAAATTAACATTTTATGCCTTCATTTGATTGCCAGAAAAATTAAAATGCACAACAGAGAATTTCAGGGAAAAAAAAAAAAACGTAATTTTTTTTTTTAATGATTACAATTAATTAAACATGCTTTTCGATTATTACAATTTAATTACACCATTAAAATTAAATCTAGAAAATTTTAGAGAGAAAACAGAATTTGGTAAAACTGGAATTTGAGAAAAAATAAAATATGTTTCATAGGGCACGAAAAATATAATTTTTAGTCAACTTTAGATGAATTGTTGGTAATTGTATACATTTCATGATTTTAATTAATTAGACATGCTTTTTAATTACTAAAATTTAATTTAAAATTTAACTATGAAAAGTTAAAATGGAAAAAATTGAATCCAGGAAAATTAAAACAAAATTTGGAAAAAAAATAAAAGAATTTGGTTAAAAAATGATAATAATAAAAATAAACTCATTTCAGTGATGCTTTTTGCATGGTGCAGCACAGACGTGCGTCATCAAATACTGTGTCTTAAGCAGGCATGACATGACTAAGCAGCAAGCAAAAATCCCGTCTCTACCATGTAAATCTTCTGTTGTCGAATAATCATTTTTAAGTGCATGTTCTGATTGATTTTTATTGTTGTTGTTTCAAATCTGTGGAGGACTTGTGTTATTGTACATTGTAATTTTTTTTTTCCCTTCTCAGATTCACATCCTTTGGAAGATTCTGACTGTTTTTTTTTTTTCTCTTTCTGAATAGGATGTGGTCCGAACAGTCATACAAGGTGGAGGTGTTAAGCACTTGGTAACCATGGCGACGAGTGAACACATGATCATGCAGAATGAAGCGCTGGTGGCCTTGGGTCTCATAGCAGCACTAGACCTGGGTAAAAATCAAAGATTTTACATTGTACATTAGAGTGAATTCAGGTGAATTGTGACGCTTTCTGAAAAATGTCTCAATTATCCTGAATTAACTTTACATATGTCTTTCATATTTATACTTGATATTATTTAAGCTTTATTACAGTTACTGGAAATGATTTCTAAAAGCTTTAAGTTTAGTTAACAGTAGCAATATCTGGTTCACTTTTGTCTTTGTGATGAATGGTAAAAAAGTTACCTGAATCCACCTTTTAGTTTTAGTAGCAATTCAGTGAGGCTGATAGCTTAATTAAATTGTATTTTAATAATTATACATGGGCAAAATTATATTCTATTTCTTAAATCATATTTGTCTTAATTTCTAATATTTAAGCCTTTAGTGACTCTGCATTTATGCATTTAGCAGGCACTTTTATTCAAAGCGACTTGGAAGGGGAACAAATGCAATTCTACAGAGAGTCAATTATATTTGCAATATACAATACCAGGTTTATTAGAAAACTAGATTAGGAAGCAAGCTAGAGAAGAGGAGAAATGCAGAGAAGAAATCATTTTGGGTGTGTGTGTTTCTGCATGCATGTGTAAGTGCATTGGTTTAAGAGATACTGTACAGACATTTATTCAGGTGTGTCCAAATGTTTTGTGCTGTTCAGAACTTTTAACCGAGTCACTTTTTGTTTTTGATTTCAGATTGCGCAGAGAAGGACTTTGTCGGCGCTAATCTGGTGCAGGTTTTACACAAACTACTGACAGATGAGCACAGTGCACCGGAGATCAAATACAACTCCATGATTCTCATCTGCTCCATCATGGGATCAGGTGAGTCAGGAGATTACAGGAAAAATAGAAAAGAAGCCTCAAAGTAAACGTGTGTTGTTATTGTTAACTAAAATGGAAACTATCAAAAATCATTAGCGTTAATTGAAATAAAGCTGAAATAAAATATAAATATTAGATGAAAATCTTAAATGAAAGTTGGAATTATTTTAGCAGTTAACTAATATTTGTTAATAAGTGCTTAGAAATAAGTTAATAATTACCGAATTAACAAAATAAAAAATAAATCATGACAAATAAATGACAAACTCACAATAACACACAAAATTACCAAAACTTAAACTATAATTAAAATGAAAACTGAAATTAATAACTAAAAAATAAGTTAACCAAACGTATTAATAAATACTGTAATAGCATAGAAATAATAAAATAGAACTGATTTAAATATTTTAATACCTTAGAAATAATATTAAACTAATACTGACTTAAACAAGCAACATTCAGATTGTATTTAGTTGTTTACATTTTGTTACAGCATGTTATATACTTAATAGGGATGTAACAATATCAAAATCTCACAATGTAATAATACTGCAACATGAAGTCCATGATACGATATTTATTGCAATATTTAAAAAAACAAAAAAACAAATAAAGAATTGGAAAAAAAATAAGACCTAGAACATTTTTGGGGCACCTGATGCACCTGTGCCTATTCTAGCAGTCAGCATCCAGTGCTATATATCATTGTATATCAGAGTTTCAGTCTAGCTAATTTAAAGTCCCAGTTTTCCTTTTGTCTTCTCTAAGACTGAATGCATTTCCAAAATTGTAAAAAAAATTGCAAGCAACAATTGGAGGTTTATACATTTAATAGGAATGTAACAATATCAAAATCTCAAAATACGATAATATTGCGATATGAAGTCCACGATATGATATTTATTGCAATATTTAAAAAAAACAAATGAAGAATTGGAAAAAAATATAAAGAAAGATATTTTGAATTTGGACTGCAGTAACATTACCCATCTAGTTGTCAGCAATTCATCGCACTATTAAGCTTTTATTTTGACGGAAAGGGCAGTAGAGCTTTTATTTTGAAGGAGAACTCCAGTTTCACTGAAAGCATGCTCACAAAAATGCTCACTACAAATCTAGTGAAATGCTGTAATCATATACTGCAAATTAAGCATAACTGGTGGCCATTGTGATCCCAAACGCATGCTAAACTCACAGCACATGCAATAAACGAGTTCACTGCATTCATTCACTTTGACCAGAGCCGTTCTGAGGTGCAGAAAACGCCAGATCACGACCTGATCACCTGAACGAAGTGCGTGGTTTCCTTTGAAATAGACTTGATGAAGGGATTAAGCCATATTGCGCTTTCGGTTTTAGTTTACTGTGTAGTTTACAGATACTGTGTCAAAGCATAATGGCCCAAAACACAACTTTAAAGACCTTTTATGTCAGAATAAGAAGTTTAAATATATTATAAAAACTACACTTTTTGGAAGACCTATTGTTTCATATTGTCATGTGACCACGATAATATTGAGACAGTTTTGCTATCGCGATATCACAGTATTGATAATACCATTACATCCCTCATTTTTAACATTACAAGATAAAAAAGCATCATGCACTTTAATTTTTTGTAAATAAAACAAGAAATGATTATTGGAGTATGTTTTACAAGAAAATACTATTTCAGTCATTCTACTTAAAACTTTCATTTTAATTCAGTGCTTTCAATGCCGTTTTCATTCATCATAAATGTACTAACATTTAGTGAACATCTAGTAAAAATTGTTTCTAGACCACTTTTTTTAGACGGTGACAATTTAGCAAACAAATTTACCCTATTTGCTTTCATAATACACAGTCTTATTGTGAACAGTTCATCACTACCACATTCCAACTTTTAAAAATTTGCCTTCATAATGTTATGTTTTTATAACCTCTTTATCATTTACCAGTTTAAGCCTTTAACTGTCACTCCTTATCTTGAACATAGACATGAAAATGCACTATCCAAAGTTACATTTTTATAATTCATGAACAAAAACATTTTGTAATAATTTTGATGTACAATTTCCATGGTAATGCAATGTCTAATTTTAAAATGGTTTTCAAAGGGTGAATTTTGAGATTTTAAGTTTTCAGTTATAGATATTTAATTTCTTAAGATTTCTATTGCTTGATAGCGAAAAAGGCAACGAAAAAAATCTTTTTGTGACAAAGGTCAGAACTTCTGTTATGATATAGATTTTTGAGGTACACATTTGAGGTTACTTTTCCTACACAAAAAAGTGGTAAAGTATCTATTTAGGAGTCTTAGACCTTCCCAACGATATATAGTTTGTCATGATTAGATTAGGATATATTTGTAATATGGTGAAGTAATCTTAGGCGTCAGTTAAAGGGTTAATATCCCGTTTCACTTTATTGAAGTAAAATGTGTCTCATGCGACAAACTACACTCTCAGGAAACCGTTTCTTCTGTGTGAATGATTGTTTTCTCCTCTCACCTCAGAGCCGCTTCATAAAGAAGTGCAGAGCTTGGCCTTCATCGACGTGGTCTCCAATCTGCGCTCACATGAGAACAAGACGGTGGCGCACCAGGCCTCTCTCACAGAGCAAAGGTTAACGGCACAGAGCTAAAGGACTCTTCCGCAGCATCTCCTCCCTGCCTGCTTCCCCTCACACACATATCTCTCGTTGTCATGTGCCAAGCTGTTGTCCCCTCCGCATTCCCTGCTACAGACTCTCAAAGCCCTCTGTTTGCTCCGCGCAAGCAGAGACGCGCTACCCAAAGGCGGCCATACTTTGTAGACAGCCTTCTGCAATAGATTCATACCCGAACAGCAAAATATTTTTAAAAGACCATAGCTGTGATTAAAGAAAACAAAAAACATGAAATTCACCTATTAAAGCTGAAATAAAAATAGAAGATGAATGTTGGCAGTGGAAATAGCGCAGTTGTGCTTTCATGACATGTAAAATCACACATACCAACCGACTTGTGCATGTTTTTTTTAAATCGTCCGGTTTGTTGATGTATCTGTGTTTAGCTATTCAAGCCACACCCATATGATATGCCCCGCCCCCTCTCCTTCTGCTTACTAATTTACATAGAAGAGTAGAGATCAAACGTGTTTGTACTGTATAGGGCACCTCTGGACCAGCATGGACCTTTTCATATTTTGCCTCCTGGTCCTTGTGCCGCCCATGATCCATATCTACTGGAAAGAGCTAATTCCATATCGTTAGTCTGTTGCATTTACAAAAATCGATGATTATTGCCATCTGGATGTGTGAAGAAGTAATATATCTTGATACTGAGGACTGAAACTGTTGTACGTGCTGCCCTCGGATTTTTATCATTTCAGGACCTCATCGAAAGAAGTGATGTCATTAGTGTAGTATCAGTAGCTTGAAAGGATAGTTCACCCAAAAAGATAAAGTTCTGTTTTTTCAAACCTTGTATGCAGTTCTTTCTTCTGTAAGAATGCAAAAGAAGATATTTTGAAGAATGTTGGTAGTCAAACAGTTTCAGGTCCCATTGACTTCAGTAGTGTTTTTGTCATTGGCACCTGAAACCATTAGGTTATCAACATATTTCAAAATATCTTCTTTTGTGTACCAGCGAAGAAAGAAATGCCTTTGTTCTGTAGAAGATATTTGAAAGAATTTTGGTAACCAAACTGTATCAGGTCCCAATGATTTCCATAGCTTTTTTTTTTTTTGTCCATACCATGGAATTCAGTGGGAGCTGAAACCATTTGGATACCAGCATTTTTCAAAATGCTGTATCTTCGTTTGTTTTCCACAAAAAAATGGAATTCCAACATTCTGTAAAATATATTGTGAAGAATTTTTGGTTACAAATCCATGGTATGGAAGTCAATGGGAACAAAACCATTTGGATACCAACATTCTTCAAAATAATTTTCTTTTTTGGGTCCCACTGACTTCCATAGTTCCATTTGCTATATACGCCAATGGGACCTGAAACTTTTTGGTTACCAACATTCTTCAAAATATCATGTTTTGTGTTCCATAGAAGAAAGGAAGGCCAACATTCTATAGAAGATATTTTGAAGAACTTTTGGTTACAAATCCATACTATGGAAGTCAATGGGAACTGAAGCATTTTTGTCACCACAATTCAAAATATTTTGTGTTCCAGACAAGAAATAAATTCCAACGTTCTACTGTCGATTGTTGGAAACCAGTTTTGGGTCCCACTGACTTCCATGGTATTTTTTTTTACTATGGACATCAGTGGGACCTGAAACTATTTGGTTACCAACATTCTTCAAAATATATTATTTTGTGTTACACAGAAGAAAGAAATTCCAACATTCTATGGAAGATACTTTGACGATTGTTGGAAAACAAACAGTTTTGGGTCCCATTGACTTCTGTAGTATTTTGGTAATTGGCATCTGAAATAATTTGGTTACCAAAATCTTATTTTTTTGTTCCATAGAAGAAAAAAAAGGCCAGCATTCTGTAAAAGATATTTTGACAAATTTTTGGTTACAAATCCATACTATGGAAGTCGATGGGACCTGAAACAATTTTTCAAAATATTTTGTGTTCCAGAGAAGAAAGAAATTCCAACATTCTGTAAAAAGTATTTTGAATAATTTTGGTAACCAAACAGATTCAGTTCCCATTGATTTTCATAGTTTTTTTCTTTGTCCATAATATGGAAAGACTTGAGACCATTTGGATACCAACATTCTTTAAAATGAACTTCTTTTGCGTTTCACAAAATTCCATGCATTCCATGATTCTATTGACAAATGTTGCTAACCAGTTTGTCCCACTGACATCCATTGTATGTTTTGCTATAGAAGTCAGTAGAACTTCCATATTTGGTTACCAACATTCTTAAAAATCTGTATCTATTTTGTGTTCCACAGAAAAAGGGAATTCCAACATTCTACAGTTTTGTTACCACAATTCTTCAAAATAGTTTATGTTCCAGAGAAGAAAGAAATTTCAACATTCTGTAGAAAGTATTTTGAAGAATTTTGGCAACCAAACAGTTTTGGCTCCCATTGTTTTCGCACTGAAAGTCAATGCATCCAAAACTATTTGGATACCAGCATTCTTCAAAATAATCTTGTTTTGTGTTAAACAGAACAATGGAATTCCAACATTCTATTGACAAATATTGGTAACCAGTTTTTGTTTTTTCTTGATTTCCATGGCAGATTTAGCTATGGAAGTCAGTGGGACCCAAAACTGTTTGGTTACCAACACTCTTCAAAACATCTTATTTTGTGTTCCAGAGAAGAAGTGCCAATATTCTGTAGAAGGTATTTTGAAGAATGTTTGGGGAGAGTTTAAGATTTTGGGGTCCCATATAATTTTTTGGTCAATACTATGGAACTCAGTGGGACCCAAAACCATTTGGTGGCCATAATTCTTCAAAATATCTTCTTTTGTGTTCCACAGAAGAAAGAAATACCGTAATTTTATAGAAGATACTTCGACGAATGTTGGTAACCAAACAGTTTTGGGTTCCATTGACTATTTTTTGCTATGAAAATTAGTGGAACCTAAAAACTATTTGGTTAAAAAAATCCTAAAATATCTACTTTTGTGTCCCACAAAAGAAAGAAATGCCTACATTCTGTAGAAGGTATTTTGCAGAATGTTGGTACCATTGACTTGCATAGGATTTTTTTTGTCCATACTATGGAAGTCAGTGGGACCCAAAACCATTTGGTGACCAGCATTCTTCAAAATATCTTCTTTTGTGTTCCACAGAAGAAAGGAACACCAACATTCTATAGAAGATACTAGAGTTCCATTGACTTCCATTGTGTTTTTTGACCATACTATGGAAGTCAATAGAAATGTTGGTTGCCAATGTTCTTTAAAATACCTTTTGTGTTCCACAGAAGAAAAGCAATGCATACAGGTTTGGAACCACATTAGAAAGATTAAATCATTTTGGGTGGACTTTAAAACACACGTTCCTGATCAGGAAATGACTAGCATGACTGCCAGTATGCCATTAGCACACACATACGGTAGGCTCATGGCTGATTACTGAGACATGCAAGGGCTGGGAAGGGTCATGCGTGTGGCTGAAACCGCCACAGTTACGCTGAGCAAGGTAACCGAATAATAATAATAATGTCTCAGATGACTTACACTCATTGTGAATGTTTCTTTTGGGGAAGTGTCTTTTTTTGCATGTGGAGCTGCCTGTCCTCCTTTCCATCCTCTCCAGTATCCTCTGAACATGCACCTCCTTGCATGTCTGATACTGTGAAAATCACTGTTATGTGGCCATTTTATGTCAGGTAAATAAGTTCTTATTTATCATGTTTGTACCCTCGAGGAACCACATGGCAATCCAGTATATCTACAGTAGGAACCGTACAAATAGAAACGGAAATAATTGTTGTAAATGTCATTGATGAACTGTACATTTCAAAGATTTAAACTTATTAAAAGAATTGCTGGTGACAAGTTTATGCTCTGTGATTCTACCTTGCCTTCTTGTCAAAGTTAATATTAGTTAAGGTGGAAATGGTTTATTAAATCTTGACAGGAAAGACTGGAGCGAGCCGCGCTGAGCAGATTAATCACACGCTGCAGTGGACTTTTGTTCAATTGTATAAATCTTTAGATTGAATAAAAACTCCCTCGTTCGATGTCAAGCGGGGAGTGAAATGATTTGAGAAAGTGAATTGAATCAGCAGAAGCACTGGTGATGCATTGTGGGGTAAGAAAATCTATCACTGTCAAAAAAGGATGTTGAAATGGTCTAAACCAGGGGTGGCGAACGTTGGTCCTGGAGCGCTGCAGAGTTTTGCTGTAACCCTAATCAAACACACCTGAACAAGCTAATCAAGGTCTGAAGGCTTACTAAGAAGCTACAGGCAGGTGAGTTTTATTAGGGTTGGAGCTGAACTCTCCAGGACCAACGTTCGCCACCCCTGGTCTAAACCAACCTTAATAAAACGCCATGTACTTTTTGGTTGTGTATATTTTTGAATAATTCAAAACACATGCATAAACACATACAGTAAAATATGGAAGCCCATTTATACCAGATAGGAGAAAAAAGGGCTTTGGTAAATCATATTTATACCATAAGAAGTCAGTTATGAGATTAACTGAATTAATACTAAATCGTAGTTATGAGATTAACTTTGTGACATAAATCAAAATTATGTCAAATTTAACACAAGTGGAAATTATGATATAGGTCAAAATGTTGAAATTATTAGATACCTATAACAAGTCAAAATTAGATAAGGCATAATGATAACGCAAAATATAAGATAAAAAGGCAAAATTATGATTATGAGAAATAGTTATGAGATTTAAAACGACAGTGTGACAATTACCGTCACAATTATGACCATTCAAAAACTGAGAAACTCAAGTTTTCTAAGATAGTCACAATTATGACAAATAAAAAATTAGTCTAAATTCTTAGATAAACGTACAACTATGACAATTCAAAAATTATGAGAAAGTCAAAATTCTAAGAAAAAAGTCACAATTATTACAGTTCAAAAATTAGTCAAAATGATGTAAAAATTGTAAGGTAAAGTTACAACTATGACAATTCAAAAATTACAACTCAAAATTATGCCAATAATTCTAAAAAAAAAAAAAAAAAAAAAGTCAAAATAAAGATAAAAATCACAATTATGATAATTCAAAAATTATGAGAAAGTCAAAATTCTAAGATAAAAAGTCATAATAATGGCAATTCAAAAATTAGTCTAAATTATGTCAAAATAAAGATAAAAAGTCAGAATTATGACAATTCAAAAATTATGAGAAATTCTAAATTGTCATAATTCTGATATAGAAAGTCACAATTATGACAATTAAAAAATTGAGAAAGTCAAAATTCTAAGATAAAGTCATAATTATGACAATTCAAAAATTAGTTAAAAATGTCTAAATAAAGATAAAAATCACAATTATGACAATTTAAAAATTATGAGAAAGTCAAAATTATCAAAATTCTACGATAAGAAGTCATAATTATGACAAATTATGACAAACTATGAGAAAGTCAAAACTGTCATAATTCCAACAGAAAAAGTCACAATTATGACAATCCAAAAATTAGTGTAAAAATTATGCCAATAATTCTAAGATAAAGTCACAGTCACAATTATAAAAATTTGCAAATTCTGATAAAGTCAAAATGATGTCAAAATTCCAAGATAAAATGTCACAAATATGACAATTCTACAATTTTTCAAAATTATGTTACTAAATACTGTCACAATTATGAGATCGTAAGTCAAAATCATAGCAAGACAAAATCGATAAATCGATCGTCAATGATGACATAAAAAGGCATAATGTAGTTAAAATTGACAAGTTATAATTATAAGATACAAAGTGAATTATGAGATCATAAAGCAAAATTCAGAATTATTGAAAGTCAAAATAAATTGAAATTATAAATCAAAACTATGATATAAAAATGGCTTTGTCTGAATTTTTGCTATTTAAATCAATTTTGAATCTTGTGATTTCAACTTGTCTTTATTTTTTGTTAATTTGAATTTTGCCATAATTATGATTTAAAGCATGATTTTTTATGCAGCTAAAATGGTCATGCATCGATATACCTTGCATGTATACAGTATATAGATTAAATTAAATTGCCATTCCAGTATGAGCAACAGATTTTACTGGAAATTAACAAGTCTTTACTGACGCATGTGACCGATATTTGTTGCTACAGGGATCCACTATTCACTACAAATGGTAACAGACGACAGAAAACTTAATTATACAGAAAGCCCATTACAATGCTGAGAAATAAATTTATTGAAAATGTTTGTTTTTATTGCTGGAGCATCAAGAAAAATGTATGAGACACAGCCTAAACAACTGCCAACATTAATATCATCAGCAAAAACTACATCAGAGTGACCTTAAAAGAACAAAAGAGACATAAACCATGTTAAAAGCAGTTTCAGTGCTACATACAGTAGTATTTTACGGACTGTTACACAATCCAACTGCCTTTGCATTGTAAAAGTGCTAAAATATCACTCAGATATTTATAACCTGCAACAAAAAAGCTTCTGATTATACCATATGTTACAGGTTACAGAAAAATACTGCCATGGTATATTCTTATCAGAAATTGTTTGTGAAAGATATACATCTGAATAAGAAATATTCTGGGATCTCTAATTTGTTAGTGCAAGAAAACAATTTCACAAAAACAAAAGTGTTTGAATGACTTCCTGACTGTTTTAGTGAACATCAGCTGCAAGATTTGCTTCAAATGTCTATACTTAAGAGTTAACAGCGTTAACAAAATAATTGAAGAAAGAGAAACTCCCTGACTGAGCTTCAGACGTACGCAGGGATGATGGAGCTGCGACACACAGAGGCTGCGCTACAAATCATCACCACTGAACGAACTGTCTATTTTTATATGGCATTGTTTCGGTTTCTCTGATTATTATATCGTGTAGGCCAGGGGTGCTCAACCCTGTTCCTGGAGATCGACTTTCCTGCAGAGTTTAGTTCCAGCCCTAATCAAACACACCTGTCTGTAATTATCAAGCGCTTCTTGAGATCCTAATTAGCTGGTTCAGGTGTGTTTGGTCAGGGTTGGAGCTGAACTCTGCAGGAAAGTCGATCTCCAGGACCAGGGTTGAGCACCCCTGGTGTAGGCCTACATGTATATCATACCATATCTCAATATGGTCAATATTTCCAATGACTGACCTTGTAAAGCATGACATTCATTAATAATCAGAAAGATCAAATGTTTTGAAATGCCACAGTTTGATACTTTAGAAAAAAAAAAAAGTGTCATAATCAGGCTTTTATGGCTCTTATACTATGATATAGTGCAAATATGGAGCTCAAACTTGAGGATGATAAATGCAATATGCAAAAATGCAATAAAATACAATGATGACTAAGATAAACATACCTCAGAGGCCTAATTATCATATTTCATACATTTATTTATTTATGCACTACCAGTCAAAAGTTTTTGAACAGTAAGATTTTTACTGGGTTTTTTTCAAAGAAGTCTCTTCTGCTCACCAAGCCTGCATTTATTTAATCCAAAATACAGCAAAAGCAGGAATATTATAAAATATTTTTGCTATTTAAAATAACTGCTTTCTATTTGAATATATTTTAAAATCTAATTTATTCCTGTGATCAAACCTGAATTTTTAGCATCATTACTGCAGTCTTCAGTGTCACATGATATTATTATTATTATCAATATTTAAAACTCTTTTTTTTTTTTTTTTTTGATAAATAGAAATATCCAATGATCAGCGTTCATCTGAAATAAAAAGCTTTTGTAACATTATACACTATATCATTCAAAAGTTTGGAGTCAGTATAATTTTTTTTTTTTGGGAAGGAAATTATAGAAATTAATACTTTTACTTAAATTGATCAAAAGTAATGATAAAGACCTTTATAAAGTTACAAAAGATTTCTATTACAGATAAATGCTGTTCTTCTCAACTTTCTATTCATCAAAGAGACATGAAAAAAATTCTACTCAGCTGTTTTCAACATGATAACAATAATAATGTTTTTGAGCAGCAAATCAGAATACTAGTATGATTTCTAAAGGATCATGTGACTGAAGCAATGACGCTAAAAATTCAGCTTTGAAATCACAGGAATCAATTACATTTTAAAATATATTCAAATAGAAAACAGTTATTCTAAATAGTAAAAATATTTCAGAATTTTTCTGTTTTTGCTGTACTATGGATCAAATAAATGCAGGCTTGGTAAGCAAAAGAGACTTCTTTAAAAACATTAAAAATCTTACTGTTTGAAAACTTTTGACTGGTAGTGTATGGCATGTTGTTATCATCATTTTTTATTTTTTTGATTGATGAATCAGGTGAAATATGTTACATTACTGCATTACTGATAACTAAAGTAACTAATTACATTAATTTGTCTTTTTCTATGAAAATTTGCAGGTTAGTTACCAATGCATTAAAGTGTAATTCAAAGTGTAGCTTAATAAAATAGTGTCATTATGCCAAACTCTTGTTTATGTGTTTATGTTATTTTCAATTAGGGTACTGTACACCCTATCCATTTTGCATAAAACATGCCTGATTTTAATTATGTTTGTGCTTATTTTCATTATTTATTTATTTTATTTTTTCAGTGTTTTGAATGATGCTTTTTGTCATGCTTTTACAGTCCAGCAAATAGTGGAAATTTTTCATTTAATGCAACCTCTGTGGACACAAAACATTTTCTCACAGTACACATTTGTTTTGACATAAAACACTCTAGAAAAAGTAGCACTATTTACAGATGGTGAAAGGTTACGTTGCACACACACACACAAACACACACATGTGACCCAGTGCACTTGGCATCTTGTGTTCATCATTCGCTACCTTCATCATGCTGGCATAGGCCTGTTTACAAAGAGAAAGAAAAAAAAACAGTTTGGACAATGCAACTATTTCATGACAATTATGTCAAATCAAACCTAGTTAGATTGGTATTAAAGAAATAGTTCACCCAAAAATTTAAATTTGCTTAATATTTACTCTCCCTTATGACATCCATGACATCCAAGATTTATAAGAGTTTGTTTCTTCCTCAGATTTGGAGAAATGTAGCATTACATCACGTGCCCACCAATGGATCCATTACAGTGAATGGGTGCCGTCAGAGAGTCCAAAATCATTCTGACGGCACATCCATTGGTAAGCAAGTGATGTAATACTACATTTTTCCAAATCTGATGAAGAAACCCTCAGACCAAATATCTGGAGAAATGTAATATTTCATCACTTGTTCACCAATGGATCCATTACACTGAATGGGTGCCTTCAGAATGAGAGTCCAAACAGATGATAAAAACATTACAACACAGCTTTTTGCTTCTCAAGTTGTTAACTGATGGATTGGATATGGTGTGGATTACTTGTGGATTACTGTGATGTTTTTATCAGCTGTTTGGACTCTCATTCTGACGGCACCCATTCACATCCATTGGTAAGCAAGTGATGTAATACTACATTTTTCCAAATCTGATGAAGAAACCCTCAGACCAAATATTTGGAGAAATGTAGTATTTCATCACTTGTTCACCAATGGATCCATTACAGGGAATGGGTGCCGTCAGAATGAGAGTCCAAACAGATGATAAAAACATTACAACACAGCTTTTTGCTTCTCAGGTTGTTAACTGATGGATTGGATATGGTGTGGATTACTTGTGGATTGCTGTGATGTTTTTATCAGCTGTTTGGACTCTCATTCTGACGGCACCCATTCACATCCATTGGTAAGCAAGTGATGTAATACTACATTTTTCCAAATCTGATGAAGAAACCCTCAGACCAAATATTTGGAGAAATGTAGTATTTCATCACTTGTTCACCAATGGATCCATTACAGTGAATGGGTGCCGTCAGAATGAGAGTCCAAACAGATGATAAAAACATTACAACACAGCTTTTTGCTTCTCAGGTTGTTAACTGATGGATTGGATATGGTGTGGATTACTTGTGGATTACTGTGATGTTTTTATCAGCTGTTTGGACTCTCATTCTGACGGCACCCATTCACATCCATTGGTAAGCAAGTGATGTAATACTACATTTTTCCAAATCTGATGAAGAAACCCTCAGACCAAATATTTGGAGAAATGTAGTATTTCATCACTTGTTCACCAATGGATCCATTACAGTGAATGGGTGCCGTCAGAATGAGAGTCCAAACAGATGATAAAAACATTACAACACAGCTTTTTGCTTCTCAGGTTGTTAACTGATGGTTTGGATATGGTGTGGATTACTTGTGGATTACTGTGATGTTTTTATCAGCTGTTTGGACTCTCATTCTGACGGCACCCATTCACATCCATTGGTAAGCAAGTGATGTAATACTACATTTTTCCAAATCTGATGAAGAAACCCTCAGACCAAATATTTGGAGAAATATAGTATTTCATCACTTGTTCACCAATGGATCCATTACAATGAATGGGTGCCGTCAGAATGAGAGTCCAAACAGATGATAAAAACATTACAACACAGCTTTTTGCTTCTCAGGTTGTTAACTGATGGATTGGATATGGTGTGGATTACTTGTGGATTACTGTGATGTTTTTATCAGCTGTTTGGACTCTCATTCTGACGGCACCCATTCACTTCCATTGGTGAGCAAGTGATGTAATACTACATTTTTCCAAATCTGATAAGGAAGCATTTTTCCAAATCTAATGAAGAAACCCTCAGACCAAAAATTTGGAGAAACTTGCTCACCAATGGATCCTCTGCAGTGAACGGGTGCCATTAGAATGAAAGCCCATTACAGTTGAAAAAACTGTTATCTTCCCAGTCAGCACTTAGTCATTTTTACAAAATACTCATAAGTTCAAACAAGGACAATTCATTCTGATCTATTGGTGAGCAAGTGATGCAGTGCTGCATATCTCTGAATCTGTTCCCGCGAAAAAACAAACTCATCTCCATCTTGGGTGGTCTGAGTGTGAGTACATTTTCATTTTAGGGTGAACTGTTCCTTTAAGAGTATCAAAGTCAGCATGAAATCCATATTATATTAGAATGTTTACTTTCGTAAAGAGTGTGAGTTACCTGTGAGTGTCTGAACGACTAGCTGCCACTTCATGTGAACAAACTGCATAAGACAAAGATATAAAAAGAAGACACAGGTCATAAACAGAAATCTAGAGCCAATGCTACAAGGCCTCATTAGGAGTTGGCATTACTCCACTTACTTTTCCAATAAAAACAAAGTACAGTTTTTATTTTTTCTGCCAACTTGACAAATGTGGCCTTGAATTAGAGAATCAGCACTGCAATCTACAGTCTGACTGAGTGATTTTCAGCTAGAGAGAACATGACTGATGTGGGATGGATGGAAGGGTTGCAGCAAGGCCAGCTGGCAGATCAAGGTTATAATGAGGGATGAGGCTTGATGCCACGCAGCAGAGCACAATCCGAGGAGCTAAACGGGACTAGAAGTGGGAGAGAGAATCTGAGGAGCAAAAGGACGGGGTTAACGTGAAAATGATCATGGGGAGGCGATACGTTCACATTTACTGCACTCTTCCTGCAGTAGATCTCTGTGGGACTGGAACTGTGAGGATGTGTGTTATAATGCGACTGTATGAAAGGGTCTTACAAAACGGACATGCAATACTAAACTATTCGCTTTAAAAGTATATTGGAATATACTTTGTAGAATATATGACGTAGTATATTTCATATTACTTAGAACAGATTTGTTGGAGTACAGAAATTAAGAAAAATAAACCTTATAAATTAAATATTTATTTATTTATTTATTTATTATATACATTTGTTGGAGTACTGAATTGAAAAAAAAACTATAATTTAAATATTTATTTTATTTTATTCATTTTATTTTTTTAATATACAGTTGGCTCCAAGCAGGGTTATAAAAAACTAAAACCATAACATTTATTTTTACTTCAAATAAAATAAATATTAACTGAAATAAAATAAATAAAGGCCATGCAATACTTAATAAATTATTCACTTTAAAAAATATATCAGAATATACTTTGTAGAATATGATGTAGAATATTTAATATTTCACAGAACATATTAGTTGGAGTGCAGAATTGAACAAAAATAAACCTTATAAATTAAATATTTATTTTATTTTATTTTATTTTATTTTTTAATATACAGTGGGCTCCAAACAGGGTTATAAAACTTAACTAAAACCATAACATTTCTTTTTACTTCAAATAAAATAAATATTAACTAAAATAAAATAAATAAAATAAAATATTCACTTTAAAAAAATATATTAGAATATACTTTGTAGAATACATGATGTAGAATATTTAATATTTCACAGAACATATATGTCGGAGTACAGAATTGAAGAAAAATAAACCTTATGAATGAAATATTATTTATTTATTTATTTATTTTTATTTTATTTTATTTTATTTATAAATGTATTTTAATTTATTTTTGTTATATACAGTGGGCTACACACAGGGTTAAAACACTTAACCAAAACCATAACTTTTTTTTTTTTTTTTACCTGAAATAAAATAAATATTAACTGAAATAAAATTAAAATAAATAAATAATAATTCAAATAGTCGCCAAGGCAACACTTCTCATTTTCATTTAGTTTAACTTGTACTAAAATAACAAAAACTAAACAAAACAAAAAAAATAAAAAATAATACCAAAAACTAATAAAAATGGCAAAAAACCCACACAACTAAATTACTAAAAACTATAGTATTATCTGAATTATATACTAAAAAACTGAATTTAAAAAAGTTAAACTTTAATATTTGATGTCATATATATGATTAATGCAGAATAATTCAGAATCTTAAATAGTTATATTTATTTACTTACTTTCTTTGTTTTTTTTTATTTCACATAATACACTTTAACTGTATTTAAGAAAACGGAATTAATAATTTATATATAGAGATTTTCAGATAAGTTCAGCTAATTGCATTTTACATTAATTTAAACTATAATACATTTTTATTAAATTGCAATTAACATGCAATTAAGTGTCTGAAAACATTACATTCAGTTTGCACTTACGCATTTTATTTTAAAGTATGTTATTTCTGTAATAATTATTCTTTTTCACAAGGGTATTAAAGACTTCCTTCTTCAAGGTCAATTACACTTGAACCCTCAATAAAAAAATAAAATAAAATAAAATAAAATACAGGTGTGATGTAAAGATGGTTTAACATGTGAAAGTGTAAATGGTTCGATGTTAGTCAATGCCTGAACCTCTGATGAATGATTACTATCATGGAGGAGGACAAACACTGAGAGAACATAGACTAGCTCTCAGTGGAGGAGGAACAGAGCGCTGATGATCTAGGAGAACACAGAGAGCACACACAACACAAGCAGGCACGTTTCACACCCACCAGGCCAACGCGCACATGTGCGCCTCCCTCAGGAGTACGCCGAGGCTTTCTTGCTGGAGTGGGACGGGGGGCGGCGGGCGACGTAAGAGGGGGGCGGCACCCTGATGAAGGCATGGGGGAGGAGAAGTGAAGTCGTGAGGTGAGTCGGCGTGGATGTGACAGAGAGGACGGAGGAAAGTGAGTGGAGAGGTGGTGTGTGTGTCACGAGGAGTTCAGATAGGAGTAAAATCACAATTATATTAGCTTAGAGAGAGGATAACTTTAAAGTGGACACTAAATGATGACCCAGCCATGCATCCTGAAAAAAAAATTCTGCTACTTATTTGCAAAAAATGCCTATTAATACCTTATTTGATGATGCTGAGTTAAATAAAAACATTGCATCATGTACAGTTTTTTCACAACATGTATGTATCAGCTTTAAAGGACTAGTTCACCTAAAATTGAAAATTTGCTGAAAATGTACATGAAGATGTAGATGAGTTTGTTTCTTCATCAGATTTGGAAAAATGTAGTTTTACATCACTTGCTCACCAATGGATGTGAATGGGTGCCGTCCGAATGAGAGTCCAAACAGCTGATAAAAATATCACAATAATCCACAAGTGAGCAACACCACTCCAGTCCATTAATTAACATCTTGTGAAGCCAAAAGCTGTGTGTTTGTAAGAAACAAATCCATGATTAAGACGTTTTGAGCTAAAATATGAGTATCAGTATCTATAATACTGCTTATAAAGTCACCTCGTCTGAATCAAGAGAGAACCAAACAGTTTTAAACAAATATATGGGTGGATTTTGATCTGAGAGGATAACAGGAGATTTTTTTTTTCACCGGAGGAAGCGTTATTATGGATTATGGATTTGTATTTTGCCCAGAAACGACTGTTTAAAGTTACAACGCCTTAATGATGGATTTGTTTCTTACAAACATGCAGCTTTCTGCTTCTCACGATGTTAACTGATGGACTGGAGTGGTGTGGATTACTTGAGGATTATTGTGATGTTTTTTATTCGTTGTTTTGACTCTCATTCTGACGGCACCCATTCACTCCAGAGGATCCACTGGTGAGCAAGTGATGTAATGCTACATTTCTCCAAAATTGTGGTCGGAGGGTTTCTTCATCAGATTTGGACAAATGTAGTATTACATCACTTGCTCACCAATGGATGTGAATGGGTGCCGTCAGAATGAGAGTCCAAGCAGCTGATAAAAACATCACAATAATCCACAAGTAATCCACACCACTCCAGTCCATCAGTTAACGTCTTGTGAAGAGAAAAGCTGCATGTTTATAACAAACAAATCCATCATTAATGCTTTTTAACTTTAAACCTTCACTTCTGGCCAAAATGTGAGTCTATAAGTTGTTGTCTCACATCAAAATCCCCAACATATTTGTTTAGAACTGTTCTGGCTTGTAAACAATGCTTGATTTGTACATATTTCTCTCCTGATTCAGATGAGATTACTTTTTCACTGGAGAAAGCAATATTATGGATATAAGACTTGTTTAAAGCTAAAAAAAATGTCATAATGATGGATTTGTTTCTTAAAAAAACATGCAGCTTTTTGCTTCTCAAGATGTTAATTGATGGACTGGAGTGGCGTGGATTACTTGTGGATTATTGTGATGTTTTTATCAGCTGTTTGGACTCTTATTCTGACGGCACCCATTCACTGCAGAGGATCCATTGGTGAGCAAGTGATGCAATGCTACATTTTTCCAAATCTGATGAAGAAACGAACTCATCTACATCTTGGATGACCTGAGAGGAAGAGTAAATTTTCACAATTTTTTAATTTTTGGGTGAAATATTCCTTTAACGCACTTATCAAGACAATAAACGTCATCAAAAGTGTCAATTTTAAAATATTGTTTAAATACTCAAATACAAAAAAAAAAAAATTCTAAATAATACGTTCAAATACTAATTTCAAATAACTTTACATAGGTTTACATAAAAAAAAAAAAATCTTTGAATGTCACTTTTTGAATGTAGTAAAACACATGTAGCAGAAAATATCTGGGTCATGTTTGCATTTTCTTCTGTCACTGGCCATAATTCTAACCTTGAAATCAAGATTGGGTATAAAATGTCATAAATGTGAAAATCACCTGAGAATTTAACAAAATAGTTGCAGTCTGGCTCAGATGAAGACAGGAATCATGTCTTTGTGGCAGTTTTTCTGCTTTTTAAGTAGTAATACATAATATTTTCCCCTTACAAGTGGACGTCAAAAGCAAAAATGCTACGAAAAGCACATCATGTTTTGTGAGAAAGTGACATGCTAAAGCAAAACACATTGTGTTTTTTGGAAATGGCAACCCAAATTAGTAGGAAACAAGTATTGGATTTAATTCAGCAAATATGATGCAGGCCAGTTATTGTAATTAGTCTTAATATTATGTATTTTAACAGTATTTTTCTGTTCAAGTAATCTGTCGAGAGAGTTTTGACCAAACCTCTGATTCCTGTTTTGTCCACATGGTGGCACTTTGCAAAGCAAAAACTGCAAACTAAGAAAGGTTGTTTTGAGCTTTTTTAAGACTTCAGAAACAAGCTGAGTCATTAACGGTTTTAAAGCCGTGAGCCATTAATGTGCATTATGAATAAAGTAAAAGATGCACAGGCATCAAAGCACGGGGGTGAAACAGAAAAGCTGCTTGCAGTGGCAGTATGCAAAAGTAGAGCAGGAACACAGACAACGTGTTGAGAGTTTGCATGTGTGTGCTCTTACCAGCTTGCTCTCACAGCTTCAATATCGCTGACTAAATTTTGTGCAAGGCATATTCCAAATATCTGTGGAAAAAGAGAGAGAAAGATGAAGTATAAATAGCAGATGCGGACAGCGATTGCAGATGAAGGCGTTCTTACCTGCAGCAGAGCGATTCCTATGAAGATCCCAGCCACGACTGTCAGGTTGTCCTGTAGCCATTTCTCAAACTGCGGCACACAGCCTTTGACATGAATGTACGTCTTTTGCTCCGCGTCCTAATGACCAACAAATGAAATCAGCATCAGTGTCATTTGTCCTCTGTCTGCACATGCACAGTACCAGTCTAAATTTAGAACACACATTTATTTCCCATGTCATGCTACAGAGCCTTAATCTAAAGGATTATGCATATGTTTTGTTTACATTTTATATATATCACTGTAAAAAATTATATATTTTTACAGTCTCTTCTGCTCACCTCTTTGCATTTCTTCAATCCAAAGTTTAGCAAAAACAGTAAAATTTTGAAATATTTTTACTATTTAAAAAAACTGTTATCTATTTTCATTATACAATATACCATTCAAAAGCGAGAGTCAGTATATATATATATATATATATATTTATTTATAAAGGATGCTTTAAATTGATCAAAAGTGATGAAAAAGACATTAATAACGTTACAAAATATTTCTATTACAGATAAATGCTGTTCTTCTGCACTTTCTATTCATCAGAAACCTGAAAAAATCTACTCAGCTATTTTCAACATAATAATAATAATAATAATTAATAAATAAATAAATAAAAGCTAATCAGCATATTAGAATGATTTCTGAAGGATCATGTGACTGGAGTAATGATGCTGAAAATTCAGCTTTGAAATCATAGAAATAATTTACATTTTAAAATATATTCAAATACAAAACAGTTATTTTAAATAGTAAAAAATATAAAAAAATTCTGTTTTTGCTGTACTTTGGATTAAATAAATGCAGGCTTGGTGAACAGAAGAGACTTCTTTAAAAAACATTACAAATCTTACTGTTCAAAAACTTTTGACTGGTAGTGTTTATATAGGGTACAGCGGGGCTAAAGGCGCCTTTGATATTATTTACCACTAAACCACTAAAAATAACGTGGCGTAGCACGTTCCAAAACATCCGCTTTTCAACATACACGTATGATATTGGTTGATCATATATTATGTTGGGTGTCCATCTTAGAGATAATCACCATGTTTAGAATAAAACCATCACATTTAAAAACATGCTATTAATCATATCATATAATAAAATATCATTTGTTGTTACTACTGTAAATCTATATTTTTTTTTTAATCAAAATAAGCAGAAAATAGTACAGACTTTGCTAAAGTGATTGTTTTGAACAACAATTAACAAACATTATAAAAAAAAAACCAACAACATTATTTTAGTTAAAGTATTTGTATCAATACTGTGTGCCTTTTACCCCGTGTGTGGGGTAAAAGGCCCCCCTTGCCACCTCATACATTTATGAGATTTTTTAACAAAATAAACAACTTGCATGTTTTATTTTCACACAAAATATGTTGCTCCATAAATGTTCAATACAAACGTACGTATTTTTCTGCAATCATATTCTTCGGGGACAGTGAAAAGCTTATTTTTTTCTTAGGGGGTGCCTTTAGCACCGCTGTACCCTATACTTTTACGTTGAGAGTTGTGCAGTTGATATATTGGCTCCCAGAAGCACCCAGAGGTGAAGTGCAGAAGGCAGAGGAAACACTGCCTTCATTTAGCCTCAAACTGATGTAGGAAAGTGTGGAAAGTCATAAGAAAGCAAGACTCACCGATCTCGCCCGAACATCATACCCACACTGTGTGTTGATAACATCCTCCTGCAAAACACGTCATAGATGTGGAATTAATGGAAGACAACAGTAACATTTCAACTTAAAGGAAATATGTTGACAGTCAGAAGAATTCCAGTGTGGGTGGAGTGAAGAGATAAGACTGCAAATAGCAAACTCTGGGGGAGTTAGTTTGCCATTTTTAATAAGTTTCCTCCTTACAAACTGGTAACAGGATGTGCCTGTCATACTTTGAATCTTCATGACCTTTTTCACCTTAAATAGTTGTTGTTCTTCTTTGACGAACAGTTCTGCAAATCTTATTGTTGCTTGTTTCATTTGTCCAGCGGTTTTATTAAATTTTATTTGAACATTACATAAATTCATTAACTCTTTATTTACTCCTTAAAGTGGTTAAACAGTTATAAACTACAATACTCTTGATTTCGTTCTGCTTTTCTTATCCTAACATACCGTCTGCAGTTTCCCTCATGCTGAAATGACGAATCACTGCATTCACAGAAGAGCTTATAATTGAATCATTTAATGTCAATGATGTTTATTTGTTATGAGTTAATAGCTCATAACCGGTCATAAGTTCATCCTCTTTGCTGTAGATGTTGTGCTCTGAGTGCTTGTTCATTGTCTGTGAAATGTTATTTTTACTCTGTTCACGTAGACCAAATCCTGTTTAATACTCCCCTTTTGTTTCGTTGTTTTGTCACGTATTGTTTGTACTTTCATACCTTTGCTTTGTGCTTTTAGTCTCTCTTAAATCACAAAGGCATACAAATTATGCTTAGAAAAGAACAGAATTAAAAATTTGTGGAGCATTGTGAAGTCTCACTTGCATCACGTTCAGATAAAAATTAAATTAGTTAAAAGAATAAATTCACACAAAAATGAAAATTTACACATCCTCAGACCACAAATTTAGAGAAAAGTAGCATTACATCACTTGCTGACCAATGGATCCTCTGCAGTGAATGGGTGCCGTCAGAATGAGGATCCAACAGCTGATAAAAACATCACAATAATCCACATGAATCCAGTCCATCGAATAATGTATTGTGAAATTAAAATCTGTGTGTTTGTAATAAACAAATCCATCATTAAGGCGTTTCTGGCAAAAATACAAATCTATAATCCATAATAACGCTTCATCCGATTAAAAAAAAAAGTCCATCTCCTGTTGTCTCTCACATCAAAATCCACACATATGTTTAGAACTGTTTTGGCTAGTAAACAGTGCTTGATCCGTATAACTTTTTCACTGGAAAAAGCAATATTATGCATTTTGGACTCATATTTTAGCTAGAAGCAATGTTTTGAAGTTAAAAAAGTCATAATGATGGATTAGTTTATTACAAACATGCAGATTTTCATTTCCCAAAATGTTAATTGATGGACTGGAGTGGTGTAGATTACTTGTGGATTATTGTGATGTTTTTATCAGCTGTTTGGACTCTCATTCTGACGGCACCCATTCACATCTATTGGTGAGCAAGTGATGAAATGCTACATATTTCTCCAAAATTGTTGATCTACATTTTGGATGACCTGAGGGTGAGTACATTTTCAACCATTTTTTTTTCATTTCTGTAGTTTCTATATATTTTCAGTCAGTTGTCATATAAATTTACATCTTACCGCTGGGTCTTTGGTGCAACAGGAGAAGGGCACGCCACATTTTTCTCGGCTAGGGTTGCTGTCTGTGCAGTTGAAGTAGATGTTGAGGTTCCAATCATCTGCTCCAAACGCCCCGCAGCATTCCCACTGAAAAGACACAAATATTGTGCATGCAATTACATTTCTTGCGTTTTGGAATGCACTTTTAGCATACATTTTAGATAAAATTCCAATAATTTGGAATATTAGACACAACTCTGATAGAAAACATTAAATGCATTAGACTGTATCAGTTTAATGCACATCAATGTCACAGATGTGGCATGAGCAAGCTGCTACCCCCGCCCCCCTCAATGTTCTCCCATTATAGTAGTATGTGATGTTGACATGCATTGCTTTGCTGTGTCTGTCTTCTTTATCATGCAAGGTCAGCAAGGAAATAACATGACAGCATCTGTCTGACTCAGATATCTAATTAAATCTGACCTGAGGAAAGGCATCTGCTGCAGTACAGAGCATAAAGCTGGAAAAAACACCGTAAAGCTGCAGTTGCAGCGCAGTGTGGGACTGTAGTAGGGTTTTGCTCAGGAGATAGTTTCATTTGTGTGAACGTTGACTTACATCATTAAAAGGAAACTGAACTTTGCCACAGTCTATAGTTGTTAAACTGTTATCTGAGTAGTGAAAAAGAAGTTTTTAATCCTAATATGAGAAACATCACACTTTTTTTTACCCTAACCCTAACAAACTACACAAATGTTTACTAAAGCTTAAGCTATGTTTCCACTTTTAATGCTGCAACATTTAATTCCAAAACATTTCAAATGTAATTAAAGCTGTAAGCAGCATTGAAAGGGACCTCGCACCCTGGCTCACCACCACCCAACAGCAATGGTGAGCAAAATGCATTTAAAGTGGTAAATTTATGGAAAATGTCAAAGTTATTTACATGTGCCAAACTTCCTGCTGCAAGCTGGTGGCGCTATGACTATAACTGAATATTGGCATGTAGATGTGTTCAAGCCAGGACTTTGATCAAACATATGAAGTTTGGTGCAGATTGGACATTTCATGTTTAAGTTGTAAAACAAGTAATTTCCTGTTACCAGGAGGTGGCGCTATGATTATAACAGAATATTCGCCTTCAGATGTGTTTAGGCTAGGACTCTTATTAAACCTTTTAAGTTTTGGGCAGATTGGACATTGTATGGCTGAGTTATAACAACTTCCTTTGAAATGGTGAAACATCGAACTTTGTCAGGCCACCACAGACACACCCTTTAACGAAAACTCAAGATCTTTGCAATTTAACATCACAAAGGCCTTTAGATTAGACTGACTAAATATAACATTCATGTCAATAAATCACTGAGGAGTTCGTTAGGACATAAAACATGCCACTTCCTGCTGCCAGTAGGTGGCGCTATGGCTATAACTGAATATGGGCACGGGCATGTGTTTAGGACAGGGGTCTGATCAAACATGTTATTTTGGTGCAGATCAGACATTGTATACCTGAACTATAACAACTTCCTTTTTCATGGCGAAACTTCAAAGTTTGTCCGGCCACCACGGACATGCCTTTCAACGAAAACTCAAGATTTTCGCAACTTAATGTCACAAAGGGCTTTAGATTAGACTGCCCAAATTTGGTGTTGATCAGTTTAAATCTCTAGGAGGAGTTTGTTTAAATACAACGCCTGAAAACGGCAAAAACTACACAAAACTTGCTGAGAAAATTTAAAATTAACAGACTTCCTGTTGGGTTTCGGTCTTTGTACAGAGGAACTTTTTTGTAGGTATTGGTGTGTTACATTTGTCTACCAAATTTTGTACATGTATGTGAAACGCAGTTTGAGGGGCACTTAGTTAAAATTTTATAGGTGACGCTATCGAGCCATTTTACCACACCCACTTCTGAAACCCGTATCAGATGTTTTTCACCACTTTTGGCATGTGTGCAAAATTTCATGATTTTTCAAGCATGTTTAAGTCCTCAAAAATGTTATTCATGTTGGAGAAGGAGAGGAGGAAGAAGAAGAAACTGAACAATTCCAATAGGGTCCTCGCACAATCTGTGCTTGGGCCCTAAATATGAATGTTTCTAAATATAATATAGGATGTTAAAAGACATGTCAAAATTAGGTGATATTACTTACTATTATTTTTCAGTTAGTTTTCATAAATAATTATAGGTACTTTGCATCACTGTAACCAGCTGTCAGAAATTAATGACTTGGGGCAAAATGCCACCTAAATTACTTAAATTCAATATATGAAGGCAAAAAATTCACTGTATGAGTTCTTGTTTTTTTTTATTTAATACTTACGAATTTAGTCACAATATTGTCAATATTGTGTGTTTTTACTCTATTTTGCCAACAAAATTAGTTCCAAGCAAAGCAGCAGTAGAACAGTGGTGTAAGAATCTACATTTTTGAATGAATCAGTCTAATGAATGATTCAGTGACTCATTTAAAAAAAACAGTCCCTTGCTTCTTTCCTGAACAAATTTGCCATTTTAAACAAATTGGTTAAATTAACTATCCAATGACTCACTCATTAGGACTTGATGCCACCTACTGGTGGTTTTAATTTCATATTTAAAAGTATCATTTTATTTATTTATTTATTTTTTGTCATTTAAAACGTCTGTATTCCAAATTTTATAAAAAACTTAAATCTCATAGGATTATGCAACTGTTATTAAAGGAGAAGTCCATTTCCAGAACAAAAATGTACAGATAATGTACTCACCCCCTTGTCATCCAAGATGTTCATGTCTTTCTTTCTTCAGTCGTACAGAATTTTTTTTTTTGAGGAAAACATTTCAGAATTCTTCTCCATATAATGGACTGATATGGTGCCCTGATTTTGAGCTTCCAAAACGCAGTTTAAATGCGGCTTCAAATGATCCCAAATGCGATTGTAAACGATCCCAGCCGAGAAAAAAGGGTCTTATCTAGCATAACGGTCAGTTATTTTCATAAAAATAATACAATTTATATACTTTTTAATCTCAAACACTCGTCTTGTCTTACTCTGCCTGGACTGTTTTTGTTCCGGTTCATGACAGTTAGGGTATGTCGAAAACTCCCATCTCATGTTCTCCCTCAATTTCAAAATCATCCTATATCGCTGTTTTACCTTTTTTATTAAGGGTGTTTGATCTTATTGGCATGTTCACTTTGCAAAGACTGGGTTGGTACTTCTGTGGTGATGTAGGATGATTTTGAAATGATTTTTGAAGTTGAGGGAGAAAATACGATCAGAGTTTTTCGACATACCCTAACTGTCTTGAGCCAGAATACACAGAGTTCAGGGAGAGAAAGGCAAGATGAGTGTTTGAGATTAAAAAGTATTTAAATTGTATTCTTTAAATGAAAATAACCAATCTTTTTGTTAAATAAGACCCTTCTTCCTTGGCTGGGATCGTTTACAACCACATCTGGGATCGTTTGAACCCACTTAAACTGCCTTTTGGAAGTTCAAAATCGGGGCACCATATCAGTCCATTATATGGAGAAAAATGTTGAAATGTTTTCCTGAAAAAACATAATATCTTTACGACTGAAGAAAGAAAGACATGAACATCTTGGATGACAAGGGGGTGAGTACATTATCTGTACATTTTTGTTCTGGAAGTGGACTTCTCCTTTAAAACTTATGCTGCATGCAGCTTTTAAGCAGCCCTCTACAGTACAAAACTGGATTTTTGTTGATACTGATTTAATTTAATTGGTAACAGTATTTTGTAAATTTACTTAAATGTAATAAATAAATTCAATTAGAATAAAAAGAAACTATATGTTTCTATAAAGTGTCTCTAGATATAGAGTATTTGATGACCACTACTCTAACTATTGTGGCATCATGTCCTCTTTTAGTGTTCTCCACATTGTCTACAGTGGTTTTGGACCTAGTATTTCCAAACTAAGTTTCAAAATTCAAGTTCAGGAGTAACCTTTTCAACTAAAATACTTTTCAAATAAAAAAACCATCAACTTTCATGCCCAAATGGCACCATTTTCTAAGAACAAACCAGTAACCTTCCAAATGTCGACAACTTTTGTAGACTCAAAAGCCTCAGAATAAACAAAACTCCAAGCGGTTTGACATCTTACTACTCAAAGAACGGAAGAAACGTGAACCACTAAGTGCACAGTGTGTGCTGACAATGAATAAGGAGTCATCAAGTCATGCTGTTGCTATGGGAACTGCTTCTGTAATGACATGTGGCGCAGATAAACTGATAGTTTGTTTTTTTCCTCCTGTGCAAACACATTTTTATTTCCCTTTCATCTTGTTTACACCTTTCTTCCGTTTTCACTTCTAAGTGTATTTTCTCTGTCTCTATATCGGAGACATGAGCACTCTCTGCTCCCTAGTCTGCAGTCTTACATATTCCTGAGTGAAGTCGATGAGGTTCTGCAAGTCAATGTCATCTCTGTAGGCTCGTATGTTGTTGTTGATGAAAAAGTTGAGCTGATCTTTAATCCAGTCTTTAAAGACAAAGGCCAGGACACCGGCGGTCAGCTCCAGGAAGAAGATTATCCCCAGAAACACAGAAAACTGCGAGAGGAGAGAGACAAATACACTTTACTACAATCAACAGCACTTAGGCTTACATGTAAACTTTGTTTTACCTCTATACCTTGTTACCTTTAGTATTTATTTTCTGTTCTAAATAATGTATTAAAATGCCAAAATTTAGAGACGTAGTCACTGGTGACCTCAGGCTGTAATAGGGTAAATTTAGTGAACGTTTTTTTAAATTATTGTTACCAAAATGCGTCAACATTAGTTTCCTTTTTGCAGTCTGAGTCAAAATAAATTAACAAATTTACACATACATACAAAATATAAAATAAATAAATAAATAAATAAATAAATAAATAAATAAAATGATGTTCTAAATAATGTTCTCAAAAAAAATATTAGACAAAATAAATTAACAAATTTATACATACATACAAAAAATATATAAATAAATAAACAAAATAAATAAATAAAATGCAATTTAATACATTCATTAAAATAAAAATCGAACTGCTTTATTACAAAAATGTCACTACTGACCTCAGATTGTAATAGTGCTAATTAGTAAATGTCTTTTTTAAATTATTGTTACCAAAATGCATTGACACTAATTTTATTTTTGCAGTCTGAGTCAAAATAAATAAACTGATTAATGCATGCATACATACAAAACAGCAAAAAATAATAAAGAAACTAATAAAAATTATAATAATAAAATTTTTATTATAAAAATAATAAAATTAATTTAAATAAATTAATTAAAATAAAACATCTAATTGCTTTATTTAAAAATGTCACTAGTGATCTTTGATTGTAATCATCCAAATGCACTAAATGTATTTTTTATTGTTACTAAAATGCATTGCAGTCTGACTAATACATACAAACATACAAAATGCCAAAACTGAAAACAAAACAAAAAACATTACATTACATTACAAAACATTAGACAACCATTTACAAGTGACAAATAAAATACCAAATATATATTCTACTTTAGTATTTTTTAACTGTGCTTTCATTTAAAATGCTTTTATGTTTATGTGCTATCTGAGCAGTTTGTACATGCATTTTCTGTTAGATATTCGTCCTGCATGTATTAAAAATTGTGGAAACACCCATGCATGTAAGTGTTGAGAAAAGAAGATAACTAATCTGTTTTGTAGGAGGCTACACCTACGCCTAATAAGAATAATAAAAAAAACGTACAAATTTGAGCAGGAAGGTGTTTTCCCTCAGAGCACCGATACAGCCAGCAAAGCCCAGGATGAACATCACCCCTCCAACAACCAGAAACAACCACACCGGATCAAATCCACCCAGATCCGTGATGGAGGAGATATTAGACAGGACTCCCTGAGGAAGACACAGAGCTCTAATTAGTTGAACTGCTTCCCAGAACCTTGAGAATTTGTTTCAAATTTAATCGTTTGCAATCATGCAGATACAAATATTTGCAAATATTTCATTATAAACAGAAACTGTGTGGTCACAAATATGGCACAGAAATTGTTCAAGCATACACAGACACACAATATATAAAATTGTTTATGCAGATTTGTGTGTGAAAGATCAGACAGAGTACTGAGTGAAAATTGTTAATATTTGTAGTCTTATATGAAACCAAATTGCATTTTTATGTCCCACTGTAGTATGCAAAACAGCTGCACATATGTGGCAATGCTGTTATTTCTTAATTGCATTTTAAAAAAAAGTAAAATTAAAATGGAAAATATTAATTAAAAAAACTATAATAGTATCTCAGTAATGCTATATTAACACTTCTCTGTATAGGTCCCCAACAAACTACTGCACCTCATACAGCATGTAACATCGCAAAATTCACATGCACATATATTCCAACATAATTCACATGATATGCTTATCAAATAAAGATAAACTGTTTAGATTATGCATTCAAACTTGTTTACTCTCACCTTCTCACTCCATGCCCACAATCCGATTCCAAGGAAAGCCACACCAAGCAACTATAAAATAAAACAGAAAAAGCATTACTTTGGCAAAGTTGATTCATTAAGCATGATAAAAACATTGTTTTAAGAAAGCAAAGCAGATTAAGACGTTTTAAAAGATTGTGAAGGTTTTTGAGGTGTAATGCATTGCATATTATTGAAAACAATGATATTACACATTATTATTCAATATTAAAGGGCTAGTGCACCCAAAAATTATGTCATCATTTACTCATAGTTACTCAATTTCATGTTATTCCAAATCTGTATGACTTTCTTTCTTTATGGAACACAAAAGAAGAAGAATTTCGGTAAAGAGTTTCAGTTCCTACTGACTTCCAATGTGCTCAAAAAAAATTAAATTGAAGTCAATGGGAACCAAAACTGTTTGTCCCAAAATATCTTTTTTTTTGTGTGTTCCACAAATGAAAGCAAGCCATACAGGTTTGGACAACATGAGAGAAAGCAAACGATGACAGATTTTTCATTTTTGGGTCAACTATCTTTCTAAGTGGTTATTTAACCAACAAGTCTAGGAAACCATATGTAAACAATATACCTATAAAGTTCAGACCAATCTAGAATGTAACATTGCACTCTGATATGGAAATGTAAAAACAAATTGTTGTTCATGATTATGAAAAGACTGAAACATTAATGCTGTTTGGTCATGGTTGCAGAAAACCCCAGAGAGATAGTCTTTACGGCTAGAGAATTACATGGATACGGTACAAAATAGTTACATTTAAAAAGATTATAGATTATATTGATTAGATGTCATTTTCAAAATGTTCTCCGCATATTACAAGAGCTTGTCACCCAGCAATAAGCACTGTTATTCAACGAAATTTATGTTAGATAGTGGGATAGTCTTACAGATCCGAAACGGAAAGATTACGTTTTTTACGGTGACAGAAAATTATGTGGAGCCATGGAATAAAATCAAAAAAGGTCAATTTGATTTTATATTTCAAAATTCTGACTTTATTCTTGGAATTCCGAGATTATATCTCACAATTCTAATAAGGAAAAACAACGCGTCATTCTCTCTTTTCCCCTCGGCTCAGAACAGGAGTTCATATCCCAAACTTCTGGCTTTTTCCCCCCTCAGAATTGACAAACTCACTATTTTTGAGTTAAATCGAGTTATAAAGTCAGAATTAGAAAATAAGTCAGAATTGTGAGATAAAATAAATACATTTTATGTAAAAATGTTAATAGTAATAGGTTTAAATACTATGTCATGCTGTAACTGTAGGGCTAATACAATACGTCCCCTATGAACAGCATATGTGAATATTATGTAGATCTATTATTTAAATCAAATTTATAATAGACAGTATTCTATAAAAATTATTTTCATTCCGATTTTGACATCAAAAGGCACAAAAATTCTTTTTTTCTCTTATTCCATGGCTCTTACCCGTTTACCTCCACTATAGTTACCAGTGCTTTTCTGCAATCACTATGTGCGTGCAGCTGCAAGTTACGTAACTGTGACATCTACTCCAAATTGGTCTATTGGATGACCAGTGTTTTTTCTGTCTCAATGATGGCTGTTCATTTAAATTTAAATGTTTATTGCTCCGAATCTTTGCACCAAACTTTCATCTTGGTGTGAACAGGCCTTAACCCTCAGTGAATGCAAAAGGTGTTTTGGTCTCAGGTACATTTCGTGCTTCTCTTTAGAGTGTCAGTAAACAGTAATGCAACTCTTATCTGCTTACATCCAGCTCAGATTACTATTCTCCAAAGTACACAGTAATGTTTCCATTCCAAAACATCCTTACCAGTGAGCCAACGTTGAACATTAGAGATAAAAAGATGACAGGCATTTTATCAGACTCCCTCAGCCTAACCAAACATTAGGTCATGACTCAAAACTCACGGAGTGTAAAGGGTGCCATGCCAACCTCCATATCTCACTCTTCAGGTCTTGTTTTTAATTTCAACAGCCTCTCATGTTACACTCCGACACAGTTTCTGCAATCTGCTCATCTGAGCAGACATCTGGTTGTTCCCATGAGGCATATGTCCTCATTGTGTCCATAGGGCTGTGATTCTGCTATAGCTTTTCAGAACTGGAGAACATTGCTTCATACAGTATACTTTATTTACATAAATATCCATAGTTTTATGCAAAAGTTTAGGAACCCCTTGCAGAATCTGTGAAAATGTGAATAAGTTTAACAAAATAAGAGAGATCATACAAAATGCATGTTATTTTTTCTTTAGTACAGAAGATATTTTACATCAAAGATGTTTACGTATAGTCCACACGACCAAAAAATAGCTAAAATAAAAAAAACTTCGAAAGTTTGGGAACCCTTGGTTCTTAAAACTGTGTGGTTACCTGGATGATCTACGACTGCTTTTTTGTTTTGTGATAGTTGTTCATGAGTCCCTTGTTTGTTCTGAACAGTTAAATTGAGCACTGTTCTTCAGAAAAATCCTCTGGGTCCAGCAGATTCTTCAGTTTTTCAGCATCTTTTGCATGTTTTAACTCTTTCCAGCAGTGACTGTATGATTTTGAGATCCATCTTTTCACACTGAGGACAACTGAGGGACACAACTATTAAAAAAGGTTCAAACATTCACTGATGCTCCAGAAGGAAACACAATGCATTAAGAGCCGAGGGGTGAAAACTTTTGAACAGGATGAAGCAACAGGAAGCAACAGAAGATACTTGCATGTTTCCTGTAAGATAAATTTACCTTGACCTTGATCTTCAAGTTCAAAAATTTTTGCCCCCAGCTCTAAATGCATCGTATTTTGTATGATCTCTCTTATTTTGTTAAAGTGCTCCTATTATCCCTTTTCAAATATGTCCTTTCATGCAGTGTGTCATGTAGCTGTATGTGAACATAAACTATCTACGAAGTTGTGAAGCCGACAGTGCACGATAAATAAAGTTATTGTCTATCAAAAAAAAGAGTCGGTTCACAATCGCCCGAACGAGTCGTCAGGAATTCAAATCTTTTTTCTGTTACGGCCACACGTCACGAAGTAACACATTTGCATAATGTCCGCCCACGTTCTACGTCGTGAACAACTTACATGCCCACAAGCACTGTAAAAATGTGGTTTACGTCATGTCGAGAAGAGGCTGTATCCTAAGTACAATGCGGGATTCACCAAAGGCTTGCTCTTAAAAGATGGATCACTGCCCAGTTTATTTGGACCAGTTTGCTCCTCTGAACCTCTAACTGTAAGTGTGATTAATAATTGATGATTGTATTTTCTAGCGATCGTTCAAAATCGTCCTATATCACTCATGGGGGTGAGTAAATTATCAGGACATTTTTATTCTGAAAGTGGAGTAATCATTCAAAACTTGTTGCTCTCATGTAACGTTACTCTGTATCATGCAAAATACGCATTTAGTTGTGTGCGTGTTGTGTTCGCTCCGCGCAGCTCGTAGGTCTCTGTCTAACCGGCTGACAGCTTTATCTGTTCACTTGCTATTGTCTAAAAATGTGTCGATGAATAGTGAATGTTTGTCGCTGTTATTACTTGAAGTTCTGATAAAGAATAGAACAATACATTGGTGTACAAGCTGCAGTGCTTTATCAATATGTTTCTGCGTTGGGTTGACGCATATACTATGGCTGTTTGGGTGGTGTTGTTTACCACCAAGTTGTGGGCTAGAGTAATGGTGATGGGCGTTCCCTGTTTGAAATTCGCTGCACGCAGTAACATTAAATCAATCACAAAAGACTGCGTCATCGGACCGATCACCGCAGATTAGTGTCACGCATAGGAGTGGTTTGGACAAATGACTCGTTTTAACCGTTTGGGAGTCGTTGAGCAAATAAGGTAAAAATAAATGCATATTATAAGACAATAAAGGTGTTTTTTTTTACCTTGCATGCATGTCAATTTGTTGCTGGGGACTCCCAAAACCAAAATATGAAGCTTTTATAATCCATAATAGGGGCACTTTAAAATTATTTATATTTTCACAAATTCTGCAAGGGGTTCCCAGACTTTTGCATAAAACGGTAAATAATATAGGGCTGTCAAACGATTAATCGTGATTAATCGCATACAAAATAAAAGTTTGAGTTTGCCTAATATAAGTGTGTGCTGTGTATAGTTACTATGCATATATAAATACACACAAATTAATGTATATTTTTTGTACAAATTATTTACATTTTTTATATAATATAAATTCTAAAAATATTAATATAGATACATATACTTGTAAATATTTCTTAAATATATACATGAATGTGTTTTTATTTATATGTACATAATAATTGCACACAAAACACACACATATATTAGGCAAACTCAAACTTTTATGTTGTATGCGATTAATCCCGATTAATCGTTTGACAGCCCTAAAATAATATAATCCTATACTATGATTGTTTTTAAATCACTCAAATATGCATTGTGTTCACATTAACTGTAATGCTTACAAATCCAAAGAAAAGTACCTGGGGTTACATTTATTCCTCAAGATACTACTGTACTGTTGGCAGATTTTGTATATTTGAAATTAAAATTAAATGAAAGGAATAGTCAAATTTTAAAGAAATAGTTCACTCAAAAATGAAAGTTTGCTGAATATTTACTTACCCTCAGGTCATCCAAGATGTAGATGAGTTTGTTTCTTCATCAGATTTGGAGAAATGTAGCATTACATCACTTGCTCACCAATTGATCCTCTGCAGTGAATGGGTGCCGTCAGAATGAGAGCCCAAACAGCTGATAAAAACATTGCAATAATCCACAAGTAACCCATACGTCTCCAATCCATCAGTTAACATCTTGAAAAGTGAAAAGCTGCATGTTTATAAGAAGCAAATCCATCAAGACGTTTTTGACTTCTTACCAAAATACTAGTTTATAATCCATAACAAGGCTTCCTCCAGTAAAAAAGTCCATCTTCGTTGTCCTCTCACATCAAAATCCACACACATATTTGTTTAGAACTGTTTTGGACTGTTTTAGCTTGTAAACAGTGCTTGATCTGTGCATATCTCTCTCCTGATTCAGACAAGACAACTGAAGAAAGCAATATTATGGATAAAGGACTTGTATTTCAGCCAGAAACAACTGTTTGGAATGTAAAAATGTCTTAACGGTGGATTTGTTTCTTACAAACACACAGCTTTTCACTTCACAAGATGTTAACTGATGGACTGGAGTGGTGTGGATTACTTGTGGATTATTGTGATGTATTTATCAGCTGTTTGGACTCTCATTCTGACGGCACCCATTCACTGCAGAGGATCCATTGGTGAGCAAGTGATGCTACACATCTCCAAATCTGACGAAGAAATAAACTCAAATACCTCTTGGATGGTCTGAGGGTGAGTACATTTTTAGCAAATTCCCATTTTTTAGGGCAACTGTTCTTTTAAGAACAAAATAAGAAAAAAAGTGGTGGGTGGAAAATCATGGAAATGAATGTCAGCTGCGCCATTACATACTCATTATTGCTTTCAAATATGAACACTGTGTTTCATAGGGGTCAAGACCTTTAGTCAGACCACCTTGTATATCTCAAGCCATGGGAGACTTGGGAAACCTCCAGAAATTCATTCACTATTCAAGAAAACACTCAAAGCTATGTTTTGCCAAGTCGTTTCAGTCTAAACGGCCCTGTCTGTCCCTCATATCGCAACGTCTTTTCATCATCAGAGTGCCCACTGTGCGCTGTACTATGCATCACACAAGGGTTTTTGTGTACATGAATCATGCAAGACAACAGTACAGTGATTGTGGGTGCAGGGTCTCTGTCATACAGTAATTCTTTTACTAAAAAATGAACTCTAACTCAGATAATGTACAGTCTGTACTCTGTTTAGCAGAAACTGTGTTTAGAAAAAATAGGTTTTGGATTTACTTTGACACTTTCACTCAGAAATTGCTAGTAAATTTCAAAACACACTCCAATCATTTTTGTTTTATTTACAACTTTTAAAAAAAATCATCATCTTTAACAGCGTAATAATTCATATAATCACACTTTTGAGACTACTGAAACCAATTCCCACTATTAACTAAGTATTAATGACGACTTTTGCCTCAAACTCCTAATTTGCTGCTTATAAATAGTAACGTAGTTGTTAAGTTCAGTTATCGGGCAGGATTAAGGGATCTAAAATATGATCATGCAGAATAAAACATTAATATGTGCTTTATAAGTACTGATAAACAGCCAATATGCTGGTTATATGTATGCTAATAAGCAACTAGTTAATAGTGAGAAATAGTCCCTGAACTAAAGTGTTACCATTATTCTATTACAAAAAAAAAAAAAAATCCACACTGAACATATTTCTTCAAATATAGTTAATGTATTTATTTATTTAATCATTTTTAATTTATGTAATGATTATGTATTTTCCTTTCACGAAAAAAAGAACGGTCTGGGCTAGTAATGCTGGTTTTATGATGAGAATAACCTGGTCTTAGATTGTAAAGGTGGTTGACCAGCATTAGTATTTCTGTAGAAAATAGTTAAGAAGCCTGAAGTTGAACCCTGGCAATGCAATTTCTCTCACATTTTTTTTTCGTTTTTTTTTTTTTCCCTCAGCAGGGATATGGAGCCAAATAAGAGATATGGTTAGATTTGAACCATTGCCCATCTAGAGACCTGCATCAAAACAAGCCGGTTACTGTGTAAAGCCTCTTATCAGCACCTCTTATCAGTTAGTCTCAGCTGTACACAGGAAGAGAAAAAACATACAAACAAAAAGTAAATACAAATCATGTAAAGTATACAGATGTAGAGAATGCACACTGCTGACACATGAAAGGATGAAGGATATAAACATAAAATAAAATTCACCCTATCTTTTTTCTAAATGCAAATGCTTATTGCATATGTTTAAACAACCACATCTCAAAATCAATGCACAAAACCAAGTTCCCACGGTACTTCTCAAATCCATTACACTTGGATGCATGTCAGAACATAGAAGATATCTATTGTTTCATCGCTTGTTTTTTGCAAATTTAAAGATTTTTAAAATATAAAAAGTTTTTTTTTTTTTTTTTTTTTTTAATTAAAGTGGTTGCTAAGGGAGGGCGACCTTGAGAGTGAGGCATGAAGGACAATTTGGTTTCTTGGACTTGATTACAAAAACAGACAGAAGTTCTAGAGCACAAAGGCTCTATTCATTCCCATCCAACTTTTGGACGGCACAATGGAGCGAACCGGAAAACATGCAGCTATTTCAGCATCACAGGGTGTTGTTTGTGATATTAAAGCTGCACACACACCCAATTCTTTACGTCTCTGTGGACTGATACGTAAATAAATGCATATTCCTTCCTGGCTGTTTGCACGTGTTTATTAAGCTTTCTAAACTCAAGCAGTATAAAAGGTATATGGCATCAGACACTAAAGAGAATTAAATGGCTTTGCAAATATTCCCAGAGCAAACATGCATTATTATGATCATTTTCATAACAGCCAGCTGCTGCATTAAAGCTTAAGGATAATGACTACCCTGAACTCTACTTTACAGTAGAGAATTATATAAGATTACTGCATGCAATGTATGGACAATAGTCACATGCAAACCATAATATGTGCATTATTTTTAATACTTGCATTTATTTTATATATATATATATATATTTTTTTTTTTTTAATGTAGTTTAGTACAGGACTGAAGCTGAATTTAAATCCAGTCTTCAGAAATCATCATAATATGACATATTTCTTATTATTATCAATGTTGCAAAAATAGTTTTGTTGAAACCATGATACACTACCATGCAAAAGTTTAAAATGAGTCAAATTGTATTTAAAAAGGTACTTTTATTTAGCAATGATGCACTAAATTGATCAAAAATGACAGTAGAGACATTTTTTTTTTTAATTCTGGAAAAAAAAAAACATTTTAACCAACTAAATAAGAACCATTATTAATAACTGAGCACCCATAACAATTAATAATATGAGCAGCAAATCAGCATATTAGAATGATTTCTGAAGGATCATGTCACACTGAATGAAGTTAAAAAAATCTCAGCTTTGTCATCACAGGAGAAAATACATTTTAAAATATACTGAAATAGAAAAGTACGATGGCGTTTTAGTGCCATAAAAACCCTCTAAGATTACAAGAATAAAGTCAAAATATTTCAAGAATAAAGGCAGAACTATGAGAATAAAGTCGAATTATTTCGAAAATAAAGTCCAAATATTAAGACAAAGTGAAAATTATGAGAATAAAGTCAGTGTTTCGAGAATAAAAACAAAATTATGAGAAAAAGTCGAAATATTACAAGAATAAAGTCGAAATATTTTGACAAAGTCAAAATTGCGAGAATAAAGTCAAAGTGTTTTGAGAATAAAGGTGAAACTACGAGTAAAAAGTCAAAATATTTAGACTTTATTCAAAAAGAAGTAAACATTATGGGAATAAAGAGAAAAATAATACAAAAAAATCTCTTATGCTCCCCAAGGCTCCTCAAAAATATAGTAAAACAGTAATATTGTGAAATATTATTACAATTTAAAAAAACAGTTTTCTATGACAGTGTTTTAGTGCCGCTTAAAAAAAAAAAAAAAATAAATATATATATATATATATATATATATATATATATATATATAAGGTTACAGAGATTAAAGTCGTAATATTTCAAAAAATAAAGTCTAAATTGCAAGAATAAAAGAGAATTTACAAGAATAAAGTCAAAATATTACGAGAATAAAGTCAAAATTACGAAAATAATGTTGAAATGTTTTGGAAATTCTCATATTATTCACAGCATAATGTAAATACACATCCGTTTTAGTTTGATATATTGTTGTTCACCATATGGCATACTCTTGAAGGAAATGACATACACCTCAGTAAAACATTCTGTACGTTAGCCAGAAAAATGTCACGCAGAAACAAAGGAGTGCTTTGACTCAAGGAACAAGCTAGTGGAGACTAACTCACTTTCAATTTAGAAAAGCATTCAGACAGTGTACCAAGACCAGAGCAATATTTTTGAGGTGTTATATGCTGGCGTGCCAAAATAAAACTATTGCTTTAGCTGATTTTATTTCTGTCGTGCACAGCTAGTCTATGTTATTCTTATTTATGCTATTTGCAAATATTAACATAAAATCATATAATTAAAAGAGACATTTTAATTGAATACATCTATTTGGGAGGTCTGTTTACTGGTTTATCTGAGCATCCTAAAGGGGTTTCATTAATGTCAGCTATATACGACTATTGTGCACTGCATTCTGTCTATAATTAGTACAGCTGCTTTCTGATATATAAGGGAAATGAGATTTTTCATTATGAGTCATCTTTCAGGAAAATACACTGTGTGTGTGTAAGCTGTGCCACAAGAGGCCCAATGATAAACAAAATAAAGAATGTGAAAAAGACAAAAAAGCATTACTTGGGTGAGATCATAACAAGGATTTATGACCTCAGCGTATAGTTATAGTGCAATATGTCATGGCAAGCGTTCCTGAAAATATGAAGTAAAATATACAAATGCATTCTAACTTTTCTTACAATATCTATTTAATCTAGTCCAGTCTAATGACAACAACATGAAACATAATGAATGAAGCATTGTCAGCATTACTTCTAAGGAATCAGTGAGTTCAACCAATCTAGTAATAATGAATAGTGTATTATGGGAAACATCAGCCTTTTTTGTCAGTAAGCGGCACTGACAATAACAAATACTCTATTCAAAATTGGTTTCACTATCGCTTTGTCTTTGTAACTAAGAAATTTGTGTCTGTTATGCACTCAAGTTATCCCCACATGCATGCAGCAATATGAGACAGCAGTGAACATGTACTGTAACTGATATAGCAAGTGTATGAAGTTCATTGAGTTCTGTACAGTAGTGCAGTAAACGCTCAATAATAGCGCCCTCATTACTGAACCTCACAGAGCTCATGTGAAAGGATGAGCGTCCCAGATAATCACTGAACACTCAAACTAGGTGAAGGGAAATAGAGACGCTGATCTAACTTGTAAAATAAATCTTACTGCATCAGGCTTTACACACTTAAAAATAAAGGCTCCAAAAAGGGGATTTCATTGCGATGATATGGAAAAAGACATTCCCCAAAGATGATTTCAGAGAACAATTCTTTAAAAAGAACCATTTTTTCTTAAAGGGGTCCTATTATGCTTTTTCACTTTTTGAATTTTAGTCAGTGTGTGGTGTGTATGTTTGGGTATAAAAAGGATCTACAAAGTTAGAAACCTCAAAGTCCACTCCAAAGGGAGATATTTCGTTTTTAAAAAATCTCTTTGCAAGAACTACAACGAACAGCTCGTTTGGACTACAGTGTTTGTTTTCCACATGTTATGATGTCACTACGTGACCCATTAAAATATCATTAAAATAAATCCCGCCTACAGAAATTCAAATGGTTGGGGGGGTGGGGGCAGATAGGGCAGAGGTGGGGGATTGGCCGAACTTTAGAGATGCAGCGCGGAGAGCAGCTTCTGAGACGCTTCAACGAGCCGCAGCGCGGCGGGTATAAACACAAGCATTGACTAGAGTGGCCACGTCAGAGCCGTAACGTGCCGCAGACGTGTGCAGTGTGTGGTAAGAGATTTATTCATCATACAGTGTTTATAGCTTCACTTATAACACAAGTGTTTTTTAAAATGTCTAAACTTGCACCAGAATATTCAAGGCTAAAAGTGATGATGTTCTTCAATAATGATAATGTTAGGCTGTTTTTAGCCTTATGCTGGAGCAAGTTTCAGGCAATGACACTAAATATGTAAATAATGAAATAAATTAGGACCCAACACATATTATGTCACTCACCCTCCATGCATCATAGGCGTATATGACTTCCTTCTTTCAAACAAATGCAATCAGAGTTATATTAAAATTATCCTGTCACTCCCAAGCTTTAGAATGGCATAGACAAGTGTTTCTCTTCATCAGCCCAGAACAAGTCCAATAAAGTGCATCCATCTATAATAAAAAGTGCCTTCCACTGCTATGGGGTCAATAAAGGCCTCCTGTAGCAAATCTATGCATTTTTGTAAGAAAAATATCCATTTTTAAAATGTAAGAATCACTTTAATCTAGCTTGCGCTAACAGTTGTACACGGAACTTGCTACTTTGGTAAGGGGCGTGGCAGTACTGAAACACCGTCTAAGCTGTTCGCCACTCGCAACGCAGTGGGACAGCTAACCAATCACAAAACATTTCGTTTTTCAGAAGGCGGGCCTTCATCAAACGTGGAACTAATCGAGCCAGAATCATTAATAGTTACGCCTGCAACATTTGCATATACCAGAAACAAGTGGGGACAATAGCGAAAATGGCAGATCATGGAAATAAATGTTACGTTCCAGGCTGTGCAGGAGATGTGATGTGCAGGGATGGGTTGGTGTCTGTATTCAAAAAGACACGGAAAACAAATAACACGAGCCACTAAAAGGACATGATTAGCTGCTCGCTAACAATAGCCTGTTACATTACAGTACATAAGATTTCACTTACCAAATAAACAGAAAAGGAGAGATGACTGAGGATGATGGCGCATTATTTACAGACAGGGGCGGATCTAGAAAATAATTTTTAGGGTGGCAAAGGGGTGGCGTGGGATCTATGAGGGGTGGCAACACCAAAGCAAGCCACCATGCCTAGTTTTATGGGATTTTTAGTCTGACATACAAAGGTGTGTTCACAAATATTTCATTACCATTAGGTAATCATCTATACTGTTTAGAATTAAAAATAAATAACATTTCATTATCCATCATGGCACCAAGTCAATACACAACATAAAAAACCTCAGCAGGTTATAAATGTTTCTGAGCTTGTATCACTAAAGAAGACATGCAGTTCAATTAAAACTGCATACTTAGATGGTATAAATCACATTTTAGTGCAAGTTTAAGAGCAAGCAACAAAAACGTTTGAATTTCCTAACATTAGAAAAAAAAACGCAATAATATCAAAGCATTAAAACTGGATCAGTTTTGAAAACAATGTTTGATTTTCTGTTATTAACAGAGGTGGGAATGTCTGTAATCACCCACAACACACTTTCTACCATCTACTCTAGCAACACCCCAGCAACTGCATATCAAGAGTATAACTACCCAGAATATCCTAGCAACCAACTAGCAACACTTTAGCAAACATCTAGAACATCTCATAAAAATATTTATGTTTTTAAACTTTAAGACAAGCCAGCATAAATTTGTCTTTCAAACTTTTTAATGTAGTTATCACAGGTGTTCTTAAATGCTTACACACAATTCAAATACACAGACGACTTTCCTGCCAGTGAACACTCACAAGATCAATAACACTATTACAAAAAACAGATACAGATGTACAAACCCGATTCCAAAAAAGTTGGGACACTGTACAAACTGTGAATAAAATCTGAATGCAATGATGTGGAAGTTCCAAATTTCAATATTTTATTCAGTATAGAACATAGATGACATGTCAAATGTTTAAACTGAGTTGAATGTTTAAATTTCATGGCATCAACACATTTCAAAAAAGTTGGGACAAGGCCATGTTTACCACTGTGAGGCATCCCCTCTTCTTTTTACAACAGTCTGCAAACGTCTGGGGACTGAGGAGACAAGTTGCTCAAGTTTAGGAATAGGGATGTTGTCCCATTCTTGTCTAATACAGGCTTCTAGCTGCTCAACTGTCTTTGGTCTTCTTTGTCGCATCTTCCTCTTTATGATGCGCCAAATGTTTTCTATGGGTGAAAGATCTGGACTGCAGGCTGGCCATTTCAGTACCTGGATCCTTCTTCTACGCAGCCATGATGTTGTAATTGATGCAGTATGTGGTCTGGCATTGTCATGTTGGAAAATCCAACGTCTTCCCTGAAAGAGACGACGTCTGGATGGGAGCATATGTTGTTCTAGAACTTGGATATACCTTTCAGCATTGATGGTGCCTTTCCAGATGTGTAAGCTGCCCATGCCACACGCACTCATGCAACCCCATACCATCAGAGATGCAGGCTTCTGAACCGAGCGCTGATAACAACTTGGGTTGTCCTTGTCCTCTTTAGTCCGGATGACATGGCGTCCCAGTTTTCCAAAAAGAACTTCAAATTTTGATTTCCTCTGACCACAGAACAGTTTTCCACTTTGCCACGGTCCATTTTAAATGAGCCTTGGCCCAGAGAAAATGCCTGCGCTTCTGGATCATGTTTAAATATGGCTTCTTTTTTGAACTATAGACTTTTAGCCGGCAACGGCAAATGGCACGGTGGATTGTGTTCACCGACAATGATTTCTGGAAGTATTCCTGAGCCCATATTGTGATTTCCATTATAGTAGCATTCCTGTTTGTGATGCAGTGCCGTCTAAGGGTCTGAAGATCACGGGCATCCAGTATGGTTTTCCAGCCTTGACCCTTACGCACAGAGACTGTTCCAGATTCTCTGAATCTGTGGATGATATTATGCACTGGAGATGGTGATCACTTCAAACTCTTTGCAATTTTTCACTGAGAAACTCCTTTCTGATATTGCTCCACTATTTTTTGGCGCAGCATTGGGGAAATCGGTGATCCTCTGCCCATCTTGACCTCTAAGAGACACTGCCACTCTGAGAGGCTCTTTTTATACCCAATCATGTTGGCAATTGACCTAATAAGTGGAAAATTGGTCCTCCAGCTGTTCCTTATATGTACATTTGACTTTTACAGCCTCTGATTGCTACCTGTCCCAACTTTTTTGGAATGTGTAGCTGTCTTGAAATCCAAAATGAGCCAATAATTGGCCTGAAATTTCAAAATGTCTCACTTTCAGCATCTGATATGTTATCTATATTCTATTGTAAATAAAATATAAGTTTATGAGATTTGTAAATTATTGCATTCCTTTTTTATTTACAATTTGTACAGTGTCCCAACTTTTTTGGAATCGGGTTTGTATAAATCAGCATTGAACTTGGGAAAAAAATATTTTCATTTTACCACTGTAACGTAATCTTGCAGTAGATAAAAAGCGCTAGACAAGTTCAAATACCAAAGCATTGTGTATGAACTTGATATGCCACAATACCACAATACAGTCAACGAAAAAAATGATAATAAAAAAAAATAATAATAATACTTTAGCATCCTCTGCACATTTGGCCAAATTTCAAGTTTCTTGGTCTCCTGACACAAGACTATATCTCTAGGCAGACATTTCTCAATTCTGCAAAAATGCAGTACACATAGACCTACTATAAAAAAAATGGTTTCAGATCAAAATTTGACAGTCACATGTTTGAAGCTGTAAATGTGCTACAGTTTACTGTACATATAGAGTAGTGAAATTTCCATAATCTGATGTACTGGTACTGTATACTGTAAATGTACTGCATGTGTTAGTATAAATTGTTAGTGTTAGTGTTAGTTTTTACAATCCCAGTAAATTATAAACAGTCTCTCTGAACACACAATTCCAGATTTCTCCCTACATAAACGTCATTGTAGGGAGAAACCCCGCTCATTTGGGGTGTCTTCAGCCTAGGGCTGCACGATGTATCGAAAAATTATCGTTAAAATAAATATGGCAGGAGTAGAGACAAGCGAGGAAAATGACAAAGAACGAAGAACTTGTGCCTAAAAAGAACAGTGCGTCTGAAAGATGGCAATATTTTGGCTTCAAGAGAGAAGACGTGTCACAAATGCAGGTACTGTGTAAGTCATGCCTTAAAACTGTGGTCACGTCGAGAGGAAATACAACTAATCTCCACAGTCATCTGGATCACAACCACAGGGAACTATGTGAAGACTTCCGAAAGTGTAAGGCCAAATCTACCAAAACTGCTAATGAAAAGCCAAGTAACAATAAAGGAGTCGTACAGACAACCATCAATCAAAGTTTTACAAATGCAACACCTTACAGAAAAAACGTTGAAACGCCACAAGGAATTAACAGATGCTATCACACGCTTTTTAGCTAAAGACATGATGCCTGTTAACACGGTGAGCAAAGAAGGCTTTGTGGGTCTAATTAACAAATTGGACTGAAGATATCAGCTGTCATCGAGAAATTATTTTTCTCATGTATTTCGCACGACTGAGCCCCACATGAGCTATACCGTTCACTTTCTTACTCAAGACTTTGAATTAAAAGCACGCTGTCTGGGTGTTGTGTACTTCCCCGAATCCCACACCAGCGAAAACATAGCCCGTGGGCTGCGGGATGTTTCAGCCAGCTGGAACTTAAAAGAGAAAAATCAAGTGTTCATTACAACGGACAATGGCGCCAATGTGGTGAAGGCTACTGAACTTAATAACTAGGTTACACTACAATGCTTTGGTCATCTCTTGCATCTGGCCATCGGTGAGTATTGAATATTTGTATTTGCAATAATAAAATTAAAACTGAAAAAAAGGTACAGTTGTTTGTATAGTTGCATGTAGTACAGACATGATTTTGGATAATGTAATATTTAAAGGGGTCATCGGATGCCCATTTTCTACAACTTGATATGATTCTTTAGGGTCTTAATGAAAAGTCTCTAATATACTTTGATTAAAAATTCTCAATGGTTTTGTAAAACAACACCCTTTTTACCTTGTCAAAATCAGCTTTGCAAAAATCATCTCATTCTAAGGGGTTGTTCCTTTAAATGCAAATGAGCTCTGCTCACCCCGCCCCTCTCTTCTCTCTGCGGAATGACGATGTTGCTTACTTTAGCCACATTTAGCCGCATTTAGCCGCTAAACTTCCTAACTACCACGTTACAAGGAAAGGCGATCGCAAAGATTCATAAAAAAAAACGCTTATACACACTTCTGCTGTAAGTGAAGCTGGATCAAGAATGATTCGCGCGAACATAGACGGATATATGTAGATCGGGAAGAGCATTCCCTACACAAACAAACGTAATGCACTGCATCTTCAGCGGCTCAGATGTCGGGAGTAAATGACGACCACTATGTTCATTATTACATCCAGCAACACAACACCTCAATCACTCAAACGGAGTTATTCTTGTCTAACATACATCCCTGCTGCGGCATCGAAACAAGGAAAGTTACTGGACTGTGACAGCTGGTCTGAGGTAAGAGCTCATGTCAATCAACTATCGTGTGAGCGGCCTCTGTCGGTGTGACGGCACGCCGACAGGCATCTGAGAATGGCTCGATTTGAGAAAGGGGATTTTTTTTTTTTTTTTTTTTTTTTACAGATTAAGTAAAAACCACTGCATGGATTTTTATCATTATAGGGTAGATTTGTACATACACTGCCAACACACATTAATGTTCAAACAACATGAAAAAGTGAACTTAGCATCCGACGACCCCTTTAAGATAATGTGTTTATTTAGGAAATATATTTCAGAGAGGTTAACAAATTGTAGCTGACAGTTTCAAATAGCTCACATCTCAAATGCTGTTATATAAAATTGTAATTATAATATTGCAATGTTTTTTTCACCCTGTATGTCCTTGTTTTGTTTTTGCTTAACTCTTCAGAAAATGCTGTTAAAGGTGATGAGTGCATTACTCGAGCTGTTGGTCTCTGCAAAAAGTTAGTGGGACATTTCTCCCACACCTGGAAGGGGAAGAAGGCACTGAAAAAAGCACAGAAAGAGCACAACCTCCTGGAGCACTACCTCATCACAAAATGCCCTACAAGGTGGGGTTCGAGGCAGAGAATGATTCAGAGGGTTCTAGAGCAGCAGTGGGCCGTAAGTGACGTCCTGTCAGCAGACAGAAAGTCAAGACATTTAGTTCCTTCTTGGCAGAACCTAGATGTACTGGAGTCTATAAACCAGGAAGAATTTACAGATGCTCTATCAGGTGAAAGTTACGTAAGTGTTTCATATGTGAAACCTGTACTTCACTTGATGAACACCTCAATTCTTGCTGCAAAGGAAGAAGACAGTGATCTAACAAAGTCCATAAAGATGAAGATTCTAGAGTACATGAACACCAAGTATGACAACCCAGCAACTCAAGAACTGCTGGACATGACCTCCTTTATGGACCCCAGATTCAAAGCCAACTACATCAGCTCTGACAAGGTGTCAGACATCAGAGCCAGGGTGATGTCTGAAATTGAAGCAGCTGTGCCAAAGGTAAATGTTAATATGACCATAGTAAGTGACAAAATAATGCACTATAACTAAATTTGATTACAGTATTTACTTTATTTCTCTATTTTAGGAGCAAAGCCTAAGCAATCGAGATCACCAGGGCATGGGTCCAACAAATGTCACCCTAAAGAAGGAAAAGAATTTTTAAAAAATAGCTAATAATAATAATAATAATCCTGTCTGTGTAATTCATAAATGCGCATTTATTATTCACAGTCCAATCAGATGACTGACTTATGAACCGATTCCAGTTCGAACATATAAGGCTGAACACTGCTACTGAGAGTTTCTGACATTTTTTTAGTTTGTGAGATTGTCCTGTTTTGTTTTTGCTGCTTTTGAAGCTCCACCCTTTTCTGAAAAGGGGGCGGGAGCACCAGCTCATTTGCATTTAAAGGGACGAAAACAAAACCGACACAATTTGGCACATACCCAAAGATTGCTGTTTACACAACAACGTTTTCAGCCGAGAACGGGACATGACAACGGCGTTTTGGGGACTGAAAACTGATCATTTTGAAAACGGGTTTCAAAGTGCAAGTTTTGAAAACACCACTGTTATCGTTTCCATGTAAACACCCAATATGGGAATCTTTGAAAACGCTGATGTCATGCGCATGCGTAGTATGTGTTAGGTATGTAGACATGCGCAGTACATGTCGATTTTACTTTTTCGTGGATATGTGTAAACATAAAACACGCACAGGAAAAACTTGTCCGTTTTTGACTACATTGTTTTCGTGTAAACGTAGCCTAAAAGGCAATTTTAACAAGCTATAAAAAAAATTATCTGTTGGGTATTTTGAGCTAAAACTTAACATACACACTCTGGGGACATCAGAGACTTATTTTACATCTTGCAAAAAGGGGCATAATACAGTAGGTCAACTTGAAAGTGTTTTGAAGAATATTTTAATAAAAATGCTGGGTTGTTTAAACCCAACTTTGGGTCAAATATGGACTAACCCAACTGTTGGGTTAAATTTTTCAAATCTTTCAGCCAAAAGTTGGGTTAGTCCATATTTGACCCAAAGTTGAGTTAAAACAACCCAGCATTTGTGTATTGGACAGGTTCTGTGGACGTTAAAGGTTCTTGATGAGAGTGTAGGAGCGTTGTAACATGGGCTGAGTTGAAAAGTCATCAACTCAACCAATTAGAAAATGAGTTACAGGGGTGAAATCACTATTGTACAAGACCCGCAGCCTCTTGGGGAGACAGTAGAAGGCTAACAACTCCTTACAGAACAGGATTTTCGTATAAAAGCTTTGAGTTTTGGGATAAAACAGGTTTTCAATGTGGCATTTTATTGGCCACAGAAGTCAGGTTACATAATGTATGGCACAATTTTTATTTATTTATTTTTCTTCCTACCTACCTCCCTACCTACCTAAATAAATAAAGCTCACATATGTATGTGGAAAAAAAAAAAAAAAAAGTAGCACAGCACGGACGCTTTCATTTTTGGAACCTGTCATCATGAATATTTAAAATTAGTTTTATATGTTTACTATTTCAAATGATTAGATTTAAAGGTGGTAAATTGGGGTTGGATATACTGGGGAAAATCAATAATTCTGAACAGCTGAATCTGAACAAAATTAAAATTAGTGCACAAGTGCAAATCTATTAGTGTTAGAAATCACTCTGGTAAAAGGGTAGGTATAACAACATCACTCTTTCTACTTGAAATTATTTTCATCAGATTAGGAATGAATTGTGTGTGTAGAAACTATATTTTAGAGCAGACAAGTACGGGGATATTATATCAAAGTTTTAGACAGGCTACAGCGCAAAAACAGAGTTACAGACGCTGAAACTAAATGTGGTCTTTGAGGAGGCTTCTTTCGAAATGACTGCATTTTTATAGTCACGATGTAATCTCCAGTCACTCCAGCTATTGTATTCAATCCAGGATAGAGGATCCATGTGTTTGTCCATACAGTAAGGTCGATGCATTGCTTCACAGAGAGAAAGCCGATTATCTGTAGTACGCACTTGACTCGGCTGCTGTCATGAACATCTAATATAAACGGATGGAAGATCGCAATGAAATGAGTTTATATGAGCACAAACACAAGACCGGAGGCTTCTGCTCCCCGCTCAACGTAGAATAATCGACATGTCTTGATTTTATCGACAAACTGTTCCTGTCTTGTACAATATAACACCGGTTTCTCGCATTTCAAACAAACAAACAAAGGAGCTGAATGGACTGACGTGTATATATACAGTATCAGAGTCACATTCACATGCAATGACATAAAGAAACAGTGATGCATTATAAACAAAGACATGGTGCTGCAAACACAAGCTCTTACCCAAAATATAATGTTAAATCCAAATATGAAATATTTGATGCAGCAGCTCACTTCTTGACCCTTGTAATGCTTTCCTGACATCATTTGGCTCGTTTTCTTCAGCACGAACTACTGGGTCACACAAAACACGAAGCAGGTTCAGATCGATTATTTCGTTCTTAGGACATCGATGTCAAACTGTCCCAGCAATGTTATTATCCGCATAAAAGAAACATAATGCGGACCAACTTCAACAGCGCCTAAATCAAGAACAAGGCTGACTGTCATTTATAAACAAATCCGCTGACTTTGACACAGTGTATCTCGAAATAACAGTCCCTTCTTCTTCTCCGCAATTAGTTCACATCGCTCTTTTTTCACTTGACATGGCTGCTTTTGATTGACAGCGCTAGTGACCAATCAGCTGCTGGGCTTCAATCCTCACCCACTAGGATTCCCTGCAACTCACGAGCACGCGCATAAGTAGTTTTCGCCAAATCGTTTGAACCGCCGTTTATTCTGTAACAAATGCAAGAGTTAAAACGTTCGCTTAATTCGTAAACTTTTTTTCTTTATTTTAAAAAGTTAAATTATTGCTGTCTGAATGTGGAGAGACTAAGAGGAAACACAAAGAGGAAAAATTAAATATTGTATGAATATATTACTATTTTATAAACTAAAATGCTAATGCTTTTCATAATATTGTAAACATAAATTATATTAAATCGTGTAATATGTGGGCCTATATAACCATACAAAAATCCTATGGAATATAGAAGACTGGGCTTCTATTCACACTTTGCATACGTTTTTTTTTTTTTAAGAATACAACAATTAAACTGGAAATTTGTCTAAATCTGGAATAACTGGAATGGCTGACAAAAAAAAAAAAAAAAAAAAAAAAAAGTGAAAGAAAATTCCAGAACAGATTGTTTCGGTTTCATATTCTCAAAGTATCAGAGGTTTCCAAGAATGGCACTGAAAACAAGTTTTTGTCCAAAATGTAAAATGAGCACCATGGTCTCAAATTACATGTTCAGATTTAAAGACTTAAATGAAATCATAGGATTCCTCACATCCATATATACATTTTTTATTTCTTGTTAATATTAATAATTACATAACTCAGTCATAGAGATACCAAACTGTGAAATTCTTCAACATACAGTAGGTGTACATTGTTGTTGCATGAACATTGAAAGTAACGTTGTCTACTTTTTCTCGCTCTATTATGACATCCTGTGGCCAAAAGTACATCTGCAACGTTCTCCCCAAGGAGCTGTCCCAAAAAAAAGGAAAAAGTAAGTGAACCCAGGCGTTTTAACATGACTTCAAGATATGATTCACACAGGGCATCCTAAGAATATTGCTGAATTTAAAATTTTGTGAAGAGAAATGTTGCAGAATACCACCTGATTGTTGTGCATTTACCTCCTGATTGACAGCAAATATTTGCAGATAACCACTGTAGTCATATTGTAAATGTTTATACCATTAAAAAAAAATAAAGCTATGAAAATAAAAACTGTGAATAGTTTGTGTGCTACTTGTTTAAAGAAATAGTTCACACAAAAATGAAAATTTATTCAGTTTGTTTCCTCATCAGAACAGATTTGTAGAAATTTAGCATCACTTGCTCACTTCTGCAGTGAATGGGTGCCATCAAAATGAGAGTCCAAACAGCTGATGAAACATCATAATAATCTACAAGTATCAAGACCATCCCTGTTGTCCTCTCACAGTAAAATCCACAATCCAGACTTTTCAACTTGAGAAAGCAATATTTATAGATAGATGACTTGTATTTTAGCTGGAAGCAATCTGGAAGTTGAAAATGTTTTAATGCTGAGTTTGTTTCTTGCAAACATGCAGCTTTTGACTTCAAAGATGTTAACTGATGGAATGGAATAGTGTGGATTACTTGTGGATTATTGTGATGTTTTTATCAGCTGTTTGGACTCTCATTCTGACGGCACCCATTCACTGCAGAGGATCCTTTGGTGAGCAAGTGATGTAATACTACATTTCTCCAAAATCTGATGAAGAAACAAACTTATCAACATCTTGTATGGCCTAAAGGTGAGCAAATTACCTGCCTTTAAGCAGAAAATCATATTTTCTATGTTCAAATCAAATATTATAAGCAATGCAAAAATTCAGGGTTCACATACTTTTTCCTGCAACTGTCATTTCCTCAGACACTTCACAAACGGTTTGATTTTTGCAGTCCTTTTCATTGAGCAGTCGGCTGGCACACACATCTCTCTGCTCTGATATCTTTTAGCTCTTTTATAATAATGTCCGCTGTGTCGCTGCTGTACATCACGATGAGAGATGACAAGCCTTGTGGAGTGCAGTTTGATCTGGAATATATATGAAAACAGTTTTAAGGTCAACAACTGTCACAACTCCGTATTCAAAACTAAGACTCAATGACAAATGTCATTCATAAGTATAAAAAGCTACAAAGAAGACTGAATGCACCTTTGTAAAACGTTTTCTTCATGTTTTTGATGCCTCTGAACAGTCATGGATAACGTAGATATTTCTTTCAAACAGATGCCTCTAAAAAGGCAACAAAGGGAAGGACATATTTATTTTGTTCATTACATACAATGAATACATAATGTTAACCATAGATGAGTGTTGAGGAAAGTGTTTCCTATCTATAGTAGTTAAACTATTAGTCAAACATTTTTTTTTTTTTTTTTTTTGGTAAATTTATATTAAATACAACAAACGCTCCCTTACAATACATAACTAAATTGACAACATAATTTGCCTAAAGGGACTTTAGATTAACTGAATTGGTTTTAATGAACCGACAGCATGATGATTCATAGGAATTATTAAGGAAAGCCCCATTTATGACGAACCGACTCACTGAAAAGAATCGGACTTTCCAGTCTACATATGATGACCGTTTAGAACCATGTGATTCACCAGAAATAATTGGACTGTCCAGTCTATAAAGACGGTTTAGAATCATCTGATTCATCAGAATGAATGAAACTTCAGAATCATCTCATTCATCAGAAAGAATCGGACTTTCCGACGGACTGTTTAGGTGAGCGGATTCTCTTAGCTATTATTACCACACGAAAACAGCGGTGTTGCGTTTTATCGAACTGCTACTCGTAAAAAGTAGCTCGTTAAAGCTTTAACTTCTATCCTGATGCTTAATATACAACCTAGTTTAGGCTGGCAGCGTCGCTGATTTTCGTTACTAACTGCCATATAGACATAGAGAAGAACACTTATGAAAAATACACTTTAGCCTAGGCTACTTTTAAAAAGAGTACATATTATTTACGAAAATAATAGCATTTAAAAGAATATACTTACGTTTTCAAACACTTAACTGCATGATATTTAAAAGAGAATGAAACTGTATTAGGCACCTTTTTATTCAAGCAGAAGTAAGCCTGTGGGTGAGACTTCCGGTTCATTTTCCACCGTAGGGAAATAACCAGAAGAATATTTTGCACTAACATAAATGGAAAAAAATATGGTACAACACACCAATGCAATATCAAGCAGTAAAACAAGCTGTTTTATAGATGAGATTGGAAGCCAGACCCATCAAATTTACAAATGGCTGCGCTCACTTTTACTGGAAGAAAAAGGTGGATATAAATGCAATTAGTTAAACTCAAAGGTTTTTTTTGACCCACATAAGTAGGATTCAGTTCATCTTTACATGTGATTTTACTCCTGTTGTCTTTGAAATATAAATATAAAGTGTACTACTAACTACTGATATTATTTATAACAAAATTAAAAAATATACTTAAAGGAACCCTCCACTTTTTTTGCTAATAGCTTAGCATAGATCATTGAATCAGATTAGCATCGAGCAAAATTAAGGTGACCAGATTTCTGAAATGAAAACCTTGGACATTTCCTAGTTCAGTGGTCAAAATATCACTAAAATCGCACTTGCGATTATCTACGAATTAATAAACGCCCAGCAGGCACCAGACGTCAATACAACATCAGGTTTGACGATGAACCCCAACATCGGACGGACGTTGCATTTTGGTTGAGAATGAAAATCTGGTTGACGTCAGTTTGACGTTGACTTAATGTTGGATTTTGGTTACACGACCTAAAAACAACAAAATATCAATGTCAGCTGACGTCGGTATTGGACATCAATTTAACGTTGATGTTAGAAGTTGAATGTACATTGAATTTTGGTCACTCGATGTTGCAACTGAAATTTAACCAAATATCAACGTTTTACAGAGATGGGAAGTAACGGAGTACAAATACTTTGTTACTGTTCTTAAGTAGATTTGTCTGGTATCATGTACTTTACTTCACTATTTATTTTTCTGACTACTTTTTACTTTTTTTACGCTTTACATTTTTACACAAATATCTGTACTTTCTACTTCTTACATTTTCAAACCAGGCTCGTTACTTTAGTATTAATCAGCATTTGGTGGATCACCATTCGATAACAAATTTCTAATAAATCAAGGATTGGTTAGTTTTGACTGGCAAAGCGATTCAGCTCTGCGTCTCCACCAAATGGATATATGTAGGAGGCGCATTCCCTTCACAAACAAATGTAATCAAATGTAATCTACTGCATCTTCAGCGGCTCAGATGTCGGGAGTAAATGACGACCACTACGTTCCTTATTACATCCAGCAACACAACACCTCAATCGCTCAATTGGAGATATTCTTGTCTAACTTACATCCCAGCTCCGGCATCGAAACAAAGAGGGCGGACTGTTACAGCTGATCTGAGGTAAAACGCTCATGTCAATCAACTATCGTGGGAGCGGCCTCTGTCACACCTGAGAACGGCTCGATTTGAAAAAGGGGATATTAATTTCACAGATTAATTAAAAACCACTGCATGGATTTTTATCATTATAGGGTAGATTTGTACATACACTGCCAACACACATTAATGTTCAAACAACATGAAAAAGTGAACTTAGCATCCGATGAGCCCTTTAACTAAGTAAACAAAGAAAAAACTACAGCAGTAGTATTATAATATTTGCAGTAACAAATATTATAATACTACTACAGGTGCGTCTGTGGAGAGAGTGAGTAGCACCAAGTTCCTGGGTGTGCACATCACTGAGGATCTCTCCTGGACGAACAACACCACTGCACTGGCTAAGAAATCACAGCAGCGTCTCTACTTCCTCCGCAAACTGAGAAGAGCAAGAGCACCGGCCCCCATCATGTACACCTTCTACAGAGGCACCATCGAGAGCATCCTGACGAGCTGCATCACTGTGTGGTTTGGAGCCTGCAATGCCTCCTGCCAAAAAACTCTCCAACGCATAGTGAAAGCAGCTGAGAGGATCATTGGTGTCCCTCTTCCCTCCCTCCAGGACATTTACAGCACCCGTCTCACCAAAAAAGCCCTCTGTATAGCAGCTGATCCCTCCCACCCTATGCAAAGCCTCTTCAGCCTGCTGCCATCAGGGAGGAGACTGCGGAGTCTCCAGGCCAGGACCAGCAGACTGAAGGACAGCTTCTTCCATCAGGCTGTCAGGAAGCTAAACTCTCTCCCGGCTCTGCCTCCACTCCCCTCTTCTGCCCCACAGACTTCCTGTACTGTGACACCCATCAGGCCGTCAGGAAGCTAAACTCTCTCCCAGCTCTGCCCCCACTCCCCTCTCCTGCCCCACGATATTCCTGAACTGGGACACACACACACACACACACACACACACACACACACACTCACAAACACTCACGCACTTACACTTACACACACACACACACACACCCCCCACCGACCGGCACCAGTCACTTTGTGTAGTATTGGTGCTCTGCTAACTACCTCATACTACTCAATTACTACCCCCAGACTACCTCTAAAGACTATGTCACTTTATTACATAAGCTCTTTTTGCACGATATTTCTATATATTCTATATATTATATGTATAATCGTATTTATTTGCATCTTTAAAATTGTACTTTTTGTATTTAATGTTACGTGTATGCACCTAGGGTCTGAGAGTAACGCAATTTCAATTCTCTGTATGTCTGGCACATATGGCAAAATTGACAATAAAGTTGACTTTGACTTTGACTTTGACTATAAACGAAACTAAATTAAATTACTATCATCACTCAAAATACTTGATGCTAAAGGACATTATTATTATCTACTGTAAAGTTACAGTAGTAATTTAGCAAACAAATGTTATAAAACATTGTTGTGTAATACGTTCAGAGGAAGCTAGGGCAGATAACAACACAACCCTTAAAAAAAATTAAAACCAAAATCCGTGGTTACTATAGTTAAACCATGGTAACCACAAATGAACCACGACTTTGCTGCACTAACCACAGTCTATTCATGAGATGTGTAGTAAAACTATGGTTGTGGTTAAATTAAAACAGATTGTAATCAATCCGCCAAAAAAAAAAAAAAAAAAACATGGTTACTATACTTTTACTGTAATAAACCATGGTTAATTTTGGTAAGAGAAAAATATGACTCATGATAATGCAATAACATGTTCAGTATTAGGATTTTTCTGTAAAGATATTGTCATGATGTAATCATTATTGTACTAATTTTGATATTTAGGCAATTTAGAAAATATATTTTTCTTAAAACCATAGTATTTAAGTCATTTTAAGATAAAACAACAACACCTGGTCATGATGTGATACTTTAAATTGAACTTAAATGAACTTAAATCAAATTGTTACTGCAAATAGAATATAATGAGGTGGTTGTTTTGCAACAAGGTGGAGACAGTTCTGCTCATTACAGTAAATGGCTGATGGGAAAATGGATAGGTACCAAAAAATTAGTGAAAAAGGCAAATACACACAAAGTGAGATGCAGAGCGATATCATGGAAAATGAAGAATCTGAAAAGGAAAATGGAAGTAAAAGTGCAGTTCAAGAGAGAGCCTTTTTCTTATTTTGCACGGCCCCAGCCTTTAAGGTTTTAAACATTTATTTAAATGTGATGGCCATACAAAAAAAAAAATAAAAAATAGTGTTGTCCATGGTTTCAGAATTTGTTGTGGGTGTATGGGATGGCCTGGATGAGTGTGAGATTTCCCGGCCTGAAATTTTGTCCCAGTCCGGCCCTGTTCTACATGGTGGTTGTTTAGCCTTAATACATTCATTAGCTAACAAATTTTAAATGTAAGTTATTTTGTATTAATGTGTCAATATGATGTGAGGACCAGTTACCAGCATGACACTAAAACAGGTAGTAGTAATGGCTACTTTTTACTTAAGCACATGTCTGAGCACATACTTCTTTACTTTAACTTAAGTAAAAAAGTGTAGTCAGTACTTCTACTTTTACCAGAGTATTTTTAAACATGAGTATATGTACTTCTGCTTGAGTGAAGGATGTGTGTACTTTTGCCATCTCTGACGTTTTATGACTTTGTGTGCCTGCTGGGCGGGGACAATTTTTTTTTTTTTTTTAATTGTTGTGGGTTCCTTATATGGGTATCATATAAGGGTCACAATTGACAATTACAGTGATGTTTGGGGATCAAAATTAATATGTTTTTTTAATACAATTATGGATTTAGAAAGACACATTAAAAATAAAACAGTAAATATGAGAACATATGATAAATAAAACTGTATTTAACAAATGTGTTATTTTCAAACTGTATGCCTTTTTAACATTTTCACAACTGTGAGTACAATAATTACAACTATTCAAATTTTATGTTTACTTTTGGAAATGGATCTTTTCTATCTTTTGCATTTTTTTTTTTTTTTTTGTATTTTAGGCTCATTTTGACCACAAAGTGTATGCTTTCTGCAGATGTAATTGTGCAAGTTTAACACAGTGTCCTAACTTTTGAAAAGGGTTCTATTATTGCAACGTCGCTGCTGGAACAGCAATATACAAACTATGACAATTATAATCTTAGCTAGTGATTATGTGCTTTATTCAATGTTAAAAGTGTCTAATGTGAGTTTGAATATCATATTGCATGACATTTATAGCCATACCGAAAGCAACAATAGATAATTTACCTCAGATCTTGAAAATAAATTTAAGCAATCATAACCTACGTTAAAACTGCAAACTCAATATGAACCAACAAGTGTTTTCCATGACAAAGATGGTATCAGTCACTCAGTATGTAGTTTAAATAATGTTAGATTAGAAACTATTTCAGTGATTCTCTCGTGTTGCGCTGTCAGTGTATTTGCAGGTTATTTTGAATGTGCTGTAAAACGGGAACATTTCCGAGGACAACTCCAGTTCGGGAACAGCATAGTAAAACCTGGGACTGTCCCCGAAAAACAGGGACGTCTGGTCAACCTAAATTAATGCATTTATTTAAAATGCACTTTAGAGTAAAACTTTAACTTGAACAGTCCAAAGTTTTCTTTTTGAAAGTGTACAGTCAGGAAAGTGTCTCTCTTGAAGTACACTTAAGTGAACTTTTATTGAATTAATATTAAATTTTCTACAATTTTTAAAAAAATCTTTTAAGATTTGAGGTATAGCACAAGTACACATATGTGACCCTGGCCTGGACCACAAAACCAGTCATAATGGTCATTTTTTTTTAAATTGAGAAGCTGAGTAAATAAGCTTTCCATTGATGTGTGGTTTGTTATGATATTGTTATGTTATTGGCCGAGATACAACTATTTGACAATCTGGAATCTGAAGGTGCAAAAAAAAAAAAAAAAAAAGAAAAATCACAATATTGAGAAAATCGCTTTTAAAGTTGTCCACATGAAGGTCTTAGCAATGCATATTACTAATAAAAAATTAAGTTTTGATATATTTACAGTAGGAAATTTACAAAATATCTTCAAGGAACATGATCTTTACTCAATAATCCTAATGATTTTTGGCATAAAAGAAAAATCGATCATTTTGATCCATGCAATGTTTTTGCTACAAATTTACCCATGCTACTAATGACTGGTTTTGTGTTCCAGGGTCACATATACAAGTAAGTGCATTTATCATTATATTGTTTTTCCACAATGGCAGTCACTCAGTGACATATTATTAAACTTTTACACATTGTAAATCCCCCATGGACTCATCACTGTGATATATTACGCACAGACAGGTCATACCTACAAATACTTATGTTGAAATTGGACGGCTGTAGTATCCATTGACTCAACTCGCTCGTATGAAGGTTGACATGATGTATGTACAGCCTGCATGCAGCTACATGTCTCCCGTGCCTCAGATGTATTCTCTGTCTGTCATATTCAGAGCTGGCCATGCAGCTCGGCCTGTGCCTGTGCTCTGAACTCACTCCTGACGCCCTCTGCTGGTGCTCCATCGATTTGCTCCTGTAGAGCACTAGGAGCGGCTGGCTGAGTGAGCTGCCGTTCAAGCAATAGAGGCTTTGCGTCAGGGCTTCATGGAGAACCAAGCTGCCGCTCTCATCTCCAAATCGCAGCTGGAAGCCCAAGATATCTGAATGGTGCGGTGGCTGGGTTATTGCAGCCGTTACGTCGAAAACATCGTAGCCTGATGGTGGCAGCCGGTCCAGACTCAATAAGTGCTCCGCAAGAGGGCCGCTAATGCTCAGGTTTTCTCGTCCCGGGGAAAGACTGTGTACTGTGACCGTCACACTAAGTGGCTTGTGATGAAGAGTCTTCCTCAGCAGGACCAGCTCTGCAACCCTCATGAAGGGACTCAGCTGGGACATGTTGAACCAGATCCATCCTGGAGTGCCGTACTTTGAGTCTTATTTTAAAAAATAAGATTGAAAATATTAAGCAGCATTTATCATAGAAAAAGTACTCGTTTTTTAGTAGTATTTAATGGATTGTATTTATTTAAATTTGTAGGTCAAACTTTTTTATGTATCAAGGTCCATTCAGAGAAGGGTAAAATACAACAAATTTCAATGCATGTACAGTGGGACCCAAAGCCACATTGAAAATCTGAGATTTTTTTTTTTTTTTTTTTAAACTTAGATATACAGTACATTGAAAGCCTACTAATAAATTAATAGAATACAGGTAATTCAAATAACTGATTAAAAAACAAAAACAAAAAAAAAAACTTTTGCTCAAATTATGACAGTAATATAATTTGTAAGGAGCCCATTTTTATTTAGTTTAATATGATGCACTAAAATAACCTTTATTAATAAAATTATTAAAACTATATAGACAAAAAATACTGAAAGTTTAAAATAAATATGGAAACACTTGAAATAAATAAAACATAATAAAACACTTTAAAATATACAAAACATAAAAATCTCATCATAATACTCAAATAACACTGGGAGAAACTGAAAATTAAGAAAAGTAAAATAAAACACTTTAAAATATTAAAAATATAAAAACTAAAACTATATCAAAATATTAATTAAAACTAATAATATCTCAGTAATACTCAAATAACACCGGAAAAGTAAGACATTTTAAAATTCAACTTTTTGCTCAAATTGTGACAATAATATAATTTGTAAGGAGCTTATTTTTAAAAATGACAAAAACAACTAAATTACTAAAACTTTAACTAAAATTAAAATAAATGTAAAAACACTTGAAATAAATAAAACACAATAAAACACTTTAAAATATAGAAAAAAACTAGAAAAAAAACTATAGAAAAAAAAATATTAATAAAAAACTATAATAATATCTCAATAACACTCAGATAACACTGGGAGAAACTGAAAAGTAAAACCTTTTAAAATGTAACTTTTTGCTCAAATGATGACAGTAATATAATTTGAAAAGGAAAGTTTGTATTAAATTAAAAATAATGCGAATGCATTTTCAGTGATGAAACTTCTGACCCCACTGTATAGCTACATTATTCATATTTTCATAAGGCAAAAAATAACTAGTTTTTAGATGAGAGCATTTATAAATTTTAATATTTGAATCAGTTCATTCAGATTAAAAATGTAAATATCTTTACCTTCAATGCTCCGGAAGCTCTGCACAAGAGTCCCATCAGCACCGCTCAGGTCTCTTGCCTGTGCGTCCAGTGACTGGTAAACGTGCTTCATATAGGGGTGTGGCTTTGCCTGTTGTGGCGCTGACAGTTTGTTTATATGCAACATCTCCAAAATAGCTTTGCTCAGGTCTCTGTCCTCCAGTTCCTCCCCATGATCCTCCATTAACACCAAACCATGAATCCCTCCTAGTCCTAGAAGACCAATTAGGAAGCATAAAAACGATGCTGACAACCTCATTTTGCAAAAAGTGAAAGAACTGACAGATTCGGTGAAGAAGGCCGAGTCCTGATTCTCCGGCACAGCTTAGTCAGGAAACAGCGGGCAAACAGCAGATCCTCATTCACTCATTAGTGGGTGGGCAGGATTCACAGCCCATGCGACCAACGGCCAAACACTGAAAAAAGCAATTACCGCTCTCCCACAGAAAATCCTGGAATGTCACACTCCATTTGACAGGCATTGTGCTCTCGGTTTTCGTGCCGCAAAGTGAACAGGCTTGTTTTGGTTTGAGGCTTGAGTACCTTTCACTAACTTGAATCAAGGGCTCTTTTCAACCTGCAACTCTTTCTCAGTGTAAGCGGATAGTGTGTGTCTCAGCTGTGCTCATTAACTTTCACATTCTTGGCACAAACAAAGTATCAAGTGCAAGCTCTTGGTTATAACGTTGAGATTCATCTTGCAGCTTAGTTGAGCAATAGATGTCACTATTGCTTAATTTCATGACTAGTATTTTTAAAATTACACCAGTAGACTTCCCACAAACTCTTTTAATTTATTAATGGCAAATTTGGAATCACTAGTAATATTTTAAAGATTGATCATAAAATCATTGATCATTTTTTTTTCTACAGGGATATTTTTCTTGGGAAAGTCTGCAAAATGGTTAAAGATGTTACTGGCCATTTTTGCTATGTGCAGCAGTTCTTTCTGGTCCTTGAATCTGATTGGCTGAGAGGAGCATGATATTCTAGTAATGTCGGAACTCCAAACGTTTTACCGTTTGTATCACTTGCTTGTGGTATTTCTCACAGCGGGTGTCGTGGCGGACGCCCAAATCCACTGTCATTTTATGAATAACACTGTTTTTGTGTCACGGAATGTAATTTTAAGATTTTTTTAGGTGAGAATGTACTTGTTTAGACTTTCAAATATGCGGCTTGTTAAGAAAGATAACATCTATTTGAAACGTGTTTTCAGCACTCATGAACCTGCCGAGAGCAGCCTTACCTCGGCCAGATCTTCTGGAATTTGCTCCAATGTCTCTATAGTGGTTAAACATGAGATAAAATTCGTTTTGGGCAAATCTAACAGGCAGTCTTTGGTCTCATTAATAAATTATTGGTTCCAGAGCAAATAGTTTTGGCTGACGGCAAAATCTCCTCACGTCATATTTTATGTAAAATTATTACTATCCGAGCGCTGCCTTTGTACTTTTGACTGAATTGCCTAGCAACTTTTATGATTGCTGTTGTTGTTTAATAAATAAGCAATATCACACGAGTAGATGTGAAATATGGCTGTAAATCGGCACGGCTGTAATTTGGCCCAAGGTAATCACAGAGCGCCAATATACAGCCATATCTCATGTCTACTTGTGTGACTTTAAAAACGCTCTTTTGTGCAGAACTACTTCCTTCCACCACAAATTAAAATCTAAAGTTGACAGTTTAACAGCTGAGCCCAAGCCTCCGTTACTAATTCCAAAACGCCACTTTAGAATTAGTAACAAAGTAATGTTGAGTTGCTTCACTGAAAGCTTATTGTATTACTGTAGTAAAAGCAATGTATTATATATAGTAGAGTATTATGAAAGAGCAATGAACACAGCGAGTGAGATTACCTGCATCTGATATCAGCATTCATTCTTCAGATCAATCTCATATGCTCAATAAATTGTTAGGCTGAATGTCCGATAGGCTCATACTATCCTTTCATCTGTTAAGGGTGATTCCTGATGGCAGCGCATGTGCATTTGTTGGCTGTGTACAAGCTTTTTGAAAGAAAAAATAACTCCCTTGTTCAAAACTGCACTTTAGTATTTTTCAATTTACAAGTCTTTACTGCTGACTCGTAAAACTGTCTGTTGTCACCAAAGAATGGCGGAACAATGTTTCCTAATACTAAATACTACTATTATTTATATAAAATAGTATTTATTGAATAATAATATTTAATAAACAACAACAACAGCCATTATAAAAGTTGCTAGGCAATTTAGTCAAAAGTACAAAGGCAGCGCTGTGATATACAGCACTGAATTAACATAAACATGGTAAAATCTTCCCAAAACTGTTGCTCTGCAACAAATAATAGATTAATGAGACCAAAGATTACCGTTAGATTTGCCCAAAACAAATTTATATCTCATGTTTAACCACTGCAGAGACATCAGGGCCAGTGGCAAATTCCAAAAGATCTGACCGCCCCTCTCAGCGGGTTTATGAGCGCTGAACGGCCACTGACGCCCTGGAGCTCACATCTCCGAAAATGGCGAAGGATATTTTCAAATGGATGTTAGCTATATTAACAAACTGCATATCTGAAGTCCAAACAACTACATTCTTGCCTAAAAATGCTTAAAAACTACATTTAATGACACAGTCTTTAATAATACAACAGTATTATTATTAAATTATAGTGGATTTGGGTGTCCGTCATGACACTCTCTGTGAGAAATACAGCAAGCGGAGTGATACATGATACAAATGATTATCACTCTAATATCGTACTCTTATCAGCCAATGAGATTCGAGGACCAGAAAGAATTCCTGTACTATATAAGTAAATGTAATGCTGTGTATTAAAGTGCTGCCTTTGTACTTTTGACTGAATTGCCTAGCAGCTTTTAATGATGGGTGTTGCTGTTTATGAAATATTATTATTCAATAAAAAATATTTAACATAAATAATAGTAGGTTTGTATTTAATAATAGTAATTAGTATTGGGAAACAGTACAGTCAGCAGTAAACACTTTTATATTGAAAGAGACTGAAACAGGGTTGTATACAAGGAAGTTATTTTTAACACCTTGTAAGACGCAGCCAACAAAAGCACTTAGCAGCGCTGTCATCGGAAATCACCTTTAACAGATGAAAGGATAGTACGACAAAGATATCACTTTCCTCAGCAGACATTCAAACTAATGTTTTATTGTGAATGTAAGATTGAGCTGAAGAATGAATGTGGTATCAGATGCAGGTAATCACACTCGCTCAGCCCATCGCTCTCTACATAAAGAGCTTTTAATACAGTAATACAATGATCTTTTAATGAAGCAACTCAGCATTGCTTTGTTACTAGTTCTAAGGTGATGTTTTCGAATTAGCAACGATGGCTTGGGCTCAGCTGTTCAACTGCCAAACTGAGATTTGAATCCGTGCCGGAAGGAAGTAGTTCTGCACAAAAAAAGGTTTTTAAAGACACTCTGTTGTTTCTTATGCATTTACACACTCATGCCGTCGAACTGTTGTATAAACACAATGTTACACTCATAGCTGTGTGATATGGCTGTACGCTGTGACTACCTACGACCGAATCACAGCTGTGCCGATATACAGCCGTGTGATGTTGTTCATATATGTACGCCTTATTGCTCTCGTACATTATTGTTTTGTTATGTGTTACTGATTACACGTAATCTGGATAACTGTAATCTGTAATCAGATTACAAAAAATAAGTACTTGTAATTAGATACTGACATGCTTTCTTGAATGTTCTGTGCTTTCTTTTTTTAGGTTAAATGATAAAAAACATGCAAATAAATAAAAAAATAAATACATTTAAAAAAAATACCCTGACTAGTTCATTGTTAATAGTCAGCTGTCAATTTAAGATTTAAATCTGGGCTCTGTTAGGCTCCATAATATCAATATCTGAAATGAAGATAAACAATTTAAGTAACTGTCTTCATTCATTTCCCGCTGTTTGAATGCTGCTTATTTATACACTGTGTTTGCATGAAAAGAATCACATTTCTTGACTTTGGAAACATGCTACCAAAGTCGACCACATGAAATGGGTGACTTTTCCCACAAACTTCAATGAATGTGTTTTATGAGAAGAGATTTATGAGGGATTAGTTTAGTTCTTTAGTTTTTTAGCATTCAAAACTGTGCGATCATGGTAATTTGACTGCAAGTAAACAGAAAGAGCAGAAAAAGTGTTTGTTGACTTTTCCTCGTCTTTTCACGCTCACTATGGCAATAACCACAGATTAATGATGTTTGGAAACTTTGAAAACTTGAGAATTACTTTAAAATGATTACATTTCATTCTGACCCTTTGCCTTCATAGTCCTCACAGACTGTAGCTGCTAACATCCAAATGTAATTGATGTAGTTTAACACAAAGCAGATAGTCGCCTACCTATCAGTATATAAGGGAAGCTGAACTCTCTTACTGTACTTCTTGAAACTATTTCAAAAGCCTCAGGATAAGAAAAGTGTAGATAATGGACTCTGTGTGTATGAGACGTTTGTGAAGAGGTCTATTTAAACAACTTATGGCTATTTTGTCTATTTTGTATTCAGAGCTATTATGCTATTGAGAGCTACAGTAACTGCTGCAAGCTATTCTCTTTACAAAGGAGGGAGAATGTTTCAGTAAAGGATCCTTAGACTACACTTAGATGAGAGATTAACAGTGATTGTAAAGTCAAAGGCTACAGGGCAGAAGACACTGATGGTTATTGTGTGACAGAATGTAATTTGGACACTGTTCTACAGAATTAAAATTAGTTGTGCTATACCTGGGTATTAATAAGTAAGTAAATGCAGTGGGATCCAAAAATCACATCTAAAACTATTTTGAACAGCACTTTCTCATTATAATGCATTTTAATAACTTTCTGTTTGATAATTTGTATTTTTTAAATTCATTTATCACACTGCAGACTATGCAGTGAAACAAAAAAAAAAAAACTAAAAAGGTGCCTAAAAAGAATTAGATTGTTCTTTTTGTTCTGTTTAGATTTTCTTTTCTTATATTCTTATGTTAGATAATAGACATATTTTATATTTAATGTACAACCATGTGGGTCAGCAACATATTCAACTACCTTTGAGTATGCAAGAAATAAACACTAGTCACTTGAAAAATGGTGTCACCGCACCTAGAGGTTTTTTATCTTAAAAAAAAAAAAAAAGAAACATATTATTTGCCGGCTACTATTATGAGGATTTGTGAAATATAAAACTACATATAAAACTAGTTTAAACAACATTTTCAAATAATTGCATGCATGCATTGTTATGCCTTAAGTTTGATAATTAATTTGTTTTTAAATGTATTTATCACATTGCATTACTATGCAGGGAACAACAAAAAGCTAAAAGGTGCTTAAAACAGAAAAAAAAGTTTGGACTTTTTTATTCTTTGTACATCAATAATTTATATATTTTCCTTTTTTTATATTAGGTAAAATATTATATTATTTTATATTTAATGCACAATCATGTGGGCAGATAACACGTATGTTACAAATAAAAACTTCACACTTGAAAAATATAGTTTTTCTTTGCAATATTTTAAGGAAAAAAGTTGAACTTTTATTATGTTTATTTTTTTTTTAGCAATTATTTGCCAGCTACTAGGATAAGTAGTAGCTAAAACGATTTTAAACAGCATTTTCCAGTTATTGCATACTTTTTATACATGCATTTTTTCAGTTCATATAAGTTTGAAAATTAATTTTAAATTTTTAAGTCCATTTATCACACTACAGGACTATGCGGTGAACAGCAACAAGCTAATAGGTGATTCAAATAGTAGGTTTTTTTTTTCAGATGCATGTAATCATTTATTTCTAGATAATTCATATATATATATATATATATATATATATACAGATATATATATATATATATATATATATATATATATATATATATATATATATATCCTTATGTTAGATGAAATACACATATATTTTACTATTTAATGCACAACGATGTGGGTAGATAACATTCCATTCCATTTTTTTGTGAGTTAGTTTGTGTATTATGTTTATATTTTTTAGCAATTATTTGCCAACTACTATTATTAGGATTTGTGAGACAAAAAACAAATCTAAAACAATTTTAAAAACCTTTTTCTAGTTATTGCATACTTTTTATACATGCATTTTTTTGAGTTCATATAAGTTTGAGTGAACAGCAACAAGCTAAAAGGTGATTAAAATAATTGATTTATTTTTTTAAATGCATGTAATCATTTATTTCTAGATTATTTATATATAAATTATTTATTTATAAATTTCCTACCGTAAATATATTAAAACTTATTTTTTAATATGCATTGCTATGAACTTCATTTAGACAACTTTAAAGGCGATTTTCTCAGTATTTAGTTTTTTTTGTTCTATCCTAACAAACCATACATCAATGGAAAGCTTATTTATTCAGCTTTCAGGTGATGTATAAATCTCAATTTCGAGAAATTTACACTTATGACTGGTTTTGTGGTCCAGGGTCATATATATATATATATATATATTTTCTTATGTTAGATAGAATGCACATATATTTTACTATTTAAAGCACAACCATGTGGGTAGATAACATTCCATTGTACTTTTGTATACAGTATATGACAAATAAAAAAGAGTGGTGTCCGTGCACCTAAAATTCTTTGCGTAATTTTAAAGAAAAAAGTTTAGCCCACATTATTGGCCAGCTACCCATTCAGAGACATTCAGAAAATTATTTCACAGATCTTTGAACAAGCATGCTATTTTTTTCTCAGTGGCGTCACCTAGACCCCCTTTGATGGAAGATCTCAATCTGTCATTATCTAATGGTGTGGTGCTCTCAGTCAGAGCGTACATTGCTTTTCTTTGATCTCTGTGTTTGTGTTTGCCTCTCTTTTCTGATTGCCTCTGCATTTTTCGTTCTCTCCATACCCAGCCTCACTCCTCCTCCCCAGAAGCCTCCGGAGCAAGACAATCCCACCTCCCGCCTCTGAGTTTCCACACAACACCCTCCTCCTCCACTTCTCCCATCTCTTCGCAGGGGTGTGGATTGCCATCGGGACTCTTGTCAATTAGACAGTTGCTGTGGAAAGCAGTGGAGTGAAAGAAAGAAGACAAACAGTTGTGGAGTGACAAGTGCTGTGATTTCAGGTAAGAACTTGTCTGATTTACTGTATATCTGCTGTGTTTGTGTTTATGGTTGAGTGTGTAACAATGTCATTGCTAGATCTGTTGTTTTCATTCATGAGAGATTAAGGGTGAATTACTGTAGAGAAGTTTAGCCAAGAATAACAACATTATTTAGATTAACTGATTAATTAAGTCGAATGTGTTTTAGTCACATCTGTTTTGTATATGTCTGACCCTGGACCACAAAACTAGTCTTAAGTAGCACGGTATATATTTGTAGCAATAGCCAAAAACACATTGTATGGGTCAAAATGATCGATTTTTCTTTTATGCCAGAAATCATTAGGATATTAAGTAAAGATCATGTTTTTAATGAACATATTTTGTAAATTTCCTACCGTAAATATATTAAAACTTAATTTTTGATTAGTAATATGCATTGCTAAGAACTTCATCTGGGCAACTTTATAAATAGTTGTATCCTATCCTAACAAACCATGCATCAATGGAAAGCTTATTTATTCAGATAAATTAGGAAAAATTGACACTTATTTTAAATAAATATTTGAAATAATTTTAAATATATACACTGGAAAAAAGAGGTTGTTTTGAAAACGGTTCACTGAAGGGTTTTAACTGAAACTCTTTTTTAGAATCTTTAATTTAAAAGTGATTCTAAAAAGAACCTTTGTTTTTCTTAGCGTGAAGAACATTTGAATATTCTAAAGAACTTTTTTCCACCATAAAGAACCTTTTGTGAATGGAAAAGTTCCATGGATGTTAAAGGTTCTTCATAGAACCATAAAATGCCAATACATTTATTTTTAAGAGTCTGGATGTTATTTTGAAACTTCTAGCTCAACTAATGTTCTCTTTCTAAACTTTAACAGCAACTTTAGCTTTGCTAAACCCATTTGGTCTGAGGCCATAAAAAAGTTTTAACAATTTCCTACTTCATTTTCTGTTTATGAATTAGATTCACTTATAATGTATGTGTCCAAAAATAGTGTAGTTTGGGTGAGAAAGATACAAATTTTGACTAAATTAATTCTCAGTTGGTCATATTGTAAGAGTCGCTCTCAGAATGTAGTTATTGATTTATCCAGGTGAAAGTCAAGTGTAAAGCATTGAACCAATCTGTGTCTAGCTAGAGCACTTTTATTGAGCTCTTTAAGCTTAGAATTACAATCATCCCGAGTGATAACCATACTCCTTTTTTCATCTGGGAGTCTTCAGCACTTCAGCACAACACGGTTGGTATGCTGCCAAATAGGGGGCCAAAGCTGTTTAGAGAGCGAAGACGCCGCTCCGGCCTCCCCCTTTCCCTGTTCTCATCTTTGCTTTGGAAATAGTTGGCTGCTTGTTACCCTGTCATTAGCGAGATGAGAAGCAGTGCACGGCGCTGTGAGGAAAGGCAGCCGATTTCTGCTGGCTCCAGCCGGTGTCTCCAGTCAGTCCCAGTTGTACAGAAAGGCCACTTCTTCAGAGAGGAACGCACACTTTTTTTCCCGTGTGACCCAGAAATTTGAGCTCTAATAAGAGCAGTGCAAGGAAATGATAGTTTGTTTGGCCTCACCTTGTAAGGAGACCAGTTACATAGCCTGTACTTAAAAATATTGTTTGCTTTCAGTAGCTTTACTGAAACATCCTTAAAAGAAGATACAATTACTTGAGACACTTTTTAAACATTTTTAAAGAATATATGTAGAATTTTTATTTTTCTTACCCCATTTGTACTACCCCATTTTTTATACAATATATCTTGTAAACAGAATGAATGAATTACCAGTCAAAAGTTTTTGAACAGTAAGAATTTTAATTTTTTAAGTTTTTTAAAGTAGTCTTTTCTGCTCACCATGGCTGCATTTATTTGATCCAAAATACAGCAAAAACAGAAACATTTTGAAATATTTTTACTATTTGAAATAACTGTTTTCTATTTAAATATTTTTAAAATGTAATTTATTCTTGTGATTTAAAAGCTGGACTTTTAGCGTCACACGATCCTTCAGAAATCATTCTAATTTTCTGATTTGCTGCTCAAACAACATTTATTATTATTATTATTATGTTGAAAACAGCTGAGTAGAATTTTTTCAGGTTTCTTTGATGAATAGAGAGTTCAGAAAAACAGCATTTATCTGAAATAGAAATCTTTTGTAACATTATAAATGTCTTTATCATCACTTTTGATCAATTTAAAGCATCCTTGCTAAATAAAAGTATTAATTTCTATAATTTTTCACTCCAAGCTTTTGAATGGTATAGTGTATAATGTTACAAAAGCTTTTTATTTTAGATAAATGCTGATCTTTGGATCTTTCTATTTATCAAAGAATCCTGAAGAAATGTACTCAACTGTTTTAAATATTTATAATAATAATCATAAATGTTTCTTGAACAGCAAATCAGCATATTAGTATGATTTCTGAAGGATCCTGTGACACCGAAGACTGGATTAATGATGCTGAAAATTTAGCTTTGATCACAGGAATAAATTGCATTTTAAAATATATTAAAATAGAAAGCAGTTATTTTAAATAGTAAAAATATTTCACAATATTACTGTTTTTGCTGTACTATGGATCAAATAAATTCAGGCTTGGTGAGCAGAAGAGACTTCTTTAAAAAACAAAAATCTTACTGTTCAAAAACTTTTGACTGGCAGTGTATATATATATATATATTTATACAATATCTTTTAATATCTTGTGCGTTATTTTTTCAAGAAAAATATATTAAAAAATATCTGTAACTTCTTCAACTTCTGTATAAGCAATGTAGCCCTTATTTAACTTTATGCAGTTGAAAGACATATAGTTACCCCTATGGCCACTTTAATTTAACTACACATTTTGAGCAGTACATTTTGTCATTGCTCATATTGTTTTTCACACTTGGTCTTGGCTCGTTTGGATGACAGGAAAACTGCCCCCACATGTTTGAATGGAAGCAGAGAGACGTTTAGACAAAGTGCAGAGGGGTCCGGGGCCACCCACCCGGCCTGCCTTGGGCTTTCCTGACTGGAGCCTCTTAATCGCCTCGATATATCTACACCAAAACATTAGGACGCAAATCTTGGCTAAACTTGAAACACATCTTCCCATCCCTACAGCCCGTAACCATAATGAACAAACAATGTTTCTACAATAATATCCAATTACTACAAATAAACCTCTGAGAAACACTCTCATAACATCCTCATACTTCAATCAGCTGGGTTTAATCGAGTCCTGATTGCTTGTGACTGGTAGGATTGTTGTGTTTAATGGCCAGCGACTTGTGGTTTTAAATGTCACAGGTTTTTAACTCATGTTTTTTGAGTGGTCAATAATGTATTTCTCATTTGAAAATAGTGTTTTAATGAGAATAATAAACTTAGCTTGTCTGCTGCATGGTTAAACTGTGTTTGTGTCTCATATTCCACATCTGAAGCCAGCAGCTGTTCTGGGAGATGCTGGTGGGATTGTTCAGGTGCTTACCTACATGAGAACAAGATAAGAGTTCAAATCATTTTGAACTTCCCCGTCATTTGTTCTCAGGTCTGTCTTTGTCTCTTAAATGCATTTTTGCTGTAACCCTTCCTAGTCAAGCCTCATTACGATTGTGTGTTTACCTGAACCCTTGAAGGATCCCTTCAACACTCGTCTGTTGAACTTGCTGCAAACCTGCAGAGAATATCCTGAACAGGGGTGAAGCGTATAATCACAGACTGTACAGCATGTAGAATCTTGCCCTGAGAACAATGTTGACAGTTTCTAAACTGTGAGATCACACAAGCAGGGCTGGGAATGCACTGAACGTCTGATGTGGTTTCCGCACAAAAAACGCCTGAAATGCCTTAAAGGCACTCCAGGGATTTTAAGCCATTAATCAGAGAGGAACATTTTTTTTGTTGTTGTTGGAAAAGTAGTTTATCTGTTTTACTACCCATCGCATTGAATGTGTACTTGTAGTTTACTTCAAGGCTAAAAAGTGTTTTTAAAGGGGTCATCGGATGCGAAGTTCACTTTTTCATGTTGTTTGAACATTAATGTGTGTTGGCAGTGTATGTACACATCTACCCTATAATGAGAAAAATCCATGCAGTGGTTTTTAATTAATCTGTAGAAATAATATCCATTTTTCAAATCGAGCCATTCTCAGATGCATCACACCAACAGAGGCCGCTCCCCCGACAGTTGATTGACATGAGCGTCTTACCTCAGACCCGCCTTAAATCAGCTGTAACAGTCCGACCTCCATTGTTTCGATGCCGGAGCAGGGATGTAAGTTAGATATGATTATCTCCGATTGAGGTGTTGTGTTGCTGGATGTAATAATGAACATAGTGGTCGTCATTTACTCCCGACATCCGAGCCACTGAAGATGCAGTGGATTACATTTGTTTGTGAAGGGAATGCACCTCCAGATCTACATAAATGCGTCTATGTTCGTGCAAATCATACGTGATCCAGCTTCACCTACAGCAGAAGCGAGTATAAGGTTTTTTTTTATGAATCTCTGCAATCACCTTTCCTAATAACATGCTGGTTAGTAAGTTTCGCGGCTAAACGCACTAAATGCGGATAAAGTAAACAATTTCTCAGAGCAGCTCATGACTCCACAGAGAGAAGAGATGGGCGGGGCAAGCAGAGCTCATTTGCATTTAAAGGAACAACCCCTCAGAATGGGATGATTTTTGCAGAGCTCATTTTGACAAGATAAAAAGGGTGTTGTTTTATACTACCATTGAGAAATTTTAACCAAAGTATATTATAAACTTTTCATTAAGACCCTAAAGAATCATATCAACTTGTGCATCCGATGACCTCTTTAAATAATTGTTCTTTAAATGTTTCTTAAAGAAGTCTCTTCTGTTCACCAAGCCTGCATGTATTTGATCCAAAGTACAGCAAAAAGGGTAAAATTTTGAAATATTTTTACTATTTAAAAATAACTATTTTCTATTTTAATATATATATTATAATGTTATTTATTCCTGTGACTTCAAAGCTGAATTTTTAGCATCATTACTCCAGTCACATGATCCTTCAGAAATCATTCTTATATTCTGATTTAAACATTTATTATTATTATTATTATTATTATGTTGTTGAAAACAGCTGAGTGGATTTTTTTTCAGGTTTCTTTGATCAATAGAAAGTTCAGAAGAACAGCATTTATCTGAAATAGAAATCTTTTGTATAAATGTCTTTACCATCACTTTTGATCAATTTAAAGCATCCTTGCTAAATAAAGTTTTTGAATAATATGGTGTATAATGTCACAAAAAGCTTTATATTTCATATAAATGCTGACCTTTGGATGTTTCTATTCATCAAAGAAGCCTGAAAAAATGTACTCACCTTTTTTAAAAATATTATTATTGATAATAATAATAATAATAATAAATGTTTCTTGAACAGCAAATCAGCATATTAGAATGATTTCTGAAGGATCATGTGACACTGAAGACTGGAGTAATGATGCTGAAAATTTAGCTTTGATCACAGGAATAAATTATATTTTAAAATATATTAAAATAGAAAGCAGTTATTTTAAATAGTAAAAATATTTCACAGTGTTACTGTTTTTGCTGTACTTCCGATCAAATAAATGCAGACTTGGTGAGCAGAAGAGACTTCTTTAAAAAACATAAAAAATGTTCCTGTTTACAAACTTTTGACTGGTATTGTAATCGTAAATAAATCAAAAGTGTATTAAAGAGAGACACTTTCATGATTATGTTTCTGAACACACTTAAGTACACTTTTAAAAAGTGCACTTTCTAATAACGTCAAATAAAAAGTTTTACTTTCAAGTATATTTTAAATCATTGTTTTAATAAACTTTTGTTGTGTTTTAAATATGATTATTTTGATTTGACTAACAAACTAAAGCACATGTAATGTACTTAATTATAATTACATGTAATGTTGATATATTTTAAATCAATACATTGCAACTTCATCATTACAAATGTATAATTACAAATATATTACAAATATATATAACAAACAAGCTTCAATGGAAATAACATTAAAATATATTTTAGTTTACCATAAATGCTTGTCAGTACATTCAGCACACATATCGGTAGCATTTTAAATGTTGGTTGTTATTATTAGCTTTGTTTAACTTTTAAATAATGTTATAATTTTGCTGTTTGTAATGTAAGAACACATTGGCTTTTTACTCATTGGATTTAGGAGGCATGTGGTTGTGATGGGCTGCAGTGATGTGAAAAAGTTCCCAGTGCTAATCTCTACAAAGTGCAACAAGGAATTTGGCCCTTTTTTGGAGAATAACCTGTGAAGAGAACCCATAATCCTCCCTGTTATATACTTCCTGTGCCTGCAGTGTGAAAGCTTAGCTTACAAACACACAATCCTCTTTCCATGACATCACAACAGTAGAGCTGATGAACATCCTTATGACAGGGAAGTAACTAAAGTATATTTACAGATTTGATGTGCCTTTCTCCCTGGAGACATTCCAGTCCTCGAATCTGGTTGGTTGATTCTAAGAAAGCTGATAAAAATTCAGTAGCATTGGGATTTAGTGGTAGGTGGCAACAAGCGACTGTCTTTATGAATGACTCACTGAATCATTTGTACAAATTATTAGTTCAAAATGCTGATTTATTTAGGAATTAAACAAATGAGTCATTGAATTATTCACTCAACCAACTACTGTGTCTTACTTAGAGAAACAACTGTTGATTCTACTCGTTTGAGATTATTTTTTTATTGGTAAAGGAGAAATACACAAATATTGCATTTAAAAAAATATTTAATGTGTAAGAAAGCTATTTTCTGTGAATGTGTGAGACTTCGCTATGGGTAAATAACCAAGAATAACAGTAAAGAGCAATAAATAATAAAACTGTTTTCACTACAAACCTGTGTGTATATGATTATGATTATAAATTAAAATGATGTGATAACAACTAGCAGTTTGCAGTATCAAGCAGCATAATGAATATCTGAAGATACATTTACTTAAGAAGCAAAATAACACAAGATATTAAGTCTTTTATGCTTTATGCTTAAACCAATAAAACCTATTTAAATTAAAATTGCTTTTTTTTTAACCCCATAGGCAGCTTTTCATTCTTGTTTTAGGCATTTTGTTTTAAACTAAATAGTTTTTTTTTTTTTTTTTAAACAAGACTTAATATCTACACACATTTTGTTTCTCAAATAAAAGTATTAGGTATTTATACTGGAAAAGGAGACAAAAATACTGAGGAAAGAAATCATTTTTTGCTGTGTTGGAGTTGAGACTGTTTGTGAAGGTACTGCTTTACCTTTACTGCTTTGAGGATTTGTGGTAATAAAGATTCTTATAGCTTAGGTAAATATCTCAGCTGAAGTCATTATTAGATTGCTGTGTTTTAGGCCTTTTCTGATAGACCTGGTTGTGAGATACTGAAAACATGCGCCATGCAGTGGGACAGTAAAACCATGTGCCCTCAATGAAAAGCATGATGTAATGCCAAACTAAAGGTGTCTGTACTGGAAGAGAGTTTAAATAAGGGATTGGGATCTGGATAAGGAGTCGTTTTACCACATCTGTTTTCGAGTATCATGTGTTTTAAGGATTTGCACATGAACAAGATGAAAAGATGTTTTACTTTTCATACACAGTGCCTGACATCACATGATGGAAAGGCGATAAGTAACCAGGTTAAACCCTTTTTTTTTCACATTTTAGAATGCAGTTTGATAAAATGTTGATAAAACATGACATCATATTCTGGAAGAAGTGCTGGAAAAGTATTAACTTAAATATGAAAGACCAAACCCTGTTGCTCTTTTGTTCTTTCCAAACCACAGCATTTGCTGTAAGTACTAGCTTACTGAAAGTAATGAACACATTGTTAATCCCATAGCAAGTGGCTGACATTTCATTTGAAATTAAATAAAAAATTTACATTTATATTAAATGTAATTAGCTGACCTTTAAAGTGTTTTTGGACCCACTTAAATAGGACATAAGTACATCTTTATATGTAATTTCATAATTACTCATATTGTCTTTGAAATATGGTTCAAGTGTACTGACGAATGCACCAACAAGCATTTATGGTAAACTAAAACATACATTAATATCACTTCTATTGCAATTGCAACTTGTAGGTCATGAGTTTAAATATATTTGAAGAGTTTATTTGCAAAAGCAGATAACTCAGTTTTTTACTGTTTTCAAAAGTCATGTTGTTTTTATGATGTTATAATGTTTTATTGTCTTAGTTATCAGTATTTTTTAGTTATTTTCACCTTACCAAAAATACCCAACTGCAGTTTGATTGAGATTAATTGGAATGCACAATGACAAAACATGATTTTTCAAAATTGTTATCTGAGTTATCTGTTTTTGCAAATTAACTATTTATTTGTACACTGAAAAAATGGTAACCTAAAATGGTAACATGTAAATGAACTGGTTTTATTCAAGTCAAAAATATTTAACCATACTAAATAGGTATTGACCGATATGCGTTTTTGGGGGCCGACACCAATACCGGCCCTGAATTACAGATCAAGTGGACTGATAACCGATATTTTAAACCGATATATATGTCTGGTGTAAAAATTAAAATTAATGTCAAAATTAAGAGTAACAAGCACTCTGACAGAAACTTTCTTTAATGTGTTTGAATTATTTTACCTGCAAATTAGTTTTGAAAATGATTGATACTGACAATACTAATATAGGCCAGGCCGATAATCGGCATGGTTGACCCCTAATACTAAATCAACGTATTTACAGTAATTTATACCTAATTTTAAGGTAACAAATGCAGGTTATCACTTTTTATGGTGTAATTACATGTTTGTAATGATTAGGTTGCAATTACAAAATATATAAATTGTAATGTCAAATTACACTAAAATTAAAATTATAATCAAGTACTTCAGTTTTTTTTTAAACATAATGATTTGAATCATTATTCAAATAATTATTGATTTATTCATTGAATCATTCATTCAGATAATTAGCTCAAAATGCTGATTTATTCAGCAAATGAATGAGTCATTGAATTATTCACTCAACCAATTTGATAAAAATGCTGCAATGAAACATTACTATGAGTTGCTCAGAGATGCAACTGTTGATTCTCTTTGTTTGATTATTTTCACTGGCAAAGCAAAAATACACAAATATTGAGACTGTTTGTGAAGGTACTGCATTAAAGGATTAGTCCACTTCCAGAACAAAAATTTACAAATAATGTACTCACCCCCTTGTCATCCAAGATGTTCATGTCTTTCTTTCTTCAGTCATAAAGATCACGTAGACCGATAACCGATATTTTGAACTGATATATATTTCTGGTATAAAAATGAAAATTAATGTAAAAATTAAGAATAACAAGAATAACAACTTTCTTTAAATGCTTTTAAATTATTTTATCGGCAAATCGGTTTTGAAAATTATTGATATCGATAACCATAAAAATGCTTAAGATTGGCAAAGATAATCCATCAGGCTGTTAATCGGTCGATCCCGGATACCAAATCAACTTATATACAGTAATTTATATCTAATTTTAAGGTAACAGATGTAGGCTATCAATTTTTATGGTGTAATTACTGTGCATGTTTGTAATTATGAAGTTGCAATTGTAAAATATATTAACTGTAATGTCAAATTAAACTTCATGTGAAATTTTAATTATAATCAAGTACTTTCTTTGAAACATAATGATTTCAAATGATAAAAAAAAATGTTTAAATGTTCAAAGCATACTTTTTAAAAGTGTACTTAAGTGCATTAAGAAACATATGGAAGTGTCTCTCTTTAAGTACACTGAAGTGGCCTTTTATTTCAATAATACTGCATTATCTGCAAGTACTTTGTTTTTTTTAAATATACATGATTTTAAGTGCACTACAAGTGCACATTCAATACAATTACATGCACTTCTTTCTCTCAAGGAGGGCGATCAGCCCTCTTATACTGTACATTTAGGAAGCAGAGACAGACTAATGGTAAACAGAGCACATGCAGTTACTTGTTTCATGGTTGTCCTGAACTTTGTGCTTCTCTGCAGAAAAGCTTCTCTCACAGCTTAACTGTGAGTTTATGGTGGCAAAATGCTGTAAGAATGGGTTTGTAGCCCTTTGCTGTATCATTTGTTGAACAAAACGTGTGTTGTGTTCCGTCAAAATATGCTTGTGTTTTCTCTTATTCTCTGACTGTCTTTTTGTTGAGTCGACCCTGTTTGTACCACAATGAAATTTCACGCCGTCCCAACAAAACAGACTGATTACATCTTGCTTTTTCAACTGTGAAAGACTCTGTGGCCTGGCTTTGACTTTGTTTAGCCTGAGGCTGTGGAACAATCTTACAAAATTGAGTTTTCCAATAGAAAAAGACAGCAGGAAGAGAAGAGGAGAGGCCTTTAAAAGAAAACATGTTAGTGAGTAAACAAAGACAGACTAATTCCAGATGTTTTGACGCTAGAAAAAGAACCACTTTGACCCAGTGAGCTTAAATTTACACAAATGTACTGTACATTGTTTTGCTTTTAAGCTGATTTGTGGAATAACTGGAGAGCTGAAAACATGACATAATTTTGATTAATAAAATGAAGTATGTTTGTAGTCTGGAAGAATGTTTTTAAGATTTGAGTTGAGTAATAATAATGCATGTGTCTGAATGGAGCTGTAAGGTATAAAGCACTTATCATGCCCTTGAGTCTGTGTTTTAATGGCTCATTAAACTGCAGGTGGAAGAACTGACCCTCTTTAGCAGTGTGTTCAGTGCTGACTGATGAGACAGCCTCAATCTCCAAACTGGTCATTCCAGGTCCTGGAGATTGTTTAGGGTCAAAGGTCATCTTTTAAGTTGACGTCTCACCTCAGTGGAACTGGGCTTGGAAGGAGTTTTCTCTTATCACTCAACAAACATGTCAGAGAGAGGCGATGGAGATGTTTTAGCTTTAAACTGAGGAGAATTTGATTCCCAAATTCCTTCTTTTGCAGGTTATTTATTATGCATTAATAGGAAAGTTGCATCTCATTTCTCCATTTATGCCATGATTAAATTATGATTAACACCTAACGATCATGGCCAGATCATATTTCACCCCAGGATAAAAATAAAATATTATGAACAATATATATGTGCATTATCATGCATCTGCACATTTTCATTTTTGTTGTAGTTTTGATTATTCTGAAAAATCTGAAAAAAACAAACAAACAAACAAAAAAAACACTACTAAAAACTTTTTTTTTAAAACACAATTTAAATTTTATATATATATATATATATTTAACATTACACTAACGATAAAGAGATTTATTATTTTCATTTTTTGTATTTATTGTTTTGCATTAAGGTAGTGTTTCTCTCTTGTACATTATCCATGTCCTTTACCAGCAACAGTTTTTCTAAATTAAATAAATAAATTAAATTAAATAAATTAAATAAATTAAATTACAGTTTTAGTTTAAAATAATAATAATAATAATAATTAATATTATTATATTATTATTATTTTTATAACAATGCTGATATCTTTGAATTTGTTATTTTTGTTTTGAGTTTTCATTTTTCTTAAATTTTTGTAATGTTATGTGCTTTTTAAAGTATGTTTATATTCTTTAATATTTCTATTTGTAATAATAATAGTAGCTTTAATAATAACAATTATTATTATTATTATTATTATTATTATTATTATTATTATTAATTTACAGCGTTTTCATTTATTATTATTATTATTTTTTTTTTTCAGTTCTTATTTAATCCGGTAAGTTTATATGCTTTTTTCCTCTTATTTTATGTTTTATGTAATATTTCAAATTAGCTTAATAGTATTAACTTAATAATTATAATAATAATTATAATAATAATAATTGTATGTGCTTTTTAAATGTTTTTTTATATTCTTTAATATTTCTATTTGTAATAATAATATTAGCTTTAATAATAATAATAATAATAATAAAATTACATTGTTTTTTTAATTTTTGCATTTGTTTTTTGTTTACATTTTATCTGTAGTAAGTTTATGTGCTTTTTTCCTCTTATTTTTTGTTTTATTTAATATTTCTAATTAGCTTAATAATATTAGCTTTGATAATAATAATAGTAATATATTATTATTATTATCATTATTCATGTTTTTGTTTTCTTATTATTATTATTTATCAATATAAATTTCAAAAATATAATTAAATAAAAATCCTAAAAATATAATTGCATAAAAATTTCCTTCATGCAGTGACACATAGGACTTAATAAAGTATGATAATATTTTCATTTTCTTTTCAGATATCACATCACATATAATGTCTGGTGAGACAAGATCCTGACCTCTGACCTGATACCCATGAGCAATGCTTCTGATCGTCTCACATTAGGATCAACAAGAAGTGGAGATGACTTTATATGAAAACATTCACTGGACAAAGCGAAACCAAACAACACTTCCTCCAGTAGATTCATCCATTCTCTCACCACAGAGATCCTGATCCACACAAACTCAACACAATGACTGCAAGACACAGGACATGTTTGTCTTTCCTCTTGCTGGGTCTTTTCCAGCAGATTCAGGGCTCTCTGGTAAAAAACAATCTTGGTCTAAAGGTGAAGCGAGGACAGTCAGTCTACCTGCAGGAGGAGGACCTGCAGTTTCATATACCCAGAGCCAGGGATGCCTGCAAACTGGAAGTTGTGCTGAATGAGCCCATTACACAGCGGGTCGGCACACTGAGCCCTCAGGTAAACACTCAGACAGCTTCATCAATTCTGCATGCATTTCTCTCTTTGAATGATCTACTAGACATTCTAAATTTAATACAGTGTACTTTAGTTGTTAGTATTTTGATGTGTTTTTGTTAGTTTTAAGGGTTCAAGCACGTAGGGCTGAAACCCCTATTGTAATTGTCAGAATGGTCACGAAATGAGCGATCTCAGTAAAACTGATTGTCCAGACCAAACTGTAAAAGAGACTTGAAATTTGGAGGTATGGTATTGCTCACACCACCGACAATGTCACCAAGGCTCGCCCCAGTCGGCCTGACGGGGGCGCTACAGTGATCAAAAGTACAAAATCGCTCGTAACTCCCAAACCATCAGTCGCAGGCTCAAGTGTCTTATGTTGTTGGAATCCTTGACTTATGCTGGACAAAAGCTTCTGAGTTTGATCAAAAAGTTTGATTGTGAGCCTGGTATTTTGGTATTTTTTGCAAAACCTACTTTTGCAAACTAGTCCTAGGTTTTTCGCCCAATCAGAACCAAACCAGTGCAGAAAGATTCTCTGGAGAGTGAATATCAGTAATTATCAAAAAAGCCTAACTTTTAAAAAGCGTTTGAAAGGTGCAGGCCCACTTTTAGTAAAAAGCCTATAACTCCTGAACGGAGTGAGATATCTTCACCAAACTCAGAACACTTATGTAAGAGCTCAATCTAAGGCCACAGGACAAAAATTGTGGAGCTTGGCCTCTTAAACACAAAAATGGCTATACCTACTCAACCATTTGTCCTATCAACGTGAAAACCGCTGTGCCCGGTCTTGGTCCAAAGTGCCACAAGTGTCTATAAGGACATTTCATCGCCTTAGAATTATAAGGTTCTATCTGCATTCTGAGCACTTTTGAGATTGAGCTTCAAATTTTTTGCGTTTCACAGTCTTCTGTAGATAGAACCATTTTTGTTTCTAAAAAAAGGCCCAAAATGTACACAGCTTACAAAAGAAACATCACATAATGTAAATAAGTTGCCACCGAATAAGAATATGTGAATAACTTAATTTTGACAAAAATGTCAGATAGAACCTCATAATTCTAAGGTGACGATTTGCGTATCTCAAAAAAACATGGCTGCCATTGGCCCATGAAGTTTGAGCACCTATAAGACAAGGCTAACAGAGGCTGATCGGAATGAAACTTGGTGGGCCTGTTTGACTCACGGCCCCAAAGGTAAAAAAGAAATTTGAAAGAAAGCGGCCACCAGGGGGCCGATATTACATTTTTCATGGGTGTAAACGATTGTGCATTGTGCGGTTTTGCACACATACATGCGATTTTCATATTATATGATAGAACTCCTCATTCTGGACTACTTTGCCTCTAGAACTACTGCTGTCAATCAAATTGTTTGTTAAATGATTGAGAAGATGTGAAAAACCCCAATTTTTTTTAACTAGTCCTAGGTTTTTTCGCTCAGTCTGGAAAAAATACTGCAGTACAATTCTCTGGACTCTCTAGTTCAATAATTATCAAAAAATGTTGAAATTTATCATTTGGGAAGCTATAACGGGGTTGTTTTGAAAAAGGGCCTGTCTGAATTTACCCAAAATCCTATAAAGCCCAAAGGAAAACTCAAAACTTCACGAAACCTGGTGAGCACATGCAACAGGTGATTCTAAACAAGCATGCAAAGTTTTAAGGTGATCGGACCACAGCTGGTTATAATGGTCATAAATGTTACAAAACATAATATTTCTATGGTAAATTATCTGGATTTGCAAAAAAAAAAAAGGCTTGCTACATGATGTCTTTTTGCATATGTGCAGCGCTGGAAAGTAATCAATGCTTGCAGCTATATTTATTACTTTATTTTACTATATTTATTACTTTTTTGTTTTCTTTAATATCTCTATTTACCTTTAATTTATTGTTATATCAGTTTAGTACTCTAAGTACGTCAGCTACTAAGGCAACATTTCTAATTTTAAGTTTTTCTAATATTTTTTATTTAATTTGATCTTTATTTCAAATAATGAAAACAATTTTTGAACAGTTTTAGTTAAAAATAACAATGATTTTATATATTTTTTTCTGTTTGTAATGTAGGTTGTCAGAACAGGTTTTCAGTTATGTTAGTAAGTTATTTTCTGTTCTTTCTCTAACCATTTCACATTTGACAGGTTTTTGACTGTCACTTTTTGGCTGATGAAGTAAAATACACTCATAATGGGTGTCCGATTTTAAAAGAGGATACTGTTAAACTTCGTCTGTACAGGTATGTTTTCAATGCTGTCATAAACTTTAATGTTATTACATTATATTAGTACTTTGATTTGACTTTATTTGTTTTTGTTTTGTTGTCTTTATGAATATGTACGTTTCATTATGATTTATCATTTAGATTTACAGAGACGGAGACGTACAGTGAGCTGTTCTCTCTCCGTGTTGAAATCATGGAGCCGGACTGTAATGTGATTAAGTTCGGATCACAGAATCTCGAAGTGCCAGAGTTTTACGGCCTCTCCAATGTTCTGGACGGCAATGTTGTGTCCTTCCACTATGAACACCGACATAATATTGAATGCACGGTTCAGGTGACAACTTTGGAGACGCATCTACCTGTTCACGGTCAACTAGTCACTGGGGAACCGGAGAAGCCAGAGGGGCCGAGAGGGGATGAACCAGACAGCTTTGTTTCTCTACGAAGGCAGCTGGGTAATTTTTTTTTTTTTTTAACAAACAATTAACCTGTTTTTAAATTTACCTGTTTTTCTTCACAAACACATCCAGGTTATTGACAGATGAACAAAGGTACTCTAGAAATCATTCCATCAAGTCAAATATAGTGAAAATATAGTGAAATGAAAGCTGCCCTGCTGAAAAAAACAGCTAAAACCAGCTACTTCCAGCTTAAATGGTTTTAGCTGTTTTTTTCAGCAGGGCAGCTTTCATTTCACTTTATAGTGGCAATAACGTTATTTTATAACATTAGTGTTATTTATATACTTTTACAGTATTTATTAATATTTTGAACTAGCTTTTCAGTTTTAATTTTAGTTTAAGTAATTGGATTATGTGTGTTAGTCATTTTTGTTCTATTTTTAATATTTATATTTAACTTTAATGTTGTTTTCTTTCAAGTTTAGTTTTAGTAATTTTCGTGCTTTAACTTAAACTTACTTTATTTCAGTTGTTTGCTGAGCATTATGTCCAATTTTTGTTTACATTTTATTTATTTTAAAATTGATTTTAAATGTTTAAATCTATTTTTTTTTTTAAATGCACACATTTCTTTTTTTCTTTTTTTTTAAAGTTATTAGGTTTTTAAATGTATATTTTATATTTATATTTTATTAGTTTTATTTCAGTTAACAAAAGCAGTTTGACTTGTTTTAGCTAACAATCTTACCACTGGTTTTATATAAATTCCAACTTTAGTAAGTTTGTGCTTTTTATCTCTTATTTTTTGTTTTATTTAATATTTCTAATTAGCTTAATTATATTAACTTTAATAATAATAATAATAATAATAATAATAAATGGTTTTTTAATTTATCTATAAAAAAATAAAAAAATATATATAATAAAAAAATAATTATTATTTATGTATTTGTTTTCTTCTTATTATCATTTATTAATATCAATGTCAGTGTGCATAAATCCTAAAAATATGCTTCATTTTCTTTATGCAGTGCTTTAAAGGATCTTTGTGTTTAGGCAATAAAATAAAATTTAATAATATTTTTATTTTTTAATTTTTTTCTATACATTTTATTTTGTAGTTTTTACATTTATATTTTATATTTATATTTTATTAGCTTTATTTCAGTTAACAAAAGCAATTTGAGTTCAGTTGTTTTAGCTAACAATAATAACACTGGTTTTATATAATTGCCAACTTTTTTTTTTTTTTCAAAATAAAATTATATATAAATGACAACTGAGATTCATGCTGCAATGAAGTGTATTTTTTGGATTGGAGGGAGAATAATGGAATTTTGCTGACAACTTGTTACAGTTCTGCAGAACATCTGATAGCATTGCCTTTTATTTATTTATTTATTTAAACATTTTATGTTTTCACAATACATGAAACAGCTTTAAACTGTACTTTGATTTAATATGACCATCATAATATATGGAGAAAAATTACATTTATTTCACAACCTAGTTTAACATTAGCGTTAGGCCAACTGAGACTTGTCATAGCACTTGCATATTATTGCTTTTTTGTTGATTTGATTGCTTCTGTTGTCCTCATTTGTAAATCGCTTTGGGTAAAAGTGCTAAATGACTAAATGTAAATAACAAAGGCATAATTTTCTCCGTTCTCCTGCAGATAATAAAGCCAGAGCTCGCTGTAAGAGTGACGACTGTCTAAAGGGTCTTAAACTTGTGAAGATCACCAAAGTACCATGCAATGATTTCCTCTTGATGGGCATCCGTTACCAACACATTGACCCTCCATCTCCAGACATAGACTACATCGCCATTAGACTGGACCTCACAGACACCCGCAGCAGGAGCATAATCCAGGTCTTCATTCTGAAGTTAAAGCATCTTCTTATCACTGAGTTTTCACACTATGATTTTAACAGCAGTTCTGTCTGTCTCCCGTTCAGTCGGAGCAGGCCTGGATCCCGGTGACCATTAAGGACGCAATGCCCAATCAGCCGCCCAAGCCTGCGTTTATGTCCATGTTCATCTTAGAGGTGGACCAGTTCATCCTGACTCCGCTCTCCACGGCAACTTTAGACGCAGAGGATGATGAGACGCCCAAACAGAGGCTGGTGTTTAACATCACTAAAGGCCCTAGTGAGGGCTTCATTACTCATCTGTCTGACCACACCAAACCCATCACCTCCTTCACCTGGACGGATCTCAACGACATGCTGATCAGTTACCAACCTCCAAACTCCAGCCACACACAGCGCAGGAACTATGAGGTAATGAAGCACACTTCAGCATACTGTTAAAAAGAGTGCTTTTGACATAAGGAATATACATTAGTGTAAACTGAATGTTAAGTTTTCAGACACTTAATTGTTTGTTATTTACTATTAAAGGAGAAGTCCACTTCCAAAACAAAGATTCTCATATAATGTACTCACTCCCTTGTCATCCAAGATGTTCATGTCTTCAGTTGTAAAGAAATTGTTTTTTTGAGGAAAACGTTTCAGCATTTTTCTCCATATAATGGACTGATATGGTGCCCCGATTTTGAACTTCCAAAATGCAGTTTAAATGTGGCTTCAAACGATCCCAAATGCGGTTGCAAACAATCCCAGCCGAGAAAGAAGGGTCTTATCTAGTGTAACGATTGGTTATTTTAATAAAAATAATATTATTTATATACTTTTTAATACCAAACGCTCGTCTTGTCTTACTCTGCCTGGACTGTTTTTGTTCCGGTTCATGACAGTTAGGGTATGTCGAAAAACTCCCATCTCATGTTCTCCCACAACTTCAAAATCGTCCTATATCACTGTTTTACCTTTTTTGTTAAGGGTGTTTGATCTTCTTTGCATGTTCACTTTGTATAGACTGTGTCGGTACTTCTGCAGCGATGTAGGATGATTTTGAAATGATTTTTGAAGTTGAGGGAAAAAATACGATCTGAGTTTTTCGACATACCCTAACTGTCTTGAGTCAGAAAACACAGAGCGAAAGGAAAGAGGGGAGCGGGATCGGTAAGGGACCTCAAGATGGGAATCGAACTCTGGACGCGGTGAGTGCAGTTGCACTATATGTGGACGCGTTAACCACAAGGCTATTGTGTTCTTCTTAATGAAAATAACTGATCGTTTCGCTAGATAAGACCCTTCTTCATCGCTGGGATCGTTTACAACCACATTTGGGATCATTTGAAGCTGCATTTAAACTGCATTTTGGAAGGTTAAAAATCAGGACACCATATCAGTCCATTATATGGAGAAAAATGCAGAAATCTTTTCCTCAAAAAATATAATTTCTTTACGACTGAAGGAAGAAAGACATGAACATCTTGGATGACAAGGGGGTGAGTACATTATGTGTGAATCTTTGTTTTGGAAGTGGACTTCTCCTTTAAATGAAAATGTATATAGTTTAAATTTATATCAAATGCCAGCTGAACTTTAGAGTACTTCTTTGACCCACTTAATTAGGACTTAAGTAGTTTTTTATATTTCATAATTACTATTATTAAATGTCCTTGTAACTACACATTTGTTATGATAAAGTTACAATTTTAGTACATTTAAATTGCATTAACTTTAAATGTCATATTAAACGTCAAACTATGGTTAAAATTATAATCAAGCACTTTTCATGTGCTTTAGTATGTTAGACAACACATCTACATTAGTGTACTTCTTTAAAGCACAATGAAAGATTATTAAAACAATGATTTAAAATGTATTTTAAGTACTATTTTTAATCAGAAGCTATTACAAAGTGTGCTTTTTAAAGGTGTACTTAAATGTGTTAAAAAACACTTTCTTGAAAGTCTTTCTTTTTAAGTACACTTAAATGGTGTTTTATTTCATTTTTACTGTATCCCTGGTTTCACAGACAAGGCTTAAGTCTAGTTCCAGACTAAAATGTAAGTCTGAGCTGTTTAAACTCAAAGAAACGTGCACTAACTGATCTTACAATATATCAGTGCCTTTGTTTTTTCTCAAGATGCACACTGGTAATGTTTTTCTAAGGCATATTTATAAAAAATGACTTAAATGTCCTAAATGAACTATGGGCTAATGTGATGTATGTAATGTAAAACCAGCCCTATATTATCTAAAGTACAGTTTTTCAAAAATATACTTTTAGGATCTGAAGTCCACAAATGCATATTCAATACAGTTACGCAAACAAGGAAACTTTACTAACATTATGTTAAACAGAAGTTTTTTTTTTTTTTTTTTTAATAATAATAATGCAATAGTCATGTATTGTTCATTTCTACTAGGTGGAGTTTGAAGTGCATGATTTCTACTTTGAGAAAAGCCAGCCTGTGATTGTACACGTGTCAATCAGAACAGCTGATACCAATGCGCCAAGAGTATCATGGAACATGGGTCTGTATTGTGCATCATTTTTAAACACAATATACAGTATATTTAAGTTTAAGTAATTGGATTATGTGTGTTTGTTAAAGTGTTTAAGTACTTTAACTTTAAAAATTTGTTTGCCAAGGCAGCATTTCTAATTTTTGTTTCAATTTTATTTATTTTAAAATTTATACTTTTATTTTAAAGCTATTAGGTTTTTCATCTAATATTTATATTATATTTTAAAATTGTATTATATAAATTTTATTTTAGATTTAAATTTAATAATTTTCTATTTTCTGTTTACATTTTATTATCTTTAGTTCAGTTAACAAAAACAATTTTAATAGTTGTTTTAGCTAACAATAACAGTACTGGTTTTATGTAATTTTTTCATACACTTAATATACACTTAATATAATCTTTAAGGAAGTAAATGGACACTTATGTGCACTTAAAGAGAGACACTATTCATTTTTCTAAACATGCTTAAGTACACTTTAAAAAAATGTCAAAAGTACATTTTAAATCATAGTGCAAGAAATGCACTTATTTTTACTGTTTTAAATGACAGACTAAATAAATGCTTGGCAGTACGTTTAGTAGTAGACTTTATTTCAGTAGACCATATTTCAAAGACAATAGAATTATGAAATTACATATAATGATGTACCAAAGTCCATCTTCAGTAGGTCAAAAAAAAAAAACTCTAAAGTTCAGCTTACTGCATTTAATATAAAACTAAATTACATTTATATACAGCTGATGTCAAAAGTTTACATACACCTTGAAGAATCTGCAAAATGTTAATTATTTTACCGAAATAAGAGGTATCATACAAAATGCATGTTATTTATTTAGTACTGACCTGAATAATATATTTCACATAAAAGACGTTTACATATAGTCCACAAGAAAAAATAATAGTTAAATTTATAAAAATGACCCCGTTCAAAACTCAAAAGTTTACATACAGTTGATCTTTAATACTGTGTTGTTACCTGAATGATAAGAGCCAGGGGTGAGAACTTTTGAACAGAATGAAGATGTGTATATTTTTCTTATTTTGCCCAAAGATCTTTTTTTTTTTTTCATTTAGTACTGCTCTTCAGAAGCTACAGAAGATACTTCTGTATCATGTACATGTTTCCCAGAAGACAAAATAAGTTAAATTTACCCTGATCTTCAGATTCAAGAAGTTTTTAACCCTCAGCTCTTAATGCATTGTGTTTCCTTCTGGAGCATCAGTGAGCGCTTGAACTTTCTGTAATAGTTGCATATGAGTCCCTCAGTTGTCCTCAGTGTGAAAAGATGGATCTCAAAATCATAAAGTCATTGTTGGAAAGGGTTCAAATACACAAAAATGCTGAAAAACCAAAGAATTTGCAGGACCTGAAGGATTTTTCCGAAGAACAGTGGGCAGTTTAACTGTTCAGGACAAACAAGGGAATCATGAACAACTATCACTAAACAAAAAAACACAGTGGATCATTCAGGTAACAACACAGTATTAAAGGAACACTCCACTTTTTTGAAAATAGGTTCATTTCGCAGCGCCTGAAAGTGACCGGCACTAAGTTTGTGTAGATGCAGAGTTGCACCCGGCAGAGTTGACGGCTGCGTAATATCATTGCGCCTGCTGCACCCATGGTACGGCAGCAAGGTTCCTTGATTGTTACGCCAGAATGAGAGTATAGTTCCTAGCCATATCGGCCTATAAAAACTTTTCATTTTCCGCCAGTCTTAGTACACAATGCAACTACAGAAGAGTCAAATTTTAAATAGGAAAAATATTGAAACTCTTTAGTCATTTTATAGTGAGATGCTAATGGTCTAATCGGATTCAATGATCTATGCTAAGCTATGCTAAAAGTGCTACCGCCAGACCTGGCGATCGGCTGAATGGATTCAAAAACGGTAAAACACATCTGTATAACTCTAGGGGAGTTGGAAAAAGAACCTATTTTCAAATAAAGTGGAGTGTTCCTTTAAGAATCAAGCGCATGTAAACTTTAGAAGGAGGCCATTTTTATAAATTCAACTATTATTTTCTCTTGTGGACAATATGTAAACATGTTTTATGTTAATATCTTATTCAGGTCAGTACTAAATAAAAAATAACATGCATTTTGCATGATCCTTCCTATTTTGGTAAAATAACATTTTTGCAGATTCTGCAAGGTGTATGAAAACTTTTGACCTCAACTGTAAATGTTAGACAATTTTCTCCTTATTTCTGTCATGTTAATAGGCCTCAGTCTGTTGGAAGGTCAGTCTCGTCCAGTCACATGGGATCAGTTTCAGATTGTTGACAATGACAACCTGAAGGCTGTGAAGATCATCACAGTGGATGGCCTGCAGCATGGCAGACTAACTGTTAGAGGTACACATACAGATGATCAAATTCGGTCGTATATTTGCACTTTGAACTAAACATTCTCACTAAAACTGTATGTTTATCTGTGTGTTAGGTGGAAAAGGTTTCATGTTCACTGTGAAGGATATTAAGGATGGCGCGGTGCGCTATCACCACGATGACAGCGACACGACTAAAGATTACATCGTCTTCCGCATTACTGATGGTTTGCATCAAACCAGACATAAGTTTCCCATCAACATCCTGCCCAAAGATGATAGTCCGCCCTTCCTCATTACCAACATGGTGCTGGAGCTGTCTGAAGGTCAGACGGCTCTTTTGAGAGGGTCTGTTTTGCAGGCCTGTGATATGGACTCCAGTGATGACTACATCATGTTCAACATCACCAGACCTCCACAGGCAGGAGAGATCATGAAGATGCCCGGTCCTGGAATCACAGGTGAGAAAACGATTGAAGGGAAAGCCATAACACACTCATGCCAAATAAACAGTATAAACATCACTACATCAGCATATTTCATTATATATTGTTAACCACCCAGAATATCCTAGCAACCTAGCAACCGCCTATTGTAGCAATGCCTTAAAGACTACCCAGAAACTCCTTAGAACTCTCTAACAACTAATTAGCAACTCTATAGTAACCAACCTGACTTTTGCACAGCAAACAGTTTTAGACGTTTTCTTTAGAACTTGTAAAAGTCTCATTACTGATTAATTCTTGGGAAACAGAGTTTCCTCAGGCGTCCTTTAAATACCTTTTATTATTTGTGCAGGATACCCTGTGACCCGTTTTCTTCAGAAGGACCTCTTCCATTCCATCATCTACTATCGGCACTCAGGCAGTGAGGTGTTCGATGACTCTTTTGAGGTGGTGCTCTCTGACTTTCATGACCCTCCTAATCTATCAGAGCCTCAGGTAATTTCTGGATATCTGTTGATCAATGCAAAATCTCTAACATTCTTCCCAGCTAACAGGGAATGCTCTTACACTTTTATATAATTATATAACTGTCAGGACAAAATGTTCTTAAAATAATGTTTATGGAATGTTCTTATAATGTTGTTAATATTTGATATATGTTGTCATAACATTGAGAGCAAACATTCTTAAAACAACATTCTCAGAACATCCTTATGATGTTATTTGTACTTGATGACTGTTCTAAGAAACGCATTTGTAACTTTTAAATAACATTCTAATCATGACATTCTAAGACATTTTAACATTCCTAGAATATTAAAGATAAATGTAAAAATAACACTATTTTAGGTCCAAAAAGTTAGCAGAACATTGTAAGAAACATTTTTGTAACCTTCAAATAACATTATTATCACAACAAAAATTCTGGACATTTTAACATTCTTAGAATATTAGAAATAAACAGTCAAATAATGTTATATTTTAGGTAAAAAAAAGTTTTTAGAGCATTGTGAGAAACATTTTTGTGACCTTTAAATTACATTATGATCCTGGAAAAAAACCTCTGACATTTTTAACATTCTTAGATTATTAAAAATAAATGCTCTAATAATATTACAGTGCTGTGAAAAAAACATTTGTCTGTTTTCCTGTTTTACTGTTTTCCCTTTCCCCGTTTTTTTTTTTTTTTTTTTTCTGTTTTGGCATAGTTTGTCACACTTAAATGATTCAGATCATCATAGAAAATTTAATATTACACAAAGATAAGTAAATGCAAAATGTGGTTTTGAAATGATGATTTCATTTATTTAGGGAAAAAAAACTGTCTAAACCTACCTGGCCCTGTGTGAAAAAGTAACCCCCCCCCAACCCCGGTAACCATGAATGCACTGTGATTACTTTACATTACTTGACCTTAACTGAGGCCTGCATGTTTTTTGGATGTTGTTCTGGGTTTTTTAAGACCTCCTGGATAAGTCGTTGTTGTGCTCTGGGAGTAATTTTGGTATGCCGACCACTCGTGTGAAGGTTGACCACTGATCCACGTTTTCTCCATTTGTGGATAATGGCTCTCACCATGGTTTGCTGCAGTCCCAAACTTTAGAAATGGCTTATGCATGTCAAGTAATCGATCGTTGACATGACCGATCGTTTCGCTAGATAAGACCCTTCTTCCTCGGCTGGGATCATTTAGAGCCCTTTTAAGCTGCATTTAAACTACCTTTTGGAAGTTCAAAATCGGGGGCACTATTGAAGTCCATTATATGAAGAAAAATCCTGAAATGCTTTCCTCAAAAAACATAATTTCTTTACGACTGAAGACAGAAAGACATGAATATCTTGGATGACAAGGGGGTGAGTAAATTAATTGTGAATTGTTGTTCTGGAAGTGTACTTCTCCTTTAAGGTTGTTTTATTTACTTGTCTGAGAAGAAAGTTGACAAGAGAATGCATACTGTTTGTTTTCCTCATTTTACAAAAGCACATGGATTTGTTGTTATTATGACTATACACAAATACAGTTAGACCCTTTGCAGTTTCAAACAATGCGTTACTATTATCTGTTTAATAAAAAAATGGCAGAGTGTTTTTAGTTTTTTTCTTGGTCATCAAGAAAAAACATAACAAACCACACCGGAAAATGCTGTTTTCCCTAATGTGAGCTCACATATGGATCTTCACTAACCAGGTGATCTTTGTAGGTCATTGTGATTCAAATCCAGCCAGTCCCTGATCAGCCTCCACAAGAGGCACTGGGTGTAACCAGGCACTTGGTTGTCAGTGAGACCAATGTCGTCTACTTGACCAAGCAGCAGCTGCATTTTGTGGATTTGGAGTCACCAGATAGTGAGCTTACATACACCGTCACCACCCCACCTTTCTACACCACCACCTATGGGTACAGAATTAAACTACTCTGCAAACTACTCGCCATTAAATTCAAAGAGTTACCTGTGGCTTAAAATGTGACATGTATGAGTTGTACATTTTTAATTTCCAGAGGCTCTGATGCAGGAAGGCTGTTTCTGGTTGATAGCATCCCAAAATTTACCAAGGACCCAAATGCTCCAATGCTGAGACTTTTCACTCAGGTAAATACTCTGAACTAAGGTTAGATATACCATTTTCCCAAAAGCATCTAAAGCTGTACGTGATGCTCTTTTTGTAGCATGCAGTCAACTACATGAAGGTTGCTTACATGCCTCCCATTGTGGACATTGGACCATACCCTCAGCACATCCAGTTTGTCCTGTCAGTGACCAACCAGCAAGGCAGTACGACCACAGGAATCTGCTTCAATGTAACGGTTCTGCCAGTGGATAACATGCCACCAGAGGTACAGCAAGGCCTCATCGACCTAATCCAGAACAGACTGTTATTATAGAGTTTGCAAGTGGTGCATATCGATGAGACTTGTGCTATAGTACTTTTCTACTGTAAGTAGTCTGATAATCACTTGGGACTGGAGCTGTAACTAGAATATCATAGAGCAGCAGTTCTCGGCCTTTTTGACTTCAAGGCCTCCAAGGTTTCTTGTCATCTTTAGGTGCATTTGAAGCTGCTGACGGTGGATGAGGGTGGTGAGAGCTGGGTGAGTGAAGACCACATGCGTCTATCAGACAAGGACTCGCTACAGGACTCTCTGCACGTGGAGCTGAAGACCAGACCTCAGCATGGCAGTATCTACCTGGACGGCACACCTATGAGTCCAGGCCAGACTTTCACAGTCAGGGAACTGAAAAGCCTAAAAGTTAGGTCAGACGTGGTTCCTTATAGTTTGTTTGGGTTCATCGAAAACTCTTTAAGGGAAGGCACAACAGGAAAAAACATTGTTTTACATGCATTGGTCAGTTTTGAGATTTGAGGCTATTTGGCTTTTAATAATGTTCTGTTTACTAGGGTAAAGTGAAGTTTATTTAATTGCACTTTATCTATTTGTGCCTGTAGATTTAAATTATAATACACGTCTTAAAAAGGTGTCTTGTCAAAATATTTTACAGTTTTATTCATATCTATATTCTGAAAGTTTTTACAGAGAGTTCATGTATAATTTGTCTGATTTTATGCAACAAGACTGTGGGACAATATTATTTTAGTATGACTGATATACTGTTACATTTTTTTGAATTAGATTTTATTTTTATATTTAGTTTTTCATTTTAATATTAAAGTTCATATATTTATTTATTTTACATAACACATTTTTATTGTTATCTATATTCTGGAGATTTTTACAGACGGGTTTGTTCATATATAATTTGCCAGATTTTATGCCACAGTTATGTATTCCTAAAAACATGGTGAAAATTACTTTTTATGGCTGTTAACAGTATTTTCAGATTAAGTGATAAAAAGAGATAACTAAATTCCCCTTTGTAAAAACCTTTAACTCCAATATGTTAAGAAAATTACCTATAATATTATAAAAATATTATAATATTATAAAAATATTTTGAAGAATGTTGGTAATCAGACAGTTGAAGGTAGTCATTGACTTTCATAGTATGGAAAAAAAAAATGCTATGGAATTCGATGGCTACCGTCGACTGTTAGGTTACCAACATTCTTTAAAATATCTTCTTTCGTGCACTTAGTTATCAACAAAGCACATGGGTGTGAGTAAATGATGACAGAATTTTCATTCTGGGGTAAACTACCCCTTTAAGTTCAATTCGTCTTTGCTGGTTTATTACCTCTACGTTGCTTTTAGTTTTGACTATTTTGTCTCAACAGATATCGCCACGACAGCTCTGAGACAGAACATGATGATATTAAATTCATTGCCACGGATGGTATAAATATTGCTGACTTTGTACTACATGTCAAGGTAATGAAGATTTATTTTGAAATTTTGAAACAACAGAAACACCAATGAAAACATCTAACACATGTTTGACAGGTGACACTAGTCAACGATGAGGTGCCAGTCCTACTGCCAGGACTGAAGCACATTTTGGCCTGTGCTGAGGGACAGGAAGTGCTGATCACCATAGAGTACATCTGTGCTACGGATCCTGACAGTGATGACAGCACACTGATGTATATAATAGCCCGACAGCCATATCACGGGGTAGTTCAAAGAAAGGGCATCATTGTGGACCGCTTCATTCAAGCAGATGTAACAGCTGGCTTTATTTCCTATAGACACACAGGTAATGAGAATAACGGTAGTGGATTTTATTTTATTTTATTTTTTTGATTGTGTTTCTGTTTCAGTGGTTCAGTTTAATATCCAACCATATTTGGCCCTTGTGAAAAAGAAGTACATGTTATCATACTTTCATAAATTGTATTAACTATGGAATTAATATACGTGAAAATAATATACTTATAATATAAGTGCAAACTGAATGTGATGTTTTTGCATACTCAGTTGCATGCTGATTGAAATTAAATGTTTTATAATTTAAATTTACATTAAATTAATTTAGCTGAACTTTATAGTGTTTTTTGGACCTACTTTTGCAGGACTTAAAAATCTGCTTTATATTAAATTTTATAATTAGTCTAAAATGTACTGGTTAATGTACTGATTTATGATAAACTAAAATATATTTTGTTGTCATTTCTATTGAAACTTGTATGTCATGTATTCATAAATATTTGTAATTATAGATTTTAAATTTTGACAGCAATACAGCAACTTTAAATATTATATTGAATAAAACACTACAGTTATAATTATAATCAAGTACTTTACATGTGCTTTAATATATTTAATCAACATCAAAATAAGTGTACTTCTTTAAAGCACAACAAAAATATAGTAAAACCCAATGGTTTTAAATGCACTTTAAAGTAATTTTAATCTGACATTACTGCAAAATGCATTAAAAAAAAAAAAAAACTTAAGCATGTTAAAAAATAGTCGTGTACTCTCGTTAGTTACACTTAAGTGGCCTTTATTTTATTGATACCATATTATCTGCAAGTACAGGTTTTTAAAAATACATTTTTAAGATTTGAAGTATAGTACAAGTGCACATTCAGTATAATTAAGTGTTTTTTTTTTTTTTTTTTTATCTATATGCATTTGTTTAATAGTGTTTGTTAATTGTAATTATAAATCCTTTCAATAACAAGTTTATATCAATTATACACTCTAGGACAAGAGATTGGGCTACAGCCACGTCATGATGTCATTACGTTTGTGATCTCTGATGGAGAATCAGGGCCATTTTCTTCCTGTTGCGGTGACAGAGTCACTGTATTCAACGCACAAACACCTGAAGTCCAGAACGCCCTGCCTGTCTATGACCTTAATATCACTGTTTATCCTGTGAACAACCAACCACCATCTATTGCTGTTGGTAATGGGAACACATTTCTTTCTGGTGTTAGAATAACATGCTGTACATTGTCAAATTATCAGCATATCATATAATATTATCAGCAAGTTTTTTTTTTGTAAATTTACCTGGATTTGGAGTCCATGAAACATCTTTTTTCACATCAGGAGAGGTGTTTATGGTGGACGAGGGTGGGTCAGCCTGCATCACGGTCACCCATCTGAGAGTTGAAGACCAAGACTCTGCTCCAGAGGACCTTAACTTTATTCTGGTTGCTCTGCCACAGTTTGGATACATAGAAAACATCCTGCCCAGTCCAGGATTTGAAAAGAGCAACATGGGAATCAGTATTGGTGAGTCGCCTCCTTGGTTTCAAATCTATAAACAAGTTAGATCAAAAGTACTCTAAAAGTAATCCAAAAGAATACACTACCTAAACTGAGTGATCTGGATTACATTACTGACTACAATTTTCATCATGTAATTTGTAATCAGTACCAGACTACTAAGAAATCTACCCAGCACGGATAACAATGTTGTTTTTCCTTGTTCAGCTTCTTTTACCTACAGGGATGTGTTGAATGGACACATTAACTATGTCCAGTCTAGACACCAAAGGATGGAGCCCACCACCGACCAGCTCATGCTTCATGTGTCCGACGGGAAACAGCAGTCCTCTTCAGTCCCGTTTTACATCATCATCCGTCCAACCAATGATGAGATTCCAGACTTCCTGGCCAGAAACATCACGGTCAGTCAGAGAGTAATCTTGTACCCAGCTAACAGGGAATGTTGTCAGAACATAATGTTCTAGCAAGACTTCTTCCAGAAATGTTAAAGGAGAAGTTCACTTCCAGAACAAAAATTTACAGATAATGTACTCACCCCCTTGTCATCCAAGATGTTCATGTCTTTCTTTCTTCAGTCGTAAAGAAATTATGTTTCTTGAGGAAAACATTTCAGGATTTCTCTCCATATAGTGGACTTCTGTGATGCCCACGAGTTTGAACATCCAAAATGCAGTTTAATTGCAGCTTCAAAGGGCTCTAAACCTAGCGAAACGATCAATTATTTAAAAAAAAAAAAAAAAAGTACAATATATATGCTTTTTAACCTCTAATGCTCATCTTGTCTAGCTCTGCGATGTGCAGGCGTACTCTGTGTAATCCAGGTCAATACAGTTAGAGTATGTCGAAAAACTCTAAAACTTTAAAATCATCCTACATCGCTGTTTTTCCTTTTTTTTTTGTAAAGGGCATTTGAGTTTCTTTGCATGTTCACTTTGTAAACACTAGGTTGGCACTTCTGCAGCGATGTAGGACAAGTTTGAGGTTGGAGGAGACTAGACAAGACAAGAATTTGAGGTTAAAAAGCATATAAATTGTATTTTTTTTTTAGAAAATAACTGATCGTTTCGTTGGATAATACCCTTCTTTCCTGGCTGGGCTCGCTTAGAGCCCTTTGAAGCTGCATTTAAACTGCATTTTGGAAGTTTAAACTCACGTGCACCATAGAAGTCCACTATATGGAGAACATTCCTGAAATGTTTACCTCAAGAAACATAATTTCTTTACGACTGAAGAAAGAAAGACATGAACATCTTGGATGACAAGGGGGTGAGTACATTATCTGTAAATTTTTGTTCTGGAAGTGGACTACTCCTTTAATAGAATGTTCATTCAAAGTTCTCTGGTCTTTAATAATGTTCTTCAAACATTACCTTAAAAACTTTAATTATGCATCACTCATGGAACTTTTTTTCCTGAATGTTTTCAAATTTCAAATTTAGTCTAATGTTTTTTTTTAATGTTGCTACTTGTTTGAGAATGTTCAGATGTTCAAAAGTAACATTCCCATAATCAAATGGAATGTTCCATTACCAAAAACTGGATGTTTTGAATGTTCAGAGAACAACGTTTTTATAACCTAACAAAACATTACGTTAGCAAAACGTTCTTAGAACATATTTTATTAGCTGGGTGTATAACAGCTGAGTACCTGAATAAAGGAGTTCCTGTAGATTATCTTTGTTCATATTGTACATTTGGAATGATCTGTATAAAGAAACTTTGCTGTAGTCAGTTCAGGTGTGATGACCAGTGTTTGTCTTTTAGGTTCGGGAGGGAGACATGAAAGAGTTGGATACATCTATAATCAGTGCGGTGGATCTTGATGTTCCCCGAGAACGTTTAATGTTCAGCATAATCCAGCAGCCTCAGCACGGCTCCATTGTGAGTGTGCCACACGGCAATGATCTGACACATTACAAGCGTGGATCTGAGATCCCTGTGGAGCACTTCACCATGGATGACCTGAGGAACGGTACCGCAAAAAACCTTTATGTCCCACCCTCCCCAAACAAATTTCAATTGTATGGTCTCCAGTAAAAACAATAATGTTGTCAAATATTATTACAGTTTAAAAGAACTGTTTTCTATTTCAATATATTTTAAAATGATTGTGATGCAAAGCTGACAAGGACAAGCATCATTTTCAGCATCATTACTCCTTCAGTGAGCAATCTTGATCAATGAATAGCATATATCAACAATAAAGTCTCTTTGTGTTACTCTGTCCTCAGGCATGTCTCTGATGTATATCCACGATGACTCTGAGAGTGAGCAGGATGGATTTATTGTTCAGCTGTCTGACGGAAAACACCAGCTCCAGAAACATATGCGGGTCAAAGTCCTGCCTGTCAATGATGAGGAACCACAGATTATGCGGTAACTGCAAATTAGTATCATCGCAGTAAATCATGTTCTCCTGTTATTCATCAATGTACTGGACATTTGTTTAGTTGTTGTAACATATGTATGATTATGGTTTGCTGACTATACAATACATTCAGACCATAAATCTTGAAGACGTTATAGCCTATTACCTGTCCATTTTCCAAAACAGGCCCTTGTCTAATAAGACACATTAAGTAGTAAATCCCTTTAAAATCCATGACCCAAAAAACACAGGAACACTGGGATTGAGATGGAGGCTGGGGAGTCCAGACTGATCTCCAGTGCTGTGCTCAGCGCTCACGACAAAGACACTCCTTCCTCCAACATCATCTATGTGTTTGAGAGCGTACCGAGTCATGGTGTCATTCAGATGAAGGTCAGTTAACGCAATCTGCAGTCAGAAAAATATCAATATACAGACTTTAATATTTGAGCAGTTATTGTATGTGGTCATTATTTATACCTAAAAGGAGAAGTCCACTTTCAGAACAAAAATTTACAGATAATTTACTCACCCCCTTGTCATCCAAGATGTTCATGTCTTTCTTTCTTCAGTTGTAAAGAAATTATGTTTTTTGAGGAAAATATTTCACAAGTGTTCTCCATATGGTGGACTTCAGTGGTGCCCACAAGTTTGAACTTCTTAAATGCAGTTTAAATGCCGCTTCAAAGGGCTGTTAATCCCAGCTGAGGAAGAAGGGTCTTGTCTAGCGAAATGATCAGGTATTTTCTAAAAAAAATTGACAATTTATATACTTTTTAGCCTCAAATGCTTGTCTTATCTAGCTCTGTGTGAATTCTGTGTAATCCGGGTCAATACAGTTAGGGTAGGCCTAACTGGGCTCCCATCTCATTTTCTCCTCCAACTTCAAAATCGCCCTACATCACTGCAGAAGTACCGACCCAGTGTTTACAAAGTGAATGTGTAAAGAAGGTCAAACGCCCACAAAAAAAGGTAAAACAGTGATTTAAGTCGATTTTGGAACAGAAAATGACATGGGAGCTGTCTTGAACCGGAATACACAGAGTTCACGCAGAACGAGGCAAGTTGAGCATTTGAGGTTAAAAAGTATATAAATTGGAAATTTTTTTTATTTATTTATTTTTTTTTTTAGAAAATATCTGATCATTTCACTAGAAAAGACCCTTCTTCCTGGGATCATTTAGAGCCCTTTGAAGGTGTATTCAAACTGCATTTTGGAAGTTCAAAGCGGGCGCCATAGAAGAGATTCCTGAAATGCTTTCCTCAAAAAGCATAATTTCTTATCGACTGAAGAGAGAAAGACATGAACATCTTGGATGACGAGGGGGTGAGTACATTATCTGTACATTTTTGTTCTGGAAGTGAATTTCTCCTTTAAAACTTCCATGAAGAACCTGCACAAAAGGTTCTTTATGGTGGAAAAATGTTCTTCATATTAGGAAAAGGAAAAAGTGGTTCTTTTAAGAACTGTTCACTGAAAGGTTCTTTGGGGAACCATTAATACACCAGTGGACAATAACGTTCTGATTATTATGAGCACACATTGCAAGCTCAAATGTTTTTGTTGCTCAGTGTTTTAATTGTTCGGTGATTTCAGTGATATCATTTGGTATGGACTGCACTATTCTTAAAGAATTATAACAATTATTAAAAATGTATCATTATTGTCCTGGTGTGAATGCACATTATAGGAATAGTTCACTAAAAAATTTGATGACAATTTTTACTTTCAATTTACTTTCAGTTTTTACATCATGTAGATAAGTTTGTATCTTATCCCAGATCCCAAGACCATCACTTGCTCACCAATGAATCCCCTGCAGTGAATTGGTGCCGTCAGAGTCCAAACAGATGAGCTGCTAAAAATATTATGGACTCTGTTTTGTTTCTTACAAACATGTAGCTTTTCACTTCTCAAGATGTTAACTGATGGACTGGAGTGGTATGAATTACTTGTGGATTATTGTGTTGTTTTTATCAGCTGTTTGGACTCTCATTCTGACGGCACCCATTCACTGCAGAGGATCCATTGGTGAGCAAGTGATGCAATGCTACATTTCAGACATACGCTCACATGTACTGTCTGCTGTTCCTCAGGTAGGCACAGACTGGGTGTCTGTATCAGCAGGAATGAACTGCTCTCAGCAGGTTTTGGATATGAACCTGTTACGTTACCTTCACACTGGTCATCCCGGAGCAGCCGCTGCTGACTTCTTTGTCTTCCACCTATTGGATGGCAAGAACCGCTCTCCTGCACAGCACTTCCACATCACAGTCAAAGAGCTGGAGAAAGGTGTGCTGCTGCTTTATTCTCATGTTTACAAATGTATGTACATTAAATTAGTTTTCTTTGTTTATTTCTTTGTTAAAAATTAAATATGTTTACAAGTAATTTCAGTCGTTCAAATCCAGAGTTTCACTTTTAATTCATTGTTACTTGCCATTTTTTTGTAATCATTTGTGAAATTTACTAGCAGTTTCCAAGAGAAAATTATTTTATAGTAAATTGTACATTAAAATTTACTGCAAGTACTTGATATGACTGTATTTTCCTGATTATATGCATACTATATTCCAAGAGTTGTCTGTGTTTTTTCCAGGTGACATAGCGTTGTTTCTGAAGCCTGTGAGGACGAGTCGTGGGGAGCGTGTGATCCTCACCACAGACGTCTTGCTGGCTGTAGACGGCACTGACAAGCCGGAGGAGCTGCTGTACGTGATCACTGTACCACCAGCGCATGGACATGTGGAGTACATCAAACACACTGGAGTGCAAATCCAGTCGTTCAGTCAGCTGGACGTAGCAGCAAACCTGGTGTGTTACGTACATGACAACAGAGCCACTTCACCTAAAGAGACTCTGCAGTAAGGACCTCATTCAAGAACATTATTTAATATATTAATTAAGATTTTAAATCACCTAAAGAATTTATTCGGTTATATTTCACCCTACAATCAAAAATAAATAATAAAAATAATATTTATATAATATTTAAAGAAAATTAGGCCTGTTTTAGCATCATACACTTATCAGTCAAATGTTTTTGAACAGTAAGATTTTTAATGTTTTTTAAAGAAGTCTCTTCTGCCCACCAAGCCTGCATTTATTTGATCCAACATACAGCAAAAACAGTAAAACTCTGAAATATATTTACTATTTAAAATAACCATTTTCTATTTAAATCTATTTTAAAATGTAATTTATTCCTGTGACCAAATCTAAATTTTCAGCATTATAACTCCAGTCTGTTAATATAATATGATAAAATTTATATTTTGAAGTATATGTTATTTTATGTAATATATATTTATAATGATATAAATAGAGATATTTTTACACAATATATTTTCCTAAATATAGCTTCACTTCCTTTTGCAAAGTAAAATTTCTGATTCCCCCTCTTTTATTTATTTATTTATTTAATAATATTTATTAATATTTATGTTATTTAAAAAAAGAAAATGAAGCCTGTTTTAGGAACATTAATATTACATTAACATTAATTTTAAACACATTTTACATGCAAGTTGTCAGTAGGCTACTGATTACTGACAAAACAGTAAATATATCAGTAAATATTAAAATATTAAAATTATACTATTTACATTTTGCATTACATATTATTTTATATAATGCACATGTATAAGAATATATATATATATATATATATATATATATATATATATATATTTTTTTTTTTTTTTTTTTTTTTTTTTTTTTTTCCCTAAATATAGCTTTACTTTCCTTTAGCAATATAACATTTCAGACTTTGTTTATTTATTTATTTATTTGCTGAAATATAATCAATTAATATTTATGTTAACAAAGAAAATTAGGCTTGTTATAGGAACATTAATTGTACATTAACATTAATTTTAAACACATTTTACACACAAACTGTCAGTACTGTAACTGCCATTTAATATTAAAATTATATTAAAGTAATATACTTGTAATTTGATAAAATTTGATACTTCTTTCTTTTGCAAAGTAAAAAGTTTTTTTTTTGTTTTTCTTTTTTCCTTTTATTTTCTTTTTTGATTTATTTAGGGGTGAAATATGACCAAGATGTGAGATTACTTGAGATTTTAAGATTTTTCAAGTCTTTGCTCACCTATTTTATAGTTTTAGATTTTTTAACTTATTTACATTTTTTAATATATTGAATTGTTGTGCAGCTGTGATTACTCTCTCGTTAGGGTTTATTGATCCGTGTTTTGTGTCTTTACTCATAACGTCCAAATGTCTACATTATCCATAGGTTTATAGTCAGCAATGGCATATCAACTCGCAACGGGACCCTGGAGATCTTAGTGGAGATGACTGATAAGGTTCTGCCCACACTAGTGCGTAACACCGGTCTACGGGTTCCTCAGGGCTCCACCATGACTTTGACACCTAATGTCTTATTCCTGTCTGATCCTGACAGCCCACACACTGCCTTGAGCTACAGGGTGCTGCAGCCACCCCAGTACGGCCAGCTGCTGCTGAAGGGGCAACCGCTGGTCGCTGGTAGTAATTTCACCCAGAAGAATATTCAGGATCTGGATGTTGCATACAGACACTCTGGAGGATCTTCTCAGATCGATCGCTTCAGATTCACAGCCTCCGACAGCACAGAGAGAGGCTTCCTGCTGGACGGAAAAGTGCAAACAGAGCCTGTCTTCTTCACACTGCAAGTTAGTTACACTATATTTGTATACATTTTAAAATGCATATTTAACATATATCAAGTCAAGTGAAATTTATTTGTATAGCACTTTTCATCATACGGCTTTACAGAAAGTCGTATGGTTTTGTCTTGCTTTAGTGATTAACTGAAGAGGAAGTTTTAGGGTTTAATGATAAGATGATATATAATGATGGTACAGGTTGTCCTCCAGGACTTCAATCCTGTCATCATGATTGTGTGTGTGTCTGCCACAGATTGAAGCTCTAGACAGTGCCGCTCCGCAGATGGCAGTGATGGAAACACTGTGGAAGGTGGAGATCCTCAAAGATGGTCGTTACGGGATCTTCATTTCCTCTAGAGAGCTTAAGGCTCAGGATCTGAACTCAGCAGATGTTGATCTGATCTATCACATCCTCAGAGTGCCTTACTTTGGGTACTTGGAAAATTATACCACTGGTGAGAGATCTGTCTGTCTGTATATCTTTCTGTCTGACTGACTGTCTATATAGCTACCTGTTTTTTTGTCCATCTATAGTATGTGTATATATGTATGTATGTATGTATGTTTGTATGTATGTATGTATGTATGTATGTATCTATCTATCTATCTATCTATCTATCTATCTATCTATCTATCTATCATCTCTGTCTGTCTGTCTGTCTGTCTGGCAGTCTTATCTACCTGTCTGTCTGTCTGTCTGTCTGTCTGTATGTCTTATCTACCTTTCTGTCTGTCTAGCAGTCTTATCTACCTGTCTGTCTGACTTCTGCCTGTCTGTCTGTCCATCTGACTTCTGTCTGTCTATCCGTCTGTCTGTCTGTCTGTCTGTCTGTCTGTCTGTATGTCTTATCTACCTGTCTGTCTGTATGTCTGGCATTCTTATCTATCTGTCTGCCTGTCTGTATATCTTATCTACCTGTCTGTCTGTCTGACTTCTGTCTGTCTGTCTGTCTGTCCATCTGACTTCTGTCTGTCTGTCTGTCTGTCCATCTGACTTCTGTCTGTCTGTCTAGCAGTCTTATCTACCTGTCTGTCTGTCTGTCTGACTTCTGTCTGTCTGTCTGTATGTCTTATCTACCTGTCTGTATGTCCGTCTGTCTGTCTCTATGTCTTATCTGCCTGTCGGTCTGTCTGTCTGTCTGGCAGTCTTATCTACCTGTCTGTCTGCCTGTCTGTATGTCTTATCTACCTGTCTGTCTAGCCGTCTTATCTACCTGTCTGTCTGTCTGACTTCTGTCTGTCTGTCTTATCTACCTGTCTGTCTGACTTCTGTCTGTCTGTTTATCTGTCTGTCTGTCTGTATGTCTTATCTACCTGTCTGTCTGTCTGACTTCTGTCTGTCTGTCTGTATGTCTTATCTACCTGTCTGTCTGTCTGACTTCTGTCTGTCTTTCTGTCCATCTGACTTCTGTCTGTCTGTATGTCATATCTGCCTGTCGGTCTGTGTGTATGTCTTATCTACCTGTCCATCCGTCTGTCTGTCCAACTGTTTGTCTATTCTGCCTGTCTGTCTGTCTGGCAGTTTTATCTACCTGTCTGTCTGTCTGGCAGTTTTATCTACCCATCTGTCTGTCTGTCTGTCTGTCCGTCCATCCGTCTGTCTGTCTGTTTTATCTACCTCTCTGCCTGGCAGTCTTACCAAACTGTCTGTCTGTCTGTCTGTCTGTCTGTCCATCTGTCCGTCCGTCTGTCACTCTGGGAGTCTTATCTATCTGTCTGTCCCATCTAGCAGTCTTATATACCCATCTGTCTGTCTCTCCGTCCATGCATCCATCAATCCGCCAGTCTGTCTCGCAGTCTTATGTGCCTGTCTGTCCGTCTGTCCGTCAGTCTGTCTGTCTTATCTACCTGTCTGTGTGTGTTAATGTATTCACATCATGTATAATCTTTACCGTGTCTGTAGGTGAGTTTGTGAGGCAGCGTTTCTCTCAGAGGGACCTGAACAGAAGGAATATTGTCTACATCATAAACTCTGCTCAGGACACTTTAACTGACAGTCTGGAGTTTGCCGTTTCTGATGCGCTGGGAAACACCGGAGCCTCTCACAAGTAAACCTTTGGCTTTGAAATGTTTTGTTTTTTGTTTTCACAGAAATTAATGACTATGTTGTTCAATTTCATTAATTCCTATCATCTATAAATCATCATTACCTATAGCAATATGTATTTGTGAGTATTTCTCAATGATATAATAGAAAATTACACCTCTACACATGCACTTTAATGACATGTGTGTGTATAGTAGTATGTGTAATATTCTACCCTCTGTCAGATTGGAGTTCAGCTGGGCCAGTGTGCAGCTGACCAGAACTGAGTATGTAATATGTGAGAGTCAAGGGTCAGTCACACTGACTATCCAGCGGAAGGGAAATGTGCAGGACTCGTCTTATGTGACTGTACAGGTATAACTTCATTAGTTTTAGTTTATTTCTTTGCTTTTTATTCTTCTGTGAAGAAGGATTTTTATATACAGTATTTATCATTGCCCATAGGTGAAAGAACTAACGGCATCTGCTGGAAAAGACTTTATACCGGCTTCATCGTTGATTCAGTTTGACCCAGGTATAGTTTTGGGAATTTAGCCTTTTATAACAATAAAAAAATGAAATGAGATGCTGCCAAATTATTAAAACAGAAGCTAATTTCGATACTTAAATCAATGCTAGCAAAATTTAAACTGGCTTTTTTCAGGGATGGACAGTCGAGTATGGAAAGTGGAGATTGTTCAGGACTCTTTAGAGGAAGCTGATGAGAAATTTGAGGTGAATTTAGTATCTCCAGTGGGTGCAGTGCTGAAAGACAACTCAAAAGCCACCATCTTCATAAAGGACACAAATGGTTAGTGCAAGTTGAAAGAAGACCAAAATTTAGGTGAACTATTCCTTTAATGAAAAGAGCAAAAATTCTCATTATGCTTTTTTCACACAGTGTTGAAATGTCACAGGTTATGTTTGTTGTGAGATTATTTGTTGGTTGTTTGTAAAGGGCCGTGCAGAAAGAACCAGTTTAAAGCGGACACTGGCCTTCAAGGTGAAGAGGTGCAGCCGGGGCCGTACCCTCAACACGGCTCCATTCAGGTGGAGATGTTACCTTTCTCTCAGGGCTACGTCAGAGGAGATGGTGATATGACAGTTCAAGCTCCCACTGCTACAAAGAAAAGACTCAGAGTCATTGGGAATAGGAAAGTGGTAAGTTAATACAAATATATAAAAAAGCATACTTTTACAGCATTTATTATTATAATGTTGAATTAAAGTTTATTTTTATATTTTCACACTAAGTTGATGTTTTAGTAATTTAGTTATGTGGCTTTATTATTTTATTTTAATTTTATTTTATTCTATTTTTATTATTATATGTGACTCTGGACCACAAAACCAGTCTTTAAGTAGTATATTCGTAGCAATATTCAGAAATACATTGTATGAGTCAAAATGAATGATTTTTCTTTTATGCCACAATTATTAGGATATTAAAGATCATGTTCCATGAAGATATTTAGTAAATTTCCTACCATAAATGTCAAAACTTAATTTTTGATTAGTAATATGCTTTGCTAAGAACTTCATTTGGACAACTTTAAAGACAGTTTTCTTAATATTTCAATTTTTTGCGCCCTCAGATTCCAGATTTTCAAAAAGTTGTATCTTGGCCAAATATTGTTCTATCCTAACAAACCATACATTGATGGAAAGCTTATTATTCAGCTTTCAGATGATTTAAAAAAAAATGACCCTGGTTTTGTAGTACAGGGTCACACATGGGTCACATATTTTTTTAAACATTTCTGTTTAGCCTTAATGTATTTGCTTTACGTTATTTCAGTTAGTTATATTTATTTAATTTAATCTTATTTTCAAGTTTAAGTCTTTCATGTAATATTTCATATATAAAATTTACATTTGATTTCATTTAAACATTATTTCAGTGAGCAAAACTATTTTTATAGTTTATATTATCATTTAACATATATTTAAATTAATATTTATAATAATCTTTATATTTATATTTTAATTTCAGCCTAATTTCTCTTAACAAAACCAGTTTGTAGCAATTTTAGTTACATTTTTGTTTCCACACACACACACACACACACACACACTGTGTTATGTATACTGTTATATGACACTATCCCAGTATTTATTAATTTTTAGATTTTTTAGCTTTTATTTTTATACTTAGCATTATTTCACTTAACAAAAACAATTTTAAATAGTATCTTAATTTTATACATTTTAACACTTCAACATCAACATTTTCAGTTATATATATAGTATTCAGCTGTATTAAATAAAACTTTTTTAAGTTTTTCTTTTTTTTTTTTTTTACAAAAAACAGTTCATGATAACTCACTCATGATAACTTCTTGAACTTTCTTTCACAGGTTCAGCCTTCTGAAACCATTCGTCAAGGATCTGATGTCATTTACAAAGTAAGCAGAATAAAAACTGGAATGGCAGTAGAGCAGCTGGGACTAGATATATTTGTCCAATATATTGTGTCCAAAAACATTTTTGATCCTAATTTTTGTTACTATTCATTATATAAGATCACAAATAATTCACTTTATTGATATCATATTAATAATACTGATCACTTACAGTATCACGGTATCATGTCGATGGTGGTCGAGGAGGACAGCGCAGACTCAAGCACTGACAGAAAGGCACAGGTGCAGGTGACCAGCTGGGGGCAGCAGCGCTCTCCTCACGACAGGACAAAACCGCAGCAAACTGTCCCGTACACAAACACCAGACTTCTGCAGCAAGTTGCGACTCAGGTAAGAGAGGTGTGAGTGTGTCTGGAAATGGTCAAATTAATTTAAAGTAATCTTTTGCAAATAAATTTTGTTCTATCTCTCACTAGTCATCCTCCAAACCCTGCACTCCAGAGCTCACTGGCTTTCTGCATTACAACGAGAGCTCAGCTCAGCTGTTTCGCTGTAATGGGGACACCTGGAGACCCTGGACACTGACTAATGAGGTCATTAACGTTACGGTATTTAATATTTAGAAGTCATGATAACTGGGTCTTCAGTTTTTACATTTAACAAGATGATTTGAATGTTTTCTGGTCTTATCCAGACTGTGAAAGCACAGAAATGTCCTCGAGGATGGACGTACCACAACAACTACTGTTACATACTGAGCACAGAGCGCAAAGCCACGTGGAGCGCTGCAGCGCGGGCCTGCAGAGAGAGGTGAGACTGACCAAACACCAAATAATAATAATACAGGGGCATAACTACCAAAGACACTGAAGGGGACAAGCTTACTGCACTGCTTTGCTGCACTGTTTGAAGCTGGGATGACGAAAAGATTTAAAAGTTAAATTTTTAGTCTGGTCAGCAGGGTTGCCAGGTTTTCCAATAACCAAACTAGCTCAAAACTAGCCCAGCTGCATTTTGATGGAGACACTCATGCAAAATATGCATTTTAGGCATGGTTCCTCTGGTAAAATTTGCATTCCAGGGGATAAATATTACGTTATTGTGGTTGCTTAAACCTGTGGACATGAAAAAAAAAAACAGCCCGCAGCAATAGTGCTAAAGTAGCACAATTCAGCGGGAAAACCACAGACTTGGCAACAATGCTGGTCTGCCTCAGCGGTCTGACAGCCCTTGTCAACGTCAAAACAATTGAGATGGCCAATCACATCAAATTAAGCAGGATTTATTGTTCACAGAAGCAAAGCGTGAATTCCTAGAATGAAGCGTCAGTTTAACATTGAAAGAGAGTGAGCGATGGAAATAGCGAAACATTTAATATTTAACAGCTGTTTTACGACAGAAATGTTAAACAACTGAGAGTAATATCCAGTGATGCAAACTAAATTGTTTTCTCAAATATGTTGTTTTGACTTGAAAATATGGTATCATTTATGTGATTTGTGTAACTCATAACAGAATTTGACCAGGCAGGAAATATTTTGCGTTTTCATCATATTACACATACAAATAAATACTGTATGTGTGCATATTTAAAAATATTATTTGCTAATTATTAAATATTATATTATTTATATATAATATTAATTATATATTTATATATATTATAAATATTATTTGCTAATTAAAAAAATTACTTCTCAACTAGAATAAAAAAAAGTTCCCTCAATATTCAGCTTTGCAATAATACCATTGGTTATGAATAACTGTGACTGACTGAATACTTGTTTCCTCAAGCTACAATGGAAACCTGGTCAGTGTTTTTTCAAAAGGAGACATGGACTGGCTGTGGGACTTCAGTGAAAGAAAACCCTTTTGGATTGGTAACTTTTTTTCTGAATTTTATGCATATTTTATACATTTATTAAAAGAACCTTTAGACAAAATATTGGCTTTATATCATAGGCTTTTATGGCTCGTATAGTATGATATTGAAGAATATGGAGCTCAAAAAAGCAGAAAATTCAGAGCCTCAAACTGAGCAAAAATATGCAGATTTGGTGCAGATGCTGATATTTATATGACCAAAAAGTATTCTGATAGCTTGTAATGTAAATCAATGAGATCTTTATAACAGTATAGCAGACTACTTACATGAATATAATGTGACCCTGGACCACAAAACCAGTCTTAAGTAGCGCAGGTATGTTTTTAGCAAAAGCCAAAAATACATTGTATGGGTCAAAATGATCGATTTTTCTTTTATGCTAAAAATCATTAGGATATTAAGTAAAGATCATGTTCCATGAACATATTTAGTGCATTTCCTACTATAAATATATCAAAACCTAATTTTTGATTAATAATATGCATTGCTAAGAACTTAATTTGGACAACTTTTTGAACTGTAGGTTCAAAACATGCAATGCAGTGCAATACAATGATGATTGACAGATGAACAAATAAACGTTCCTCAAAAGCCCTGGTGATCATATTTGATGTTAAAATAATATATATTGTTAGTAATATTTCAAGATAAACACTTATTGGACCCTACATATTTTTTTTAGAAAAATCATGTTAAAATATGTTTACTTCATTAAAATCAGTAAAGATTTAACAGCAAAAAGACATGCGAGTCATGACTTGAAGGTGGAGATTTTTAAAAGTTGCTAAAAATAGTATAAACTACCAGTCAGATGACAAAAGGGATGTAGTAGATTGTGAATAACAGGTTGTCAAAGTTTTGATCAAGTTGATCATTTAGCAACCCTTGAGTATCAGTTATGTGTGAATTGAGGTCAAAAGCTTACGTCTCCCTTTCAGAATCTGCAAAATGTTTTTTTTTTTTTTTTTTTTTTTTTTTTAACCAAAATAAGATCATACAAAATGCATGTTATTATTTATTTAGTACTGAGCTGAATAAGATATTTCACATAAAAGATGTTTAAATGTAGTCCACCAGAGAAAATAATAGCGGGATTTATAAAAATTATCCTTTTCAAAAGTTTACATCCCCTTGATTCTTAACACTGTGTTGTTACCACAGCTGTGTTTTTTTGTTTAGTGATAATTGTTCATAATTGACAATTGAGTGATAATTGAGTCCCTTGTTTGTCCTGAACAGAAAAATCCCTCAGCTCCCACAAATTCTTTGGTTTTTCAGCATTTTTGTGTATTTGAACCCTTTTCTACAATGACTGTATGATTTTGAGATCCATCTTTTCACACTGAGGACAACTGAGGGACTCATATGCAACTATTACAAAAGGTTTAAACGCTCACTGATGCTCCAGAAGGAAACACGATGCTGGGGGGTAAAAACTTTTTGAATTTGAAGATCAGGGTAAATTTAACTTATTTTGTCTTCTGGGAAACATGTAAGTATCTTCTGTAGCTTCTGAAGGGCAGTACTAATTGAAAAAAAATATGATATTTAGGCAAAATAAGAAAAATGTACACATCTTTATTCTGTTCAAAAGTTTTCACCCCCCAACTCTTCATGCATCGTTTTTTCTTTTGGCGCATCAGTGAGCGTTTGAAACCTTCTGTAATAGCTGCATATAAGTGAAAAGATGGATCTCAAAATCATACAGTCATTGTTGGAAAGGGTTCAAATACACAGAAATGCTGGAAAACCAAAGAATTTGTGGGACCTGAAGGACCTGAACACCTTTTGACTGTGGTCATTTTTATAAATTCAACTGTTATTTTCTCTTATGGACTATATGTAAACGTCTTTTATGTGAAATATTTTTTTCAGGTCAGTACTAAATGAACAATAACATGCATTTTGTATGATCCCTCTTATTTTGGTAAAATAATTTAACATTTTGCAGATTCTGAAAGGGAGATGTAAACTTTTGACCTCAACTGTACAGTAGGAGATAACACTTCAGTTTAGGGACCAGTTCTCATTATTAACTTGCTGCTTATTAGCATGCATAATATGGGCATATTGGCTGTTTATTAGTACTAATAAAGCACATATTAATACTATATTGTGCATGACCATATTTTTACATCCCATAATCCCCATACTCTGTATCTATACTTAACAACTACCTTACTATTAATAAGCAGCAAATTAAGAGATTACTGAGGCAAAAGTCATAATTAATAGTGAGAATTTGACCTCAAACTATAGTGTGACCCAATAGTTAAACCTCAACCCATCACTCTCTGTGTAACCACAGGTCTGAATGATCGTGACAGTAAAGGCCGCTGGGAGTGGGTGGGTGGAGAGCCTGTCACTTACACCAACTGGAGGCGGAGCCCTCCTAAAACCAGGAAGAAGGGAACAAAGAGGTGCGTACTGGTCTGGAGGAAGACGAAATGGCAGATACGAGACTGTAAGAATGGAAAGGGACACCGCTATATGTGTCATGTTAAAATGTGAGTTCAGCTGCATAGACTCAGAGCTTCACATAACCTGAGGACACTACATCTCTACTACTAGTGCTCATGTTAATCATGATGTGACTGTCCTGTAATGTGGTTTGCTGTCTGCTGATGAACTTTAGACTTGGAACAGGCCACATTAACAATTGTTTGCTGTCAACTCAATTTTTCTTTTGCCCAAGAGGAGACGTGATCACAAAACATCTTCTCGAACTCAGAGGACTGTCATGTGTTATAATGTAAATGTAAAATGTGCTACTCAATGTTATCTGTATTATATGTATTTATTACTGTATGTGCTTTGTATGTTATGGGACTGGGATCTCTTAGATTTTGTAGCTACGATGTTTATGTGTAACTTTTATTTTTTTTTTTAGTTAGCATTTGTTATTTTCCAATTAAAAAAAATGAATACTGTAAATGCAGTCACTGCAAAGATTACTACTTTAGAATAAAACATTGACATATTAAAAACATTTTAAAACAATTATTTTAATTTATGTATTGTACTTAATTGTGTCTGGGATTGAATATATATCCTGAAAAAATACTCCCAGATATTGTAAAATTGTAAATCTTAAAATAAATAGTATACATAAAGCGAAGGTTTGTATACACTTTGGAATTTTTTTAATTTTTTTTATTTTATTTTCAAAAACACTTCCATGCAAAAGTTGAAGTTTTTTTTAAGTAAGTAGTGCTTTTATTCAATATTAAATTAATCAAAAGTGGCATTTATAATGTTACAAAATATTTTTTCAAATAAATGCTGTTCACTTTTTATTCACCAAAGAATCCTAAAAAAAAAAAAAATGCCATAATGGTTTCCACAGAAATATTAAACAACTGTTTGCAAAAATGATAAGAAATGTTTCTTGAGCAGCAAAATCAGCATATTAGAATAATTTCTGAAGGATACTGTGACCCTGAAGACTGGAGTAATGATGCTGAAAAAAAATCTGCTTTACATCACAGAATTAAATTACATCTTGCAATATATTCACAAAGAAAAGAGTTATTTTAATTTATAATAATATTTCATAATATTACAGTTTCACTACATTTAGAATACAAATAAATGCAGCCTTGGTGAGCATAAGAGACTTCTTTTAAAAGCATTAAACCCAAAACTTCTGAATGAAAGTCTAAATATTCACAAATAAGGCAACCACGTTATGCTTAAATAAATCAGTTTATTAACCAAAATGAACTAGAATATTACAAAAGAATTGAAAAAGTTACCATTTTACAGATAAAAACACCTTTATCCCATCTTTACATACAAAATAAGGCACTATTCGGTGTTCTGCCTAGCAATATACAAAACATTATCATACAAATAAAGACAAAACGTACAACTTGTCTTGTTCCAAACATGAAAAGAAAACATATTTAGATGTGCCCAAATAAAGTCAAATTCTACTTTTTACATACAAATAACCAATTTAATCTCCAGTGTCTTCTCTATAATTTCTGTGCACATTGGTCGAAAAACTGAGCTCTCAACATGATAAAAGGGTGAACATATTATTAAAAAATTAAATTTAAAGTGGCCCCTTTTTAAATTATTGATCAGGGAGTTAATAATAAAACAAGAGATATCACACACCTAAACCAACAAAAAAGGCCATCAAACATTAAGCGTAATCTTGCTTTTCAAAAGCAGTTCTTATTGAACACAGGAACGGTTTCACTTTTAGCAGCTTCACCTTCTGAAAATACAATCAAAACTCTTAGCAGCTCCTCTCCCTCCACAAAACAATCAAAACATTAAGCTATTTCAGAGAAAATCAGAAGCAGTGAACAGAAACGCATCCCTCCAAAACCAACTAAAGCACTTTAATCATATACAGGGTGTATTTTAGGGCAAACTGTCATTCTTACTTTTTCAGTTTTGTTAGTTTTGTTAGTCTCAAGTTACTTGCATCAAATATACTTAAGCCAATGGAGTGTTCTGGAATTTTTTCTTTTTTAAGTTATGTAATATTGTTCTCTTTTGGCTTGAAAATGTGCAAATGTAATGTCTGATACTGCCACACACGCTGTGTTTGAATGCGTACTACACAAACACATCTTCAGGAGAAGGCCGTTGAACGTTCACTGTGAACGTCTGAGATCTGCTGTCAGAGAAAGCCGTGTTCATCCAGTCCTTTCACTGACACTGGGTTCCATTTAGCAGTGGGTTTATTACTGGAAACATGAACTGAAAAACAAACATAAATGGACATTGAGTTAACGTTTCAACAGTATTATCAGACTAATGAAATTAGGAAAGGGACTCATAGTAAAAACCGAATTTATTTTAGGTGAATATTGCATTGTTTAATAATAGTAATGCTAGAAATGAGTCACAAATATTCCCTATTTTGGGCAATGACGTTATTTTTGGAAAGCCATATACTACTACTACTACTACTACTACTACTACTACTACTACTACTACTACTACTAATAATAATAATAATAATAATAATAATAATAATAATAATAATAATAACAACAATATACATATCCTTACATATGAACACACACATTGATTATTTAATACAAGTATATCATTTCAAATAATATATTCAAATTATATTTAATCAGGTGGTCCGTTTTTATATAATTACGTATTTATCAAATTATAAAAAGTATATACCTTAAAACAGCACACAGACACACACACAAAATAAAATGTATAAATAGAATAAAAATTATATTGGAAAAAAAAGTCAATTGCAATTACAAGAATCAGAATTACAAGATACAAACATTTGTGAGGAAAAAAGTCAGAATTGTGAGTTTTTATCTTGCAATTCTGTTTTTATTTCTCGCAACTGCAAGATTAAATCTTAACATTCTGAGAAAAATGTCAGAATTGCAAGATATAAGTGTGCAATTGCAAGAAGTTAGAATTGCGAGAAAAATCAGAATTGAGAGAAAAAATTCTGAATTGTGAGATACAAACTTGCAATTGCAAGAAAAATGTCAGAATTATGAGAAAAAAGAATTATGAGAAATAAACTCAGAAAAAAAAAACAATTGCGAAATATAAATTGCAATTGCAAGAAAAAAGTAAGAATTACAAGAAAAAAAAAATCATTATTGCAAGATATAAACGTGCAATTGCAAGAAAACAAAATTGCAGGAATTGCAAAAAAAAATCTGAATTGCGAGATATAAACTTGCAATTGCAAGAGAAAAGTCAAAATTACAAGAAAAGTGTCAGAATTGAGGAAAAAATCAGAATTGCAAGATATAAACTTGCAATTGCAAGAAAAAAGTCAGAATTACGAGATACAAACTTGGATTTGCGAGAAAAAAAAATCTGAATTGCGAGTTTTATCTTGCAATTCTGACTTTATTTCTCAAAATTGTACGTTTATATCACGCAATTCTGACTTTATAACTAATTTTTTTTTTCCTCACAACTGGGAGTTCATATCTCAATTGTGAGAAAAAAATGAGCAATTCTGACTATTTCTTGCAATTGTAAGCTTATATCTCACAATTCTGACTTTATAACTTGCAATTAATTATTTTGTATTTACAATTCTGACTTTTTCTTGCAATTCTGACTTTTTTCTTGCAATTAGAACTTTTTCTCAGAATTGTGAGATAGAAACTCGCATTTGCGAGGGAAAAAAAAAAAAAAAAAACCCCGAATAGTTTTTATCTCGCAGATCAAACTTTATTTCTCGCAATTGAGAGGTTATATCTCACAATTCTGAGAAAAAGGTCAGAACTGCGAGAGAGAAAGTCACAATTACCTTTTTAAATTTTTTTTAAATCAGTGGCGGAAGTGCGCTTCCATAAAAATCTGAGTTTTATGCTTGTAATTTTTTTTTTTAAATGACTCCATCATCAACTATGAGTGAAACAATACTAGTTTATTGTATTAACTGCTACATTAAGAAAGTTGTCTATGTATTAGAGTCTGATGTTACCTGGCAGAGCCATGGCTCTGGTGCGCTGCGGTGCCTGTGTTTCTGATGGAGCCGGTGACAGTCTTTCCCCATAATCGCTTTCACCAGAAGAGGTGTGATCTCCAGCTCTAGAGTCTGCCATCACATTCAGAGCAGGCCTCTTTTTATGATACTTGGCACGGTACGTGTCCGTCATGCAGCCGTCCACGGTGAAGTACGTGCTGGGAAAGACAGGAGAGCCCACCACAGGTTTAGGAAAGCTGGAGAACTTCTCCTCACCCTCGCTCGCCGACAGATCGTTCCTATCCTGATCGGAGGAGCCAGACTTGGAGCTCGTGTCCGACGAGACCGTGTGAGATTCAGACGAGTTTTCCAACCACTTCTGCAGGGCGGTCTGGGACAGGGCTGAGCCGTTTCGAGGAAGACGTTGAGGGCTGTGTGGATTCAGACCGAGCGGTTTGGGAGGCAGCGGCGGAGCCACGCCGTGAGATCGAATCCGAGAGGGAACCTGAGGAGGAACGTCAGCGTGTGATGATGAATCCTCCTGCTCGGAAAATGGAGCGGTGAGATCGTCGGAGCTGTTCCACTCCGAACTGCTGGTCTTGGTGAAATAAGGAGATGTGGGGTTCCCGTTGAGTCGCTCTACCTCAGTCTTTTCCATTCTTTCTTTAGCAGGGTTGTATCGAAAAGCTTGCCTTCTGCAGGAAGAAACACACATAGACTTGTAGTATCTACCTCATACCGGCCATATGATCTTTTTGATATTGTGATTAATCGCATCCAAAATAAAAGTTTTTATTTACATAATATGTGTGTGTGTATTTATTATGTATATATAAATACACACACATGCATGTATATATTTAGGAAGAATATGTTGTGTTTATTTATTGAAATATTTATATGTTTATATAAATATATACTTGTAAATGCATGTAAATATATTCAAAATATATATTGCGAGTGTGTGTGTTTATACATACATAATAAATATACACAGTAAACACACACACGTAAGCAAAAACTTATTTTGGATGTGATTAATCACAATTCATCGTATGACAGCTTTACTTTTGGAAAAAAATCGTATGCTTAATTGTATTGAATGTGCACTTGTAGTGTACTACAAATCTTTAAATATATTTAAAAAAGTTGTACTTGCAGATAATATATTAATGAAATTAAAGGTCATTTAAGTGACTTAAAGAGAGACACTCATGACTGTTTCTTAACACACTTAAAAGTACACTTTTAAAAAGTGCACTCTGTAATAAGTTTTAAGTTTTGTGTATATTTTGTAATTCATTATTAGATTATTAAATTAGATTATGATAGATGTTTCTCTATCATTATTCAATGAGTAATTATAAAAAAGTATACACCCTAAAACAATACACACACACATAAATAAACGTATACATGTATATGCTTTCAAACATTAAACAAGATTTGATAAATATATATAAAAAAATCTTGTTTAATGTTTGAAAGCAAAGAAAAAAAACAAATACAGTATTGTAAATGTACTGTTTATATAAAATAATATTTTTTTGTTGCTGCTGTTAATATTACCACATAAATTTAGGTTATGAAATAGTTCAGATTTTTACTTTAGATAAATTCGATTTTTGAGTTTCTCATGCTATTTTGATTTTATTTCTTGCAATTGTGAGTTTATCACGCAATACTGACTTTATAACTCACAAAAAAAAAATCAGAATTGCGAGAAAGTCATAATTGCGAAGTATAATTTTATATATGATATAAATTTACATTTACATTTAAAATGAATACATGTTAAACAATATCATTTTATTAATTTTTTTATATGTACTAAATTGCAACTTCATAATTACTGTGTAATTACGAATATATTTAAATGCATGACAGTTTCAATAAAAATTACATTAAAGTATGCTTTAATTTATTATAAAAGTACTCTAAAATTCAGATAATTGCATTTAATATAAATTTAAAGTATAAAATATTTTTCATTTATTGCAATCAACATTTAGGAGTTGTGTCTGAAAGCATTGCATTCCGATTGCACTTACTGCCACTATTTTTATTACTATTTTTCCCATAATAAATACTGTTTCTACAAGTTTGCTAAAGTGTACTTGCCTGCTTATAAAATAAGGCTTAAATGCCCAAAGACAATTTCAGTCCACTGTATTTATGTTTTTTATTTATGTTTTTTTTTTTTTTTAAATACTTCTTAATATTTCTGCATATGGAAAGTACACAAAAAATTGCATAGGTAACATTCAAAGCTTCATGCATTCATATTTGCAAATAACGTACCTTGGAATAAGAGGACTCATGGCATGATCATGTGCTTTCTTTTGGTGGTCACCTATAAGATAAAGAGTTGAAAATATTAATCGTTAATGTATAGTTGCATATGCATGCATTTTTGATGTAAACTCTACATATTACTAAAAAAAATAAAAAGGATATATGCACATCTCAAACCTTTCTACATCAAAATACAGAATATTTAGAGACAGACTGAGGCTGATTTCTGGCTGATGTGTGACCGTGGGCGAGCGCAGACGTGTTATGTAAGGGGTCGGGGCTGGGGTATTGTGTGGGTTCAGTGAGGATGTGTCTCAGTGGGGTCTCTGGCGGGCAGCGCTCAGTGGGCGGCTCTCGGCCTTGTCTAAAGCACACAAGTCTAGAGAGAAGGGGCCCAGACTGGGCCATCCGGTTCAAACCAGCTTCTCGCTCCCGGTGGCTTGTTAACAATGAGCTCGAGGGGTAACGCCATCATAAAAGTAGCCGTGCCATGCCAAGCGGGCAGTGAGTCTAAGGAGAAAACGGCTAAGCTTTCAATGTGCTGCTGAAGAGACCAAACCTTTAAATCTGAGTCGCTGTCAAGTGGACTGTGGGACGTATGACTACACAGATGCATGCTGGGAACACATTCACATGCAATGGTGCACAAAATAACAGGGAGAGTGTCAGGGAAGACAGCAACAACAACAATCTTTATTAGTGCGGTTTTCCAACGACAGAATAGCTGCTTATTAAAGATTTCAGGAAAACAAAAATAATTTGTGGTTTTATATCTATAAAATCCACTATAATGCTAGTGTACTCCTGACTAAAAGTTGACTAAATAGTTTTAGCATTAGAAAACACAAACTAAAAATTGCTGATGACGTTATCTATTGTTCATAGACATACACTACCAGTCAAAAGTTTTTGAACTTTCTGTTCATTTTTTGATGAACACAAAGTTTCAAAGATCAGCATTTATCTGAAATAAAAAGCTTTTGTAACATTATACACAATGCAATTCAAAAGCTTGGAGTCAGTATAATTTTATTTTTGGAAAGAAAATGATAGAAATGAATACTTTTATTTAGCAAGTCTGCTTTAATTTGATCAAAAGTGATGAAAAAGACATTTATAAATGTTACAAACGATTTCTATTTCAGATCATTTCTATTCTTTTGAAATTTCAATTCATTAAAGAAAAAAAATTCTACTCATCTGTTTTCAACATAATAATAATAATAATAATAATAATGTTTTTTGAGCAGCAAATCAGAAGATTAGAATGATTTCTGAAGGATCTTGTGACTGAAGTAATGATACCAAAAGATCAGCTTTGAAATTTACAGGAATAAATTACATTTTAAAATATATTCAAACAGAAAGCAGTTATTTTAAATAGTAAAAATATTTTTGTATATATAGTATAGTATATATATTTTTGCTGTACTTTGGATCAAATAAATGCAGGCTTGGTAAACAGAAGAGAATTCTTTAAAAAAATATAAAAAAAATCTTACTGTTCAAAAACTTTTGACTGGTAGTGTAGATATACATAAATGTTTAATAAAATGCATTCTCTCTTTATTAAAATTAATGTTGCTTCTTTCACTATTCCTAAATAAATAATATTACTTTTGTTATATATATATATATATATATATATATATATATATATATATATATATATATATATATATATATATATATATATATATATATATAATAAAATAAAAAATCTTTTTTTTTTTTTTTTTTACATACATACATAGAAAAAAATTAGGCGATATCTTAATATTTCCTGCACCGAATTCCTATTTATATATAGTAGTCAACATTTGCAGTGGATCAAAAAAGTTCAAAGTTGTCCTAAGACAAGAACGGGTATTGTTTTGGTTTTGATGAAAGGATTTGACCCACTTCAAATGTTGACTACTGTAGGACATACCTTAAAAAATTATCACCAAATCTTTCCAAGGCGGTCCATCAGGATGATGTCTAATAAAAAGCACAACACTAGAGGGCGCTACAGATGAACATTTCACTTTAAGGGGTAGACGAGTCAGTCATGAGGATTTCAGATTTGTTTTGCTGTAAAAGTTCAGTGAGCCATATTTTAATTACAACTTTAACAACACTACCAAAAAAAGGGAACTGAACTGAACTGAACCAATTGCCATTTACTTGGACAATGCACAATTTTAATGTAAATCAAAGATAAGCAACAGAAAAGAAACCTGAACTCCTTAATTAGTCCTACACTTCCTTGGTATCATGGGATCGTTGGTTCGTCTTTGCATCTCAGTGCAGTCATTGCCCCGATGTCAAGCCCCCTGAGACTGAATGTATGTGTGTGTGCGTGATGTATCCGCGCACATTGCCTTTCCCTCCTTCTGTTATTTTTTCCCCCCAGCGCATTAACAGCTAAATCCCTTTGGCTAGCATGCAATTATGAGAGGATTGGACTTTAGACCCCATTTTCTGGTTTTTCAAGCCTGTCGTGTTTAAGCTGCTAAGCCTCATGAGAAGAACCTCCATTTGATGGCCATGACTTGCAATGTCGGAGTAACGTCATTGCAATGATGATAAAAAAGAAAGAAAAATTCGGCACAGTCAAAAGGACCAATTAACACAATATTCTGGACTCTAGTTACGACAAGAAACTTAATTGACACAAGTTTATCTTGTATTTTACTGTAGTGGTTATTTCATTTTATTGTATTGATTTTTACATTTTTATTCTATTTATTTTATTTTATTTAAAAAATAAAAATACTGGCAAAGTCAAAAGAACCCACCACCATTAATACAATATTCTGGACACTAGATATGACAAGAAACTTCACTGACACAAGTTTAGGAGATTTTTTTTTCATCTGTCTAATCTACCACCAAGCAAAAATTGTAAATCAAATTGCTTAAAAAGGTATTTTCAAAAAGATGCATGATTTGAGATATTCATTTATTTATGTTTATTCAAATTCCTAAGTCAATGTATGAGCAATTCTTACCTTAAAAAGCACTGAAAGACAGCTTATGATTAGATTAGATTCAATAAAAAATGTATTTGAAAAACAAAAACAAAAACAAACAAACAAAAATATTTTAATAACTTATGAATAATATTCTGGTTGGAAAAACTAAAATTACAACATCAGCAAGTGCCATAAAAGCAGTTTTATTTTAGTATTTATATAATATATTTTGCAGTATTTATTAAGATTTTAAATTAGCTTTTATATTTATACCATTATCAGAGAAATTGTTATTATTAGAACTGAACTTAAAATAAAAATAAAAAAAAAATCAATAAAAAATATATATAGATATATTTAAATAAATTACTGAAATATTACTAAAATATTATTATATAAAATAAATAAATTTTTAATTAATTTCTGTTTTATTAATTTTGTTAATACACATATATATATATATATATATATATATATATATATATATATATATATATATACACACACATATATAGTTAAGCTTCATAATAGAAATAAAAATAAATAGATAAAAATAAGTACTAAATGCAAAAATTAATTTTTTCCTAAAATAAAAATTCATAAAAAAATTATAAGACATATTTAAATAAATTAAATAAATTAAATTATATTTAATATGTCTTATAATTTTTTTTATTAATTTTTATTTTAGGAAATATATATATATATATATATATATATATATATATATATATATATATATACACACACACACACACTAGGGCTGTCAAAAGATAACCGCGATTGATCGCATACAAAATAAAATTGCACATTTGAAAATATAAATTAGCTCATCACCAGCTGATGCCATAAAATCATTTTCCCCTTTTATTTTAAAAGCATTGCCTGACTCATAATCATAACTGACTATCATTGCCAATCATTGCCTGATTCACAATTATTCAATTAATATTCATGTTCCCTACAGCCCTAAACAACACATCCTTACACGTGAATAAATGAGCTCATAGATGGTGAGCAGACAGACCCGTATCAGAAGCCGAGGCAGCGATCAGACTGACAGGTTGGGAGTGTTAAACTCCAGCCGTACGTCAACACTCGACATCTGAGCCAACATGAGATCACTGCCAGCTCAGCAGAGACACACACACACATACACACACCTGTTCTCCAGACTCCTCTGAATGAATCAAGCCCAAAACAATTCACCATGCACCATCAGATGGGCCTCAAGACATAGCTGGTACATACGTTATCTCTCAGACGACAATAAGGAGTGTGCAATTAATGCATTACAGCTAAATGAATCTTTTTGCATCACCTCTGAAAGGGAACATGACTCCACAGGCAATTACTTGCCAAGCAATACATGCAAATATACATACGGAGAGATACGCATCACATCAGACAAGACTGAACTGGATCTGTCGACATACCGAAAATAGTTACTGATGTCTAAGAATAAATATTTTCCACAGTGCAACAGGATCTCTCTTAAATGCAACTCTGGGAACATCTCTTCCTGCCTTTAATGAGCCTTACAGGAACTAACACGCTACAGACTCACAACTATATTAAGTAAGAATAGGTGAGTAATATATGTAATATATGTAAGGATGCAGACAAAGAATGGCGAGCCTCTCTAAACCCAACTGTCAGGGGTTTGTCTGTTTAACACGCTGAACTTTTAGCAACTCCTGCTGGTTTGACCTTTACAAGCATCTCAAGGGATAGACGGCGCACACGGCACAGGGAAAACTGTGAGCGCAACATTGATACTGAAAAACACACTACAGATACAATGAGACAGTTGCCATTTAGCAGCCGAGAAAACACATCCTGCCAAACAGTTCTTAAAAAAACCCTCTGTAGTGCACTTCTGATCAAACAAGGGCAATGTTCAGCTGCACTGTTTACTGAAAGCCTGGGTTGTTAACATGGGATTTGTCATTTCCTTCCTTGGCAAATATGAACACAGGAACAGCGGCCAAACAAAATTCTCGAGACATGAAAATCACACTTAAAAATGTGTGTGTATCTAATGCTTTAGAAAAAGTATCATTCCAAATGGCATCTACAAATTATTTTATTTCATTGTGTTTAATTTAATTTAATTTTTTTGTTTTGTTTAATTTTAGTGTTTATTATTTTATTTTAGTGTTTATTTTATTGTTTATTTCCTTTTAATTTAGTGTTTATTTAATTTTCATTGTTTATGTTATTTAATTTACTGTTTTTTATTTTATTTTATTGTTTATTTTGTTTTATTTTTGTTTATTTTATTTTGATTTAGTGTTTATTTCATTTTATTTTAGTGTTTGTCATTTTAATTTATTTTATTTTTTATTTTATTTTATTTGAGTGTTTATTTCATTTTAATTCAGTGTTTATTTCATTTTAATTTAGTGTTTATTATTTTATTGTTTATTTAATTTTATTTTGTTGTTTATTTAATTTTATTTAAGTGTTTATTTCATTTTAACCAGCTTGTGGAAAGTTGATTTTAGCAGATGCAAGTCAGTTCTCCTCAAATTCACACACTGAAAATTTTGGTGTTCAGAACAATTTTCCCTTACAAAATATTAATTACATACAAACTGCAAGTAACACATTATCTGTGTATGTTTGACAACTAGAAAGTGTTCAAATAAATGTTTTGACCAATATATCTATTGATATATAATTAAAAACTAAAAATTCCATTTTTATATGTTTCTTATATATGCATTTCATCTCTTAAACATATGTAGTTATTATTTATTTCACTTTATCTTTTTTTTTTTTTTTTTTGTCCTCTTTGATTTCAGAATGATTTCTGCTCTATTGGCTACTGGAATCAGGCCAGTTTGACAAGCAACACACACTCAGCACATTTGAACCAATTCCAAAATGACATTTGGAAAGACCTGTCAATATCATTTTGAACTGCAACTGGATATAAAATGTGATGGAATACTGCGGTAAATAAATAAATCCAAATATTTATAAATAAATAAATGTATATAAACACACTCAAATTCATTCGGATATAAACATCCTGCATCACTCCCTGTCTAACTCCTCCCCCTCATTTAATGTCAAAAGAACGCAGAGCCATTCTCTCCCACAGCAACGAACACTTCAACGCTCGCGCCGCAGTGAAAACAGCCTTTAAGGCGCGCGGGAGGACACGGCCCTCAGAGCTGTCCTTTCTGCTTCACTTCTTCAGCCCATAAAGCTCCCATAAAGCACCTAGAGCCGGGGTAAACAGCCCCCCACCCCGACCATCACAACACACTCACACATACACAAACAGCTCCCAGCGCTGACAACCAGGACAAATGATTCGTCCCCAAACACCACCCCACGTGCACCCTTCACTTCAGCAGCTCATCTGGAGCGTGAGCGCCGATAACAGCCGCGCTGCCACATCACTTATTCATATACTACTCTAGCATTCGTTAATATTTTGAATAATGTTCTATTTTTATATTTTTAGTTTCTCGTAATTCAGCTTATTAGAATTTAGTTTATTTCAGTTCATTTTATGTTTTTATTTAATATTTCTATTGATCTTTTTTTTAAATTTCAGTATGTTTAAGTTTTTCACGTAATATATTTTATTTAATTTTTTCTCCATTAAATCAAAACTGTTTTGAATAGTTTTAGTTTCAGTTAACAATAAAATAACAGTTTTTCCATGACTCTTATTCTAATTTCTGCACTTCAAACACAGCATTTCAGAGTTTGAATACATATGATGGTTTGCTCTTATCATTACTGAAGTGTTAAGCTGATGAAAATACACACTTGGCAACCCTTTTCTGACCCTCAATATCCCACAATACTTGAAATCTTGTATTATGCTTTCATTTACATGCCAGTCACTACTGTCAGTTTGTTACTGTTAATTTAAACTAAATTTAATTTAAAAATATTTAAAATTTAAAAAGAAAATTTAAAACATAGCCTTGGCAACTAACTGAAATAAACTGAAATACTAACATAAGTTTTTTTTTTTTTTTAATTTAGTGTTTATTTTATTTTAATGCTTATTTCATTTTAATTTAGTGTTTTTTTATATTTTATTTTAATCTAGTGTTTATTTTATTTTAATTTAGTGTTTAATTCAGTGTTTATTTTTTATTTTATTATTTTATTAAGTGTTTTTTTTAAGTCTAAGTTTTTTCATTCTTTCTTTCTTTTATTTATTTTTTTTTTCTTGGAGTGAAACTGTTCTGAATAGTTTTAGTTAACAATAAAAACACTGGTTTTCCCTGATTCTTATTTTCATTTTTTCACTTCAAAAACAAATAATGATTCACTGTTATCATTACTGAAGTGTTAAGCTGACTGGTAGCTGTTGTTTAACACTCTGTGTGTGACTTGAATTGACCCCGAGCCGCTGTGGTGAGATCTGTCAAAGAGTGACAGGCTGACAAAATATGCACTTGGCAACCCTTTTCCGACGCTCAATATCCCACAATATTTAAAATCTTGTATTATGCTTTAATTTTACATGCTCAAAAACCAGTCACTACTGTCAGTTTGTTATTGTCAACTCAAATTAAAAAAAAATAAAATGTAAAAATAAAAAATTGAATTAAAGATTGAAAAATGCAACTAACTGAAATAAATAAATTGAAGTACTAAAATTTAAATATTATAATTAAACATAAGTTAATGTTATTTTAATTTAGTGATTAATTTAGTACTTATTTTATTTTAGTGTTTATATACTTTTATTTTAACTTAGTATTTACGTTATTTTCATATAGTGTTTAATTTAGTGTTTATTTTTTATTTTAAGTGTTTTTTTAAGTCTGTTTTTCATCTAATATTTATATATTCTTTTCTTTCTTTCTTTCTTTTTTTTTTGGATTAAATCAAAACTGAATAGTTTTAGGTAACAATAAAAACACTGGTTTTGCCTGACTCTTATTTTGATTTCTTTACTTCAAAAACAGCAGTTCAGAGTTCAAAAACATATAATGGTTCGCTCTTATCATTACTGAAGTGTTAAGCTGACTGGTAGCTCTGTGTGCAACTTTAATTGACCCCGAGCCTCTGTGGTGAGATCGGTCAAAGAGTGACAGGCTGACAAAATAAACACTTTTCCAACCCTTAATATCCCACAATACTTGAAATATTGTATTATGCTCTCATTTACATGCTCAAAAACCAGTCACTACTGTCAGTTTATTACTGTTAATTTAACTTTTAAAAATGAAATGTAAAAACAAAAAAATATACATTTAAAAATATTTAAAACTTACAATTAAAAAAGAAAATGTAAAACATAGCCTTGGCAACTAACTGAAATAAATCAATGCAAGTACTAAAATTACTAAAAAGTTAAAATAAGCACAAAATTACTACCAAAATAACTTAAATGACAATACCACTAAAATTAAAATAAAAACTGAAAATACAACAAATATTAAATAAACAATAATAAGTTTAAAATGTGAAAAATGAACAAATATGAATAAATGCTGAGCAGCATATAAATAATACCAAAGTACACTGCTCCATGCCTACTGTATATAGGAAACAGACAGCGAGGCAGCTCACTAGGTTTGGGAAGCTATGCAAACAATGTTTTGGTAATTATTGATATCACAAAAAAAAAAAATTAAAATTTAAGGCACTTACTGTAGATAATGGACGAAGGTGGGATCTCGGTCTTTGAATCCTCATACCTCCTTAGGTAATTGGGCTCCCTAAAAATACACAACGCACTGAACTTAGTAGTGTTTGTTAGGCAGTGGTCACAGTAGATACAAACATGAATGTGGGAGAATAAGAACACAGGCATATGCTTAGAAATTCTTTGTCTTTGACCGTCATTTTAAGATCACATTTGGTGAACTTGTAATATTGATGAAATTCTATATGCCACAGATTGACCTCTCGGCTACAGCCAAACATATTTTGGTGTTATCAAATCAACAACTTAGTAAGTTTAAAGTAATGCAAACATTACGTAAGTACATAGTTAAACTATTACATTTCAGTATTTTCAATAACAATTCCAAGTAATAACATCGAGTGTGAACACCCCTTTAGTCAGTCTGCATTTGTTTCTTTTCAAGCTTAACCTTTCTATGACAGTAAATAGTTAAAAGAATGATGTAAACGCCTCCACCTAACGTTACTGCAACATGACGTACTCTGATTCACAATGACAACATGATATGAACAGCTACACATGAATCAGTTATCTGAGAAGGAAAAACATTCAAACAGTAATGAAAAAGCACTCTCTGCTTACACAGAAGGCAAGTTTTGCATTGTGTTACTGTTTAAAAAAAAAAAAAAAAAAATCATATACATTAACATTCAATTTATTTATTTATTTACATTTTTTTTTGTTTCTGAAATAAGTCTCTTACGATTACCAAGGCTGCATTTATTTGATCAAAGATAGTAAAAACAGTAAAATTATTATCATTTAAAAGTTCTGTTCTGTATTTGAAAATATAGTAAAATAGTTATTTATTCCCCTTATCAAACCTGAATTTTCAGCATCATTACTCCAGTCTTCAGTGCCACATGATCCTTCAGAAATCATTCTAATATACTGATTTGCTGATCTAGAAGCATTACTGATTATCAATGTAGATAACAGTTAATACTTTTGTGTAAACGATATATTATGAAATATTACTGCAATTTATTTATTTTTTTCTATTTCAACATACTTCAAAATATAATTTATTTCTATGATGCAAAGCTGAATTTTCAACATCATTATTATGTATATAAGTCTTTGCCATCACTTTTTATCAATTTAATACATCCTCTTCAAAAAAAGAAAGAAACAAGGAAAGAAATTTATAGACCCCAAACTTTGAACAGTAGTGTATATATTATTATAAAAGATTTCTATTTTGAACAAATGCTGCTCTTTTTAACATTTTATTTATCAAAGAAGCCTGAAAAATGTATTACAGCTTTCAAAAAAATATTAAGCAGCATAACTGTTTCCAACACTGATCATAAATCAGCATATTAGAATGATTTCTGAAGGATCATGTGATACTGAAGAGTAATTATGCTGAAAATTCAGCTTTGCATAACGAGAATAAATTATATTTTAAAGTAAATTAAAATAGAAAACCACTATTTTAAATTGCAATAATGTTTCACAATATTACTGCTTTTTTCTGGATTTTTAACTGAATAAACAGCCTTGATGAGCAGAAAAGTCTTCTTTAAAAGCTATTAAAAATCCCAAACTTTTGAACGGCAATGTATTTTATATATATATATATATATATATATATATATATATATATATATATAATAAAGTAAAGATGTAAAGTAAAAATTTATTATAAAGTAAAAAAAATAGCATGTATTAGGAATCAAAATCTGTTGTCATTTTTGATCAGTTTAATGCATCCATTCTGAATAAAAATGAATATCTTTCAAATAGTAGTAGAGTACATATATACAAATTAGTTTTCCCAGCCTTACAAAATGACACTTAACAGGAATGTGTTACTGAATTCATACTGATTTCTTCTCGTTATCAGATTTATGTCTTCATTGTAGTGAAGCTTTTTAACCGACACATGTGTGACCACAAAACCAGTTATATATTTTTTGAAATTGAGATTTATACATTATCTAAAAGGTGAAAAAATAAGTTTTCTATTGATGTATGGTTTGTTAGGATAGCATAATATTTGAGATACAAATATTTGAAAATCTGGAATCTGAGGGTGAAAAAAAAATCTAAATATTAAGAAAATCACCTTTAAAGTTGTTCAAATGAAGTTCTTAGCAATGCATATTACTAATCAAAAATTAAGTTTTGGTATATTTACGGTAGGAAATGTACTAAATATCTTCATGGAACATGATCTTTACTTAATATCCGAATGATTTTTGATATAAAAGAAAAATAATTTTGACCCATACAATGTATTGTTGGCTACTGCTACAAATACGCCTGTGCTACTTAAGACTGGTTTTGTGGTCCAGGGTCACAAATGTCTTGATGCTCTTCCTAATGAAAGAATACTTCAGTTCATACCTAGAGAGGTTTGGTTCTGGTATGGATTGCACTTCTTTGTTGCTCGAGTTCTCCACCACAGGAGAGTCCAGATTGGCTGAGCTGTTGCTGAGACGATCACTGCTCTCGTATCCAGATTCAGTGCGCTGGATTTTCCAGTTATCAGTCCGAATGGTGAGATTATTGACGCTTGATTTAACCCTATCCTGCTCCGCAGGTCCACGACCCTCTGACTCCAGCGAGCTCCTGCTGCCCATGTCCTGCCGCTGCTCGTCCTCATAAATCGTCATTAAACTCTTCGGTTTACGTTCCTCGCGTCGAGCCCACGCCGGCTCTTCGCCGTCCTGATTAAAGTTCTGTCTGCGAGAGTTGGGGTAGTTTTGATTATTATCAGTGTTCATTACGCTGTCGACGTTAAGCGCCTCTCGCATCGGCCTCCACGCCCGATTGGGCCGGCTGCGAGAGTTTCCGTACATCCGAGAGTCCTGACTGCTGTCCGTATCGTAGCCGTTGCCCACATCCGGCCTGCGAGAGCGGTTCTCTACAGGGGGATGAAGCGGGACGCGGGACTGAGAGCGGGGCTCTTGGTTGTAGTGGGTGTTGCTAACAGGCCAGTGCTCGGCTTTCGTCGGACCCCTGCCCTGGCTGCTGTAGAACCGCGACTCCATTTGCTTAAAGCCATTCTCCGGAGGTGACAGCGAGCGGGAATGAGGCTTCTCCGGGGCGTCTGGGGATGAGAAACATAGTTAGAACCGGTTTTACAAAAAGATTTATCAGAGTTTTAAGTTAAATTATTGTTGGAGTTTGAAAAAAGTCTTTTTACTTCAAAATTTCATGTTTAATTCAGTGTGTGACTTGCTGTTTCTTTCTAATTATTTGCGAAATGTATTAGCAAGCTCTGAATCAAAATAGTTAAAAACAAATCTTTTACCATTTTTTCCCTAGAAGTACACAGTAGTTATAATATGGGTTATGATTTGTTTTTGTTTTTTGTCTGTAACCATTAGTATGGTTCAAAAATACATGAAAATGAATTTCATCCATGCAATTACTTCAATTACTCATAGTTTTGCATTTAATATTTTATATGCATACATTTATATGCATAACATTTTATATTATTACTTTCCAAGTAAAAAATAGATGTAACATAGTATATAAATTATAATGTACTTTGTGTGTGTGTGTGTGTGTGTGTGTATGATATCAATTACCTGATATCATAATTTTAAAAAAAGTGTTGCATTTCATAATTTCATATTTATTTGCATTCAATTTTATATATATATGGTTTAAAAACACAAACATTACATGTATCCATGCAATTACTTGATATATCATAATGAAAAAAAGAAAGCATCATTAAAATAATACGACTCTTATTTTTGCATTTAATATTTTATGCATATAATTTTATATTATTACTTTCCAAGTACAAATATATATAACATAATATATAAATTATAATGTACTTTGTGTATGTTTTTTTCTAATAAAAAATAAATAAATAATATTTAAATAAATGTAAAAAATTTATACATCTTATTTATATATAAAAAATAAATTCTTATGTTCGCATAATTTTATTTAATACTTTGACAGGGATGAAGTCAAAAGTCTCTTAAAATATCAGATTATTCAACCTTTTTCTGACAAGGCAAGGTTTGTTAAAAATGTGGTATGACACCTCAAAATGTGATATTTATAAATTAATAATTCATGATAAACATTTTTAAAACTGGGGAAAAAAAAAAAAAAAAAAACTAAAAGCTTCAGTTGTAAGGATTCAACTCTAAACTGGTCAGCATTTAGGATTTGTTAATCTTTCATAGCCAAATTATGTATGAACAGAAATCTATTTAGCTTTCCAATCAAGTGTATTGCGGCGCTGTGTGAAAGCAGCCTGGTTGAGTCTCACATTTAATGCATTATTGTTCATTTACATTACACAAACACAATCCATCGACACTGAACCTGCTTCCAGTCTACCGACCGGAATCATCCATCTCTGACATATGCGGGGTTGCACTAATAGCCTGGATGACCTTTTTTCTTGTGAAGGTGGCAGAGTGACTCTCTTTGGGCAGAACAGTGCTGATATTGGCACTGTTAAACAGGCTGGCATAGAGATTCTGCGGCAGTGCAAATCCATACCGTTCCATTCCACATTGCCAAGTTCACTATATAGTTATGCAGCACGAGCTTGAGAAAACAGCATTCTCTCATTAGATATTAATGCAACTTTGACTTGTGGCCGTCACACACTCTTGAAAATGCTAATTATCTGGCATAATGAATTCTCAAACAGCCCACACAGTTAACTTCCTACAAGACAAAGGCACTCTGGTCCAAGATCTACACGCTGAAGGCTAAAAAGCCATTAGTAAGCCATATACCTACTTAAAAAGGGTAAAGCAAAGTCAAGCAGCTTGGCTTGCAAACCACAATTTTACTGCTTATGAGCAATAAAAGGAGACAGTAATGTTGGTCACATGACGCCTGCACAATATGGTGAGCCAGTTTCAGGAAATGACACTGTGATACCCATAAACGCATGTCTACATGGCCCAGTTCTCACTGTTCAGTGTGCAATGCTATAAAAGAACAGCGCTTAATAGTATTAAATTAAGTTAATATTTCAAAAGTGTATTTTTAAAAAACTGTACTTGTAGATAACGTAATATTAAAGAAATAAAAGGCCACAAGAGACACTGACTACAGTGCCATTCAAAAGTTTGAGATCAGTAAGATTTTTAATGTTTTTTTTTTTTTTTTTTTTAAATTGAGTTTCTAATGCTCATCAATGCTGTATTTATTTAATCAAAAATACAGAAAAAAACTGTAATATTATGAAATATTATTGCAATTTGTAATATCGGTTTCCTATTTTAATATACTTTAAAATAGAATTTATTTCTGTGACGCAGCGCAGAATTTTCAGCGTCATTACTCCAGTCTTCAGTATCACATGATCCTTCATGTGCTGATTTATCATCAGTGTTGAAACTGTTGTGCTGCTTAATATTTTTTGGAACCTGTGATACTTTTTTCTTTGATTTTTTTGATGAACACTTGCACTCTTCAAACAAACAACTTCTCAAGCAATCATGCGGTGCTCATCTTTTCTAAAACAGATGACTTGATCTGATGGACATGTGTCCCTTATCGTTTCATTAGAAAGTTTCATTATGGCCCTTTGAGTGAGTATCACTGACCTCATCCAGCATTAGTGTGGTTATGCAAGAAGAGCCTCTGTGCGGCTGATCCAGTGCAGCGTTCGTGACCTAATCTCTTCAGCAAATTTGAAGCGATGTGTTAATGTAGTAATTTTGCGGTTAGAATTGACCTCAGTCATAATAAATCCACCCTTGGAAGTGGAGGTGGAAGTTCATTGCATGACTATGTGACGTGTTATATGACATGATTTGGCATCCAGCATTTTATGCAACACCCCGAAATTTTGATACAGTATATACACAGTGTACACATACAGTAGCTGTCAGCCATCTGGTTAATTTTGGTGCCTATAAAAGGAATGATTCATTTTAAATATAAAAATATAGCTGCAAGTAGCGATTAATGGGGTTCAAGCGCTTTAGGTATTTAAGCACATAAGGAAAAAGACATTACATATTATTTAGCAAGCCTGTAACCACCTAAATCAATTATTAAAAAAGCATTTTTGTCAAATCCAGGTGATTTACCATAGAATACCATATGACTGCTATAGCGTCAGCTGTGGTCCGATCTTCCTGAAACTTTGCATGCTTGTTTAGAATCACTTGTCACATTTGCTCAGCAGGTTTTGTGAAGTTTCGAGTTTCTGTTTAGACTTTATAGGCTTTTGGGTATATTTGGACAGGCCCCTTTTCTAAAGGACCCTGTTATATCTTTCCAAAGGGTAAATTTCAACTTACACTGCCAGAAAAAAAGGTACAGTTCTGTCGCTGGGGCGGTACCCTAGGGTACAAAGTAAAAAGGTACAAATATGTACTTTTAAAAGTACTAATATGTACCTTTAAGGTACCAATATGTACTTTCAAAGTACTAAAATGTACCTTTAAGGTACTAATATGTACTGTTTAGGGGTAGGTAAGGTACAAAGATGTACCTTTTCACTTTTGTACCTAAGGGTACCGCCCCAGCGACAGAACTGTACCTGTTTTTCTGAGAGTGTGCTTTTGATAATTATTGACCTAGAGAGTCCAGAGAATTGCACTGTGGTGTTTTTTTTTATCCAGATCTAGGACTAGGACACAAAAGTAGATTTTTCACATCATTTTAGTCATTTCAAAAACAGTTTGATTGACAGCAGTGGTTGTAGAGGCAAAGTTGTTCAGAACAAGGAGATCTATCATACGACCTGAATATCGCATATACATGCGGAAAACCACGCAACGTACATTTGTTTATGCCCTCAAAAAATGTGATAATGCCCCCCAGTGGCTGGGGCTGTGAGTCAAACAGGCTCACCAAGTTTCCGTTAACCTTGTCTAACAGGTGCTCAAACTTCATCAGCCAATGGCGACCATGTTTTTTTGATATACGCAAATGTCCCCATAGACACTTGTAGCACTTTGAACCAAGTTTTTTATGTTGATAGGACAAATGGTTGCCTAATTATAGCCATTTTTATGTTTTTTTTCCCTCTAATAGCGCCACCAAGTGGAAAATCTCTGCGATTTTTATCCTGTGACGTCAGCTTGAGCGCTTACATAAGTGTGCCAAGTTTGGCGAAGATATCTCATTTCGTTCAGGAGTTATAGGCATTTTACTAAAAGTGGCACTGCCCCCTTTAAACGTTTGGCGTCCCTTTGCCACGGTGAGATGAAAGTTCAACTTTTTTTTTGATCATGATTGATTTTCACTCTTCAGAGAATCTTTCTGCACTGGTTTGGCTCCAATCAGGCCAAAAAACCAAGGACTAATTCACAAATGTAGGTTTTGCAAAAAATGTGAAATACACAAAAATTTCACCAGGCTCACGATCGAATCTGTGCGTTTTGTCCAGCATGAGCCGATTCCAGTGACATAAGGCAATTGAGTCTGCAACTGACGGTTTAGGAGTTATGAGCAATTTTGTACCCCGTCAGGCCAATTGGGGCGAGCCTCGGTCACATTGTAGGCGGTGTGAGTACTACCAACCCTCCAAGTTTCAAGTCTCTACGACTTACGGTTTTGTCTGCATGATCAGTTTTACATGGAAATAGCTCATCTGTGACCATTCTAACAATTACAATACAGCACTATGTGCTTGAACCCCTAATAATTAAAATGCATTGATACTTTCACCATAAAACAAACAAAATATTACATTTTCATCGACTGAACTCTCCGTTTAGAGATGCACGATATTCATGCATTCAAAGAAAAATCTATAATGACCCATTATTAATTTGTGCTGAAGCTAGAACGAGGAACGTTACAGAGATTACAGTCCTCAGCGTGAGGACGGAGCACACGTCAGAGGTAATCTGTGTTTTTAACACTTCTCGCTGACCCAGGGTTACGTAAGGACCAGCAGAGCACTGTGAGCCAGTTTATTCCACTCCAAAGCTCTGCTAAACACTCTGAGTGTAACTACCACTCATCTGTGCTTCTCTAAAGAGGACTGAGAAGACATTTAAAGTGGTCTGGCTGAATACAAGTAAGCAAAAGTGATAGATTTCTTGCTATGGTTACAAAGTGTGCTTGTTCAAATCCTGAATACAACACCAGTCAAACATATTCATGCTCACCAAGGCTGCATTTATTTGATTAGAATTTCAGTAAAAACTCTATTGTTAAATGTATTTGTTTTCTAGTTGAATATATAGTAAAGATGAAATGTATTTTTGTGATGCAAAGCTGAATTTTCAGCATCATTACTTCGGTCTTCAGTGTCCCATGATCCTGCAGAAATCATAAAATGCTGATTTGTTGCTCAATTATTATGTATTATTGGTGCTCAATTATTAATATTGTTTCTTATTATTGTCAATGTTGAAAATGTTTTTTGCTGCTTAATATTTTTGTAGGAACTTTTTTTTTTAAAGAATACTTATTAATGAAAAGTTCAAAAGAACACTTATTTAAAATAAAAAATTTGTAAAAAAAAAAAAAAAAAAAACTAAAAAAAAAAAAAAAACATTTCACTGCATGTCAGACTATATATGGTTATGTACGTGATAAACAAAAAATTTAGATCTTTTTTTGTAATTTTATAAATCCTTTACATCACTTATGATCAATTTAATACATCCTTACTTAATAAAAGTAATAATTTCTTTTCTAATTTTATACTTTTTTTTTTCTTCATCTTATTTAACCCACACTTTTAAATGGTAGTGTTTCATGGTTTCCACAAAACATATAAACAGAAAAAAACTGTTTTCAACATTGATTAAAAAAAACAAAACAAAAAATAATAAACTAAATCAACTTATTGCAAAGTTTTCTGGAGGATCATGTGACACTGGAGACTGGAGAAATGATGCTGAAAATTCAACTTTACATCACAGAAATAAATTACATTTTTAAAATATATTCAAATAGAAAACAGTTATTTTGAATCACAATAATATTTCACAATATTACCGTTTTCCCTGTATTTTTGATCAAATAGATGCAAACTTGGTAAGCATAAGAGCCTTTTTTCAAAAAAAAAAAAAATTATATATATATATATATATATATATATATTATATATACATATATATATATATATATATATATATATATATATACTTAATCATTTCAAACTTTAGATTTGCAGTGTATAAACAATAATAAAAGAGAAGCTTGCCTTCGTAAACGTCACTAATTATCTAAATATTTTTACCCAAAACAGTCAAGTTGTCACATCCTTACCCCGGTGCCTCAGTGTTTCTGGTCTTGTCTGTGACCGATCCGAGTCCTTCTTAATAAGGTTGATGGGACGGCCTTCTTTCGGCAGCTCCCGCAAAATCTCTCTAAATCGACTCTTTGCATCAAAGTTTATCTTCACTGTAAGACAAACAACACGGATATGTATAAATGCGGCACTTTCACCAGAGATGTAATTTTACAAATGTAAGCAATAGGCATCGTCTCAGCAAAATCCATAAGCAGGTCCCACTGAGGCATTAAAAACTATATAGCTTGAATTCATTAGCTAACATACATCAGGGTCTCAATCTAGCACTTTTTTGATACATGGATTCTGAAATGTTAATACAGCCATTAAAAAAACTGTCAAGTGTGTTTTATGGGTCTGCTATAAAATCCATACGCAGCACCCTTCAAATAAAGCATTAGAGTACACTTGAAGTTAAGAATCATTGGGATGGTGGGAGAAAGTGTGGCCTCTGCACTCTTTAAATACACCCCTGAGGCTTCTGGGAAGGACAGTAGAGCCTAAGAGCCTTAACGGCAATCAATGTTCGTGTGTGTGTGTGTTCCAGTATTTTTTTGCTGTGCTGGAGGAGAAAAGCAGTGAAGTGTTGCAAGAGAGCAAAAGAGTGAGAGAGAGACAGATAACAGAAAGAGAAAGGACATTTCTTGCCCTCGAACACACTGCAGTCACATAACTGTCTCTTCGTGAGGGGCTACTAGACACAGCTGAGAAAACATCACGCTATCAGCGATCACAGCTCACATTCCCAAACATACTTAAAAGATACGGATCTCCTTCTGAACTCTGTGAAGTTTACTTTTACAGTGGCCTGAAGAGATACATGGACATCTAAGCCACATTAAAAGAAACGAACAAAACAAAAATAAAATAAAACTGAAAAAACAACAACATAAAACCCGAACAAAAAAAACAAACACAAACAAAAAACAAAATTGAGGAGAAAACAAAAAAAAACAAAAAAACCCCAAAACCACAACTGAACAAGAACAAAAAGCCAAACAAAGCAACAACAAAAAATAATAAAAAATAAAACGACCAAACAAAAAAAAATGTAAACAACAAAACAAAAAGCAAATCAAACCAAAACTAAATTAAATAAAAGAACCAACACATCCCCCTGCAAAAAACACCCTACAAAAAAAAAAAAAAAAAAAAACTCACAAAAAAACAAAACAAAACAAAAAGCAAAAACAAACAACAACAAAAGACAACAAAAATAAAATGAAAACACCACAAAAACCAAACAATAACTAACCAACACAACCCCTTACAAAAAACACTAGCCAAAAAAAAATAAAATAAAATACAAAAAAAAAAAAAAAACAGAACAAAATAAAACTACAAAAAGGAAAACAAAAATAAAAAAAAAAGAGCAAAAACTAAACCCAAACAAAACAAAAAAACTTAAACAACACAAAAACAAAGCAAAAATCAAATCAAAACTTTAAAAAAGAACTAACACAACCCTCGCCAAAAAGCCCTATAAAAAAATCTAAACAAAAAGCAAAAATAAAAAAACAGCAAAAACCAAACCAAAACAAAATAAAAAAACAAACCAACACCCCCCTCCCAAAAAAAACTTAAAGAAAAAAGAAAGAAAATAAGAAACCCCAAAAACCCAAGCAAACAAACAAAAAACAAAAACAAAAACAAACAAACAAAAAAACACCACAAAAACCAAGCTAACAAAATAACAAAACAAAACTAAAAAGAAAGCAAAAACACATTTCAATAACAACAACAACAACAAAAAACAACGGAAAAAAGAGCAAAAACTAAACCAAAACAAAATGAAACAAAAAAAAAAAATGAAACAACAAAACAAAGCAAAAATCAAATCAAAACTAAAAAAAAAAAATAACCAACACAACCCACTTCAAAAAGTCCTACAAAAAACCTACAAAAACTTCAAAACTCCAAAAAAAAACAAGAAAAAGCAAAACAAACAATCAATCTAAACCAAAAGCAAACCAAACCAAAACAAAAGAACAAAAAAAAAAAATTCTGAAAAGTGAAACTATTGGTATTAGTTTGTCTTCAAATTCAGTGACATTCGTACATTAAGTGTGGCTTAAGTATTAAATAATTTCTGAGGCCACTATATACTGCATTCATACTGCCTAAAAATACTGTCAAAACAATGTAAACATGTCCATGAAATAAACTTACTGCAATGACTTGGCACAAAGCGCCAGTAAATTACTGTCACATTCTATTAAAACTTTGTTCAAACTGCAGCTGTGCACTCGAATCGCTGAGGACTATAATAAAGAGACTCATTTCGCACGGCTTTATAAGCTATATCGCCGAGGCCAAAGTGAATATTTTCACTGCCTAAGGACAGAAAGCCATTACAAAGTTGATCTAAGAGCTTTTAGTGGAGAGGAAACTTCAAGAATAAAAAGAGCGGCACATCAAGCCATTATGGTCTGTAATAACAGAGGAATGTGGGCTACTGGAGTATGAGGCCATACGTCTCCCTGCAGGTCTTTCTTGTCTGTCTTTGTTCAAACATCCGGTGCTGCTCTCTCTGATCCTCTGGGTATTAAAAGACTTTGTGGGGGAACAGCGTTGCCTTCTAGAAAGAACATTTCGACCACTGCACCATGAAAAAAGCATGAGGATTGGACGACCGAAACAGGTAAATCAAGGTAATGGAAATACTTGGGTATTTTGGGGCCAGGGTTATTGTAGTTAAGAATAAAATAAAATAAAATAAAATAAAACAAAACAAAAATATTAAAATAAAATAAAATAAAATAAAAAAGAAGAAAATAAAATAAAATTAAAAATTACAATTAAAATAAAATAAAAAATAAAATGAAAATAATAAAATAAAATAAAATTAAATTAAATTAAATTTGTTTGTTACTTAAAATGAAATCAACCTAAAGTGAAATAAAATAGTAAAATAGTAAAAAACCTTGAAGTATTCATTTTCTCATAGTTTATCTTCAAAAGTAAGTAAAACTGAAAAGAAATTAGAAATAAATGTAGAAATGAATGCATGTACTGCATGAAAGTGAATAATAGTTCCAGTCATAACCAGCAAATCATTGCGGGATGCAATAATAGCAACCATATAATTTAATGGGTTCATGTTAAGTTGTTTATGTGAGTTTATGTGTATTTTTTTTCTTACCTGGACCTCTGCCGCCGCTGGTCTGGTTACTGCCACGACTGAACACAGACGGAGGCTGAGACTTCTGCTTTAGAGTACCATGATTTGAGAAGAAAGCAGTCAAGTTCTCTCGCGTCAACTCCAACTTCTTTCCACCCAGTATAGGAGTACCTAAAAGAGACATATACAAATGATTCATTCTTTTATGCACTACTATTCCATTTTATTTATTTATATGTACTATTGTTATTTTACTTTATTGCATGGCTCCTTGCTAAATTTAATTATACTGTAAACAGCAATACAAATGTACAGTTTTTGGCATGCCGCCAAAACTACAACTTGAAAGAGGCAGAGAGGAAGAACTGAGGGAAGGAAGAAAACACCCACAGCTTTCAAAGACTGTAACTTGTCTGAAAAGACACTGATTTTATTTTGTACCATTAAATTATGAATATTTTTACTACAAATAATTAAAAAAAAATAAACCCTTTTAGGTTCCTAATTCCTAATCAAATTTGACAAAATATCAATCATATGTTTAACAATTTGAAAACTAAACCATAATGATATTTTTAAACCTATTTGATACTAGTAGCATTAGTTAAGTACTGATTCAAGATTCAACATTTTATTTGTCACATACACGTTATGTGAAAAGCAAACATTGCATTGCATATGCATCAGCATAGCTAACCGAGTCTAAAAATAAACAATGGTCAATTAGTGCTGATTAATACTAACATTAGACAGACTCACACAGACATTATCCTCTCTTATAAAATAACAATAAAATTTAGAAGACATAGAAGTGCATTTACTTTTTTGTCATATGTTAGAATATTATTATATTTCAAAATATTACTTATTTAATATGATATTATTATTTAATATTATTTTATTATATTTTTGAAAATATATTTATCATATTCTTTAAGTAGCCTTTTTTTGAGAAAGAATGAAAGCAGAATGAAACTAAAAATTACAACTGCTTTATTAAATGTGTTAAAACTAATTATTTAATTATTTAATATTATATTTATATTATTGTTATATTATTGTATTATATTATATTGTTGACAGCTATATCAATTTTTGTTGAACAATTCTTCTACAGCATTTATTTATTTATTTATTTAATATTATATTATTATTATTATTATTATTTATTATTATTTTATTATATTCTGGAAAATATATTTATTATATTTATCGAGTAGCTTTTTTTTTTGAGAAAGCATCTGAAATTTTAAGGTGATGGAATAATCATCTGTGATTAATTTTATAATTTTTTAAAGCAGAATGAAACTAAAAATGACAAATGCATTATTAAATGTGTTAAAAAATCATTATTTTATATTATATTTAATTTATGTTAACAGCTATAATATCTATGTTTGTGGTAACACTTTACAATAAAGTTCATTAGTTAACATTAGTGAATATGAACTAAGAATGAACAATATTTCTACATCATTAATAAATTAATTAATTTAATATATTATTATTCAACACTATTTTATTAGATTTTGGGAAATATATTTATTATATTTTTCAAGTAGCTTTATTTTCCTTCTTTTTTTTCAGGTGGTTAAATAATTATCTGTGATTAATTTTTACATTTTTTTAAGCAGAATGAAACTGTAAAAATGACAACTGCTTTATTAAATGTGTTAAAAATAATTATTTAATTATTTAATATTATATTTAAATTATGTTGACAGCTGTAATATATATTTATTTGGTAACACTTTACAATAAGGTTAATTAGTTAACGAACTAAGAATGAACAATAGTTCTACAGCATTTATTTTTTTCCATTTAATATCATTATTATTTAACATTATTTTATTATATTTTGGAAAATATATTTATTATATTTTACAAGTAGCTTTTTTTTGGTAAAAGCATCTGAAATTTCAGGTGATTAAATAATAATCTGTGATTCATTTTTATTAATTTACTTTTTTAAGCAGACTGAAACTGTAAAATGACAAATGCATTATTAAACATGTTAAAAATAATTATTTAATATTACATGTAATTAATGTTGATTATATATATATATATATATATATATATATATATATATATATAATATATATATTTTTATTATATTTATATATTATATTATACTTTTTTAAGGAGCCTTTTTTTTTGAGAGAGAAATAATCTAAAGTTTCAGGTGATTAAAAAATTATCCGTGATTTATTTTTTATTTTTTTAAGCAGAATGAAACTGTAAAATGACAAATGCATTATTAAACGTGTTAATAGAGTAATAAATAGTGTAATAAATTGTTCATTAACTAATTTTAATAAATGACACCTTATTGTTAAATGTTACCATTTATTTTTGATACCAGCAAAAAAAAGAAAAAAAAAAAAAAAAAAAAAAAGGATTTTAGAATCAGCCGCTGTTGTCTTCATTAAAATAATGTGCCGAATGTATCTGAATACAATATAACTGCATTGAAAGAGGTTTTCTACCTGGTGCTTCTCCATTGACTGCGCTCTTATTTTGGGTGGTACCGTTGTTGGTCCGCTGGGCCTCGTCTGTTACCACAGCGCTGCCGTCAGGGTTAGAGTAAAACAAAAGCAAAGGCTGGAAGTGACCTTTGATGCATTTAGTGACCACATCTTTCCATCTGGATCCCACCTAAAAAATAAAATATTTGCTCTTTAGCATACAGAAAGCAGTTATCTAAAGAGTTAGATTATTATTAGACATGATGGCTTGCATGCTTCAGAGGTAAAAGCACACAGGCTGTACTACAAAAGACTCGAGGCAAACAGATGTAACCTTCCTTCTTAATTAACAGAGAAAAAGAAAGAGCGAGCAAGCAAGCGAGAGAGAAAGCAGGATGCTTCCTGTTAAAGAAACACAATTATCTGAACAGTCAAAGCAGAGCAAGCAAGACTGTAAAGGAGATGAATTAACACATGCTTAATCTACAAAACAGCTGTTATGAAGTACATTCTCTTACAATGCATACTGGATTGCCTCTGTATACTGTAGGCAAGCACACACTCACACATCTACTTTAGTGCACATATTGTGTGTGAGGGTGATCCATCTTGGCGGTGGAGACGGGCAGCACCAGCCCAGTAAGAGCTGAAGTGCACACGCAAGCACAAGCCGCACAACAGATAGATTGATGAAGAGATACGGCTGTGCACCACTACACTGCACCGCCACATATTTCACACTCGCTGGCTGCCCATCAAAACACTTTTATTAGCAGCATTATTAGTATAATTGAGATGCCATTATAGTTTTTATTATTTTTATATTTTTGTTTTTATTTTAATTTTTGTCATTTTTATTAATATTTTTGTATCTATTTATTTGTATTTGAATTTTAGTTTGTATTTGCATTCAGGGATTCTGCAGGTTTTATGCAGACAATTTTAAGACCTTAAAGGAGAACTCCTCTTCCAGAATAACAATTCACAAATAATTTACTTACCCCCTTGACATCTTTCTGTCCTCAGTCATGAAGAAATTATGATTTTCGAGGAAAGCATTCCAGGATTTTTCTCCATATAATGGACTTCATTGGTTCCCCGATTTTGAACTTCCAAAATGTAGCTTAAATGCAGCTTCAAAGGGCTCTAAACGATCCCAGCCGAGGAAGAAGGGTCTTATCTAGCGAAACGATCAGTCATTTTTTTTTTTCAGAAAATAAATATTTGTGCACTTTTAAGCACAAAAGCTTGTGCAGCACAGGTTCTGGCATGCGCGTTCACGACGATAAGTACTATTGAATCATGTGAAAAGGTCACGCGGAACGTAGGCGGAACTACAGACCCAGTGTTTACAAAGCGAACGCGCAAAGACTAAGAAAGTTCAAGTAAGTCAAACGCTGTTTACAAACAAAAAGGTACAACGATGTCGGACGATTCTGAAGTTGTAGGAGAAAATGAGATGGAATTTTTTTTGCGCCATACTCTACCTTTTTGAGCCGGAGTACACAGACTATTAACGTGATTCGCAACGTGCTTAAAAAAGTATATAAATTCTTACTTTTGAAGCTGCATTTAAACTGCCTTTTGGAAGTTCAAAATCGTGGCACCAATGAAGTCCATTATATGGAGAAAAATCCTGTAATGATTTCCTCAAAAACCATAATTTCTTTACAACTGAAGACAGAAAGACATGAACATCTTGGATGACAAGGGGGTGAGTAAATTATTTGTGAATTGTTGTTCTGGAAGGGGACTTCTCCTTTAAAGGCCGAGTGAAAAGATAAGGAATGAATTAAAGGGAACATAATACGTCAATATGGTCTCTAAACGTAAATGTCTTGAGAGAAACACAACGAGTTGTATTAGCAAGACTTAAAAGTTTAAAAATACAACTTCCTAGTGATTAATATGAACTATTACATAGCGCTACTCTCAAACCACTAGAAAATGTGGATAACTTTTACCAATCCTTCTGATCACACTGCAAAAAAAAAAAAATGAATAAATGAATAAATGAATGAATAAATAAATAAATAAATAAATAAATAAATAAAAATAAATAAATACATAAATAAAATGATTTTTATCAGTATATTTATCTTGTTTCCAAGGAAAATGTCTAATGATTCGTAAATAAAGATACATTTACTTGAGAAGTAAAATGGTGTAAGTCTTGTTTTCTGTGAAACTGATCAAAATAAAGTGAGTTTATGAAGAAAAAGAACAATTATCCACCAATGGATGCTCAAATCAACTCAAAATTTTTCATACCCTATTGACTTTTTTTATTTTTTTTTTAAATTCACTTAATTTTGTTCAATTTGTCAGAAAACAAGACTTTGTATCTTCATTTTGCATCTCAATTAAGTGTATATTGAGTTAAGGATGTTTAGATATTTGTATTAGAAAACATTAATGTTTAACAATGCATGTAAGACTTAATTCTCAGTGTTGGGAAGATTACTTTGGAAATGTAATAGGTTACAGATTACAAGTTACCCTATTTAAAATGTAACAAGCAGGGCTGTTACTAACGATTACTTTGGCAATCTAGTAATCTGTCAATTATGTTGATCATTAATCGAGTAATTGGATAATTACGATTAATTTGTTTGAGGTAATAAAAATAGACCTAAGCAAACCTTTAAAATGATTTAAAATACATATATAATAGCAATAAAGCATTCAGATAAAGTATCAAAAGCAAGTAATCATATGGTTTTATTAAAATACATAATGTATTATAGACAATGGAGCTAATATACATTACGTATTATAACAAATGCCTGCCGAGGGCGCCAACAGCCTGACGATGGTCTTTACACTTTACTGTGAGACCTGATCATTGTTTAAACTGACTAAACAACTTTTAATTTAAATGTCCACTTAATCTTTAATATTTGCCCATTTCTTTATGACAAAAATGCTACAGCCACTGTAATTTCTTGAATATGTGGACATCAAAACATATAAACTTGACTGAGGGTTTAAAGTTTTATTTTGAAATTGCAATGAACAATTAGCATATCGAGACAGATATTGATGTATTCTCCTGTGTTTGCATAGGTTTATAAATGATTTACCTTACAAATCTGATGAAATGGTGCACACTGCGTTCCCAGATGAATGTTATAATAAACACAAACTCACAACAACAAGCAGAGATGGAGTTTGAGATGCTCCACACATGTAAATGATAACAGTTTGTGTGGATTCTCGTCCATGGAAGTTGCCATTTCCGGTATTTTGCCGGTTACTCCACACAGGCAAAATGCAATTAGGGATTTTTGAAAATCAAGTACTCTATGTGAATCGAGAAATTGTGACAGCCCTAGTGATAAGCGTAACTATTTCAATTACATTACTAAAGTAATGCAACTGAATGTATTTGATTACTTGTCTAAATTTACATTTAGTCATTTAGCAGATGTTTTTATCCAAAGCGACTTACAAATAACATATTTACTTACTGTATGGTTAGGGTTAGGATTAGGGTTACTTGTATGAAATTATGCAACATTAATTCTTTTTATAACAGTAAGTACATGTTGCGTGCAACAAGGACAGATCATTAACATTTTCATAAGTAACTAATTAAATTGCACTTTTTTTTCCTCAGTAACTGTAACAGATTACAGTTACATTTATGTTGTGTTTACATTTTATAATGCTGTTACATGTAACTAGTTACCTCCCAACACTGTTAATGGCATTATAAAAACATACATTGTCTTTTTACAATCTATTTTTGCTAAAAACCAAACCATATTTGGTTTAACTTTGTTAAAAAATCTAAAGTGTTTCAAAATCAAGAAAAATATAGTTTGCATTAAGAAAAATGTTGAAGTTCAAAGATTTGATGAAGAAACCTACAAGAAACCCTTTGTGTGAGTGCAAAAATTGAGGAAGCATCAGTTTAAAGTGTAAAGTTCAAGGAAGTAAAAACATGTGAGCAGTTAAAATAGTAAAAATATTTAGTTATCTAAATGTGCAGATGGAGGGAACGTTTGCTTAATAATGCACATGACTGGAGCCAGGACTTCTGGGTAGTCGCTAGCATTTTGAATGGTAAATGTGTAAATATATAGACAGAAGGACAGTACAGTACAAGTACAGTCTTACCTCTTTGACATTGGCATCATCAAAGAAAACCCATTTGGATGATTTGGTGTGGTAGGCGAAGGCACAGTAATGTCTGCTGGAGTAACAGATCATTCCCACCAACAGCAGCTCGCTCTTCTTCGCACGCTCGTCTGTGACACGATAAAAGAGCTGCAAACACACAACCAAATGCAGACATTTAGGCAAATATAACAAAATCTTAACGCACAATGTTTTTCTAAAATTCAAGGTTCAAGGTAGTGATGCACCAAAATGTTGGCAACCAAACATATTTAGTTGAAATAAAATAAAAATAAATTAAATGATAATATAAAAACATAACATTCATATCAAACAGAACTTGGAAAGTACCCCGCCGTTTAAAATTTTGCGATCAGTAAAATTTATTTATTTATTTATTTTTTTAAAGAAGTTTCTTATGCTCATCAAGGCTGTAATAATTTCATCAAAAACATTATGAACATTACATTACAAATAACTGTTTTCCATGTGAATATATTTTAAAATGTAATTTATTCCTGCGATGCAACGCTGAATTTTCAGCATCATTACTCCAGTCTTCACTATCACATTATCCTTCAGAAATCATTCTAATATTCTGATTTATTATCAATTTATTAATTAATGTTGATAAATTTATTAATCAATGTTGAAAACAGTTGTGCTGCTTAATATTTCAGAACCTGTGATATTTATTAAAGAATCCTGAAAAAAAGTAAGTAAAAAAGAACAGCATTTATTTAAAATAGAAATATTTTATAACAATATAAACTGCCTTTTAAAAGTTTGTGGTCAGTAAATATTTATTCTTTATATTATTTTTTCTATTATTCACCAAGCATGTGTTAAACTGATCTATATTTTAAAAAATATTTGGCAGCACAACCAACCTAAAAAATTGATGATAAAAGTAATAAATGAGCATATTTGAATGATTTCTTAAGGATCATGTGACACTGAAGACTGGAGTAATGATGCTGAAAAATCAGCTTTGCATCACAGGAATTTATTATATTTTAAAATAGAAAACCATTGTTTAAACTCTAATAATATTTCCCAATATTAAAGTTTTTTTCTGTATCTTTGATCAAGTAAATGCAGCCTTGATGAGCATAAGAGAATTCTTTAAAAAAATACATATATACTAAAAATCTTAATCTTTTAATTAAATGATAATATAAAATGATAAAATAAAAATAATTTCTAAAATGACGGGAGGGTAAGTAAACAATGATATAAAATAAAGTAATAAAATTAATTATAATGATAAAATAAAAAAATAAAAAAAATTTAAAATGACATTGGGGTAAGTAAACAATGTTGATATAAGTATACAGTAGCGCTGCATGATAAACAATTATTTTGCTTAAAATTAACTGTTATTATTATAATTTGAAAAACTTATTTTTAGAATTAATCTGAGTTACTGTACTTTTACCTAAGCACAAATGAAGAGAGCACTGACTCATTAGCATGATTTAATTTACATAATTTAATTTATTATAATCAGCCTGTCATATAAATAAACACAATCTCTATATTAAACAGGAAATTTCTCGTAAAAAACAAACCAGTGAAATTGCCAGTATTACCTCAAACAGTTCCTAATTATGTTAATGTTTTTTTATTAAACAACAACAAAAAATAATTTATATTGTGACACAGATTGCGCAAAAGCATCTATTCAGCAGCTGAAATCCATTGAAATTAATGTTTAGATTTATTACAGTTCATCACTGAGGTTTGAGTGCAAACAGTGCAGCTAAAAATAAAAACCAATAATTGTGATCATAATTAAAATACGATTTATGCAACATTTCTTAAACCACATATGCTAGAGTGCAGTTAAAATCATCATGTCAAAGAGTCAGATTTATAAAACAGAAGTAGGTGACAGAATGCAGAAGTATGCATTTGCTGAAACAAGTTTAAATAAAGCAGCTATTGCATAACCAACACTTGCTCCTCCACCCCTGGTTCCTGAATAGCTGGTTTTCTTCGGAGGCTCGAGAAACAATGGATTCCAGGCAGGCGGGGAGTGATTTTCCTCTGAAGTCTCCACCATCACAGGGAGAACCAGGGAATGAATTAAGGCCTTTGTACTTGTCCAAGGGGTTTTGGCTGAGATTAATCCAATACTGGAGGGTGGTAATGTGGAAGTGGGCGTAAAGAGGAATGAATGCTATTTAGCATCTGCGACGACCGTTTGGAGTAAAAGAACTGATTCTTATAAGATCATAAATGTTCCTCACTAGCACTGAAGGTTCCAGAAAGAACCATTCCATTCCAAAACATTCTTTATATTGGAAAAAGATTCTATAGATTTTTAAAATCTTCTTTGTACTAAGAAAAAATGGTTCTTTTAAGAACTGTTCGCTGAAAGATTAATTTTAGAAGCCAAAATGGTTCTTCTGTGGCATCACTGAGAAAACCTCCTTTTTCAATATTTATTTTTAACAGTTTATAGATGCATTTTAGCCATCTGAAATGCATACAGCTGCACAAACAGAGAGGCTGTCTGGTGGTAAACAAGTCTCGAGCATGGCTTTATACTCCCACACGAGGCTGGTAATGAAGGCCATCTACACACTCGGACGCCAGATGACCTTCCACTGCAGTGGCTTTCTGGTCATCAGGCGTGGGCTTTTCAGCCACTGACGCAGTTACACAACCTCAGTCTTATGAAGAGGATAAACGTCTGCTTTATTTCATACATATGGCCCATGGCACCACCATAAACTGGCCTCAATGACACCAGCACCAGATGTGCTACAAAAATAAATAAATAACGGTAAAAGAGCGACCGTGGTGATGTCAGAAGCTTTTTATAGCCATTTAATCTGGATGGAGGCTTCCCATGAATTCTATATTTTGTATAATAGCCGGGAATAAGATGTTCTTTATTTGAATTCCCAGCAAAGATTCAATCTTCACTAAAATATAAATATCTACAAGTTGATTAGCAGATTCTTGTAAATGTATGTCATGAAATTTCAAAGCCTGATATACGGAAAGTAATCTTTTAACCATCTATCGTATTTTTTCTCTGATAAGAAAAAAGTACCATGGTAATTACATGGCATTTGATTGTATTATTTAATGCAGATTGAAAGTGACAGACCACCCAAAAATTATATCATTACTTTCTACACTGATATCGTTCCAAACCTGCATGACTTCCACTGTATTTGTCTCTTATTTTTGTGTTATAAAAGATCCTTTTCAATGTTACATAGAAGAAATGATGAGTACATGATGAAAATCTTATTTTTGAACTAAAACTAAGTACCATGTAAAAACACAATTTTTTAAATAAAGTTGTAAATAAAGATTTCTGAAGTATAAGAAAATATTATTTCAGTCTTCCTAATTTCAAATTTTGCGTTTAATTGTGTACTTTCTTTGCAATGGTTTGTGAACTTTACTGGTTCCGAGTGAAATTGTTTTCCAATTTTTTTTTTTTTTCCCCCAGTATGCAATGTTTTCTGAATATGGTTATATTTAGTATTACAGTATACTATTTAGTGCTTAACACATTAACATTCATACCAAACAGGCCTTTAAAAAGTACACAGCCATTCAAAAAGTTTGGGATGAGTAAGATTTTTAATGTTTTCTTTAAAGAAGTTTTTTATGCTCACCTACTCTACATTTATTTAATCAAAAATCCAGAAAAAAAAAATAATATTGTGAAATATTATTTCAAATGTAAAATAACAGTTTTCTATGCAAATCATTTTTAAAATGTAATTTATTCCTGTGACAAAAAGCTGAATTTTTAGCATCATTACTCCAGTCTTAAGTGTCACATGATCCTACAGAAATCATACTAATATGCTGATTTAATATCGATACTGAAAACAGTTGTGCTGCTTAATATTTTGCTGAAACCTTTGATACTTTTTTTTCAGGATTCTTTAATGAATAAAATGTTGAAAAAATAATATTTATTTTAAAAAGAAATCTTTTTTAACAATATAAACTACAATTTAAAAATTTCAATCAACTTTTATTCTTTCTTTTTTTGAAAGAAATTAATACTTTTGTTCACCTAGGATGTGTCAGATTGATAAAAAGTGATAGAGCAAACTTATATTGTTAAAAAAGTTTTCTATTTTGAATAAATGCTGTTCTTTTTAACTTTTTATTCAAGGAGTCCTGACAGAATCACAGGTTTCCAACATTGTTAATAAAAGTAATAAATCAGCATATTAGAATGATTTCTGAACGATCATGTGACTCTTAAGACTGGAGTAATGATGATGAAAATTCAGCTTTGCATCACAGGAATAAATTATATTTTAAAATATATTAAAATAGAAAATGATTATTTTAATCTGTAATAAAATTTCACAATATTGCCGTTCTTTCTGTATTTTTGACCAAGGGAATGCAGCAGTAGTGTAAAGTGTAATCAAATCATGTGACCAAACAGGAAGCACATTCAGTCTTTGTTTTTTGTTCAGATTTTTTTCTGCAACACCACAGATGCTGTACAAAGCACTGTTTCATGATCCCCTGCTGTAGCGTTGTGATTTTTGGCGCTTTAAGGACGTGGCCAGATGTCCTGGTGAAAGAAGCAGGTGGAGCGGAGTGTATTTACTAGACGGCATTCTTACCCCTGAGAGGTTGAGGTGTGGTCCGAGAGATCGGATGACGTCTTCTGTGAGGTCTGACTGATCCGAGTCCCACACAAATCCGATGGTCACGATTTCTGGAGAGTTCATCAGCACACGCCGGATCTTGATTTTCTGCCCACAGTTACTCTATTGAGGCGATGGAGATAAGACATAACTGTTTGTTTGTTTAACAAGAATCATTTTTCTAAAAATACTTGAAATCAGCAGTTGAAATCATTTTGGATAATTCTGACATTTGAATGAAACTACATGTTGTTTAAGGAGGAACAATGTTTTGAAACAACACTAATGTCTATGGTAACATCCTCAACTGTAAAAATCACCAAAAAAACTATAATCTAAACGACTTTATGCTCCAAATAATACAACAAAAGTTTACATCCCCTTTCAGAGTCCGCTAAATATATATATTTTTTTTTTTTTACCAAAATAAGAGGGATCGTACAAAATGCATGTTATAGTTTATTTGGTACTGACCTGAATAAGACATTTAACATAAAATACGTTTACATATAGTCCACAAGAGAAATTAATACTTGAAATTACAAAAATGACATATTGCCTGAATAAGCCACAGCTGTGTTAGTTTTGTTTAGTGATAGTTGTTCATGGGTCCCTTGTTTGTCCTGAACAGTTAAACTGCCTGCTGTTTTTCAGAAAAATCCTTCAGGTCCCACAAATTCTTTGGTATTACATTTTTGTGTATTTGAACCCAACAACAACTGAGGGACTCATATACAACTATTACAGAAGGTTCAAATGCTCACTGATGCTCCAGAAGGAAACACGATGCATCAAGAGCTGTGGGGTGAAAAGTTTAATGTGAAATATCTTATTCAGGTCGGTACTAAATAAACAAAAACATGCATTTTGTATGATCCCTCTTATTTTGGTAAAATGATTAACATTTCGCAGATTCTGAGGGGGGCGTAAACTTTTGACCTCAACTGTATTTCAGCTTAATAAACAATTATGCATGTTATATATAATTCAACTTTTGTATAAATTGAACAAAAACTGCAGAATGAAAATGCATCCCACCCCCCAAAAACAACATCTCAGATTTGCACAAATCAGTAATATTTTAGTACATCAGTGAGTAAAAATGAGTAAAAATATTATATTAATAATATAATATTATAAATATTATTAAAATAATAGATTTATTTTAAATATGATTGTCACCCATTGTTATTTTAGTATCACTGGGATAGTATTATAGTTTTAATTAATACTTTACATATTATGAAATTAAATTTTTTATATTTTCCATTTTTATTTAATTTGTAGATAAAGTCTTAAAATGTCATTTTGTCATTTTTGATAAAAAAAGGACAAAGATGAAAAGGGACAAATTTTTTTCTAAGTCTACTTCTAAGTAATCTTTAGGTAACTTCAAAAGGCTTTATTGAAGGATCACAGTGCAGCTCCCAAACTGCTAATTATTTGTAATGTTACATCTTTACCAATATTTGGCACTATCAAACCGCTAGGTTTTACCCATTCGTCAACAGCAAGTTATTAATCATTTAAAATATAATACAATTTAGAATAAACACTTATTCTTTAACAAGTTGGTATTTTATAAGTACAGTTCAGAATATGCATGTTGTTTAATTTTTATATAAATACTGTATGTTACGCTGAATGATGAAGGGATTTTATTTCACCCATATTTTATTTTCAGAAGTTATATGAAAAAAAAAGAAAAAAAAAAGATTAAAGTAGACACTTTACTCGCATTTAATACGTTTTTAAGCATATAAAATGACTTTTTACATTTTTTTTATTTGATGCAGACACCAAAATGGGTCATCTTGTCTTTGACCCACTGATAGTTTAAGTTTATCTGGTTTTCATTAATTAGTATTTTAGCTTTCGTTTTAGTTATTTTAGTATATAAAGTTGAAAGTTGAAATGAGAATTACCCCACAATTTACTTATTCTTAAGCCATCCTAGGTGTATATAACTTTGTCCTTTCAGACAAATACACACAGTGTTATATTAAAAAAAATGTTCAGGCTCTTCCAAGCTTTATAATGGCAGTGAATGGCTGTTGAGATTTTAAAGTTTAATAAAGTGCATCCAACTGCCATAAAAACTGTTCCACACATCTCCGGAGCTTAAGTGTAAATCATGGAGTAATTTTCATTTTTGGGTGAATGAACCCTTTTGTATTTTATTTCAATTAACAACATGTTTTATGGTTTTAGTTAACTATAAAAACCCTGTTGTGACCAAACATTTTACTACTTCAGTGAGACAAACGCTTGTTGTGCCGCTTCTGGCAGTGACCGTAGTAGGATGTAACTTCCAACTCTGCCTGTTTAAAAATGCAGAATGTGTTGAAATGTGAGAGGAAAGTTCCGGTCTCGGGTTTCATCTCACTCATCTTGTCACATGAAGGTGTTACACTAGCAGAATATCAGATAAGAAGAGCGTGTGCATGTGCGTTTGTCCTTGAGTGTGCTTGATGACATCACATCGCAGAAAAAGCCATCATACCATATGCATGACGCTGTCCTCTCAGGGTTGAAAGTGCTAGTAAATTCTACATTATTAATCAACATTACCAGCCACCCACCGGACAGTTACGCAGATCTCCGACTGTGCTGGCGGCTTGAAGCAACTCCCCAAACCTTTCATCTCTCCTCTCCAACATTTGCTGGCTGGAGCGCAGAGAAAGAGGAAGAAAGAGAAACAGAGATAAAAAGCAGGTTTTAATAACTGAAGGTATTTTGATCTTTATATATCAACATAAACACATCTCGAAGGTCTGACATGATGTTGTTGGCTTACCAGAGGGCTGTGGTGGACACATAGTGCACAAGCTCAGTGAAGGGTAGAGGGTCGGATGACGCGCCACAACTCCTACACACTGACTGCAGGGGGAAAAAAACACACATTCACAGTAATGTATCACGAGTGATGACTGCTATATTATGTAAAACCTTAATTACGCTACTGTATGTGATGTAAGAGATGTCTCAACATACATACATACATGTGAACAACCTGAGGGTGTAACCAATTTAAAAACTCCTTTTAGAGACAAAAAAAGAATGAATCATTTCTTGTGTCTCAAATTCTATAAATCTCAAATTGCTTTTTGTGATGGTGTCTCATTTGTACCACAGTATTGGCTTGGTTTATGTATTATGCAATAGAAATACTTACTCCAAAAACTTGAAAATACATAAATATATACATAAATATGTAGCTGTTACCAATATTGTGTATCAGTTTGGGGTCAATAAGATTATTAATTCACCAAATTATGTTCACCAAAGCAGCATTTATTTGATCAAATATACAGTAAAAAAACATGATATTATGAAATAATATTGCAATTTAAAATAAATGCTTTGTATTGTAGTATATAGTAAAAGGTAATTTATTTCAGTGATCAAAAGCTAAATTTTCAGCATTATTACTCCAGTCTTTAGTGTCACATTATCTTTCAGACATCATTCTAATATTATGATTTATTATCAGTGTTGAAACTGTTGTGCTGCTTAATATTTTTTTGGAACCTGTGATACTTTTTTCTTTGATTTTTTTAAAGAATAAAAAGTAAAAAAAAAAAGAAAAAACATAGAAATCTTTTCTAACAATATAAGTCTTTTCTATCACTTTTTAGCAATTTAAACTTTTTTTTTTTTTTTTCAAAAAATAAGAAAGAAAGAAAATTTACTGACCCCAAACTTTTGAATAGTTTTTATTGTAACACAAAATTTCTATTTTGATTAAAACCTGTTCTTTTTAACTTTTTATTTATCAAACAATCCTGAAAAAAAAATATCACAGGTCCCAAAAAATATTAAGCAGCACAACTGTTTCCAACATTTATTATAAAATCAGCATATTAGAATGATTTTAGAAGGATCATGTGACACTGGAGACTGGAGTAATGATGCTGACAATACAGCTTTGCTTCACACGAATAAATTAAAGTATATTAAAACAGAAAATGTTATTTTAAATTGCAATAATATTTCACAAAATTAAATTTGTTTCTATATTTTTGATCAAATAAATGCCTTACTGATTCCAAACTTTTGAACTGCACTGTATATAATACACTATCTGTGTACCATGTAATTATCATCTAATACCATTTTTCATCAAGGCTTTGCTCCCATCTCTCAGAGGTAGGAGTGAGAGCAAATGTAAATGTCTCTGTATTAGTATTCCCTGTGAGTTTTCCACCCACTGTAACCGCTGATTGAAAACCGCTGTCACAGGACAGCGATCAATTCTCTATTACTCACATGAGATGCGTGTGCGTGCACGTGTGGTATTAAAAAGCTACAATACCTGTTCATAAAGTGCCATAGCAAATTTCTGATGAGTGATACAGGACTTGGATGTGCAGGCGTCGGTCTCTGCATCAGGTGCGATGTGCAGGTGAATCCTTTCTAGAATGTTCTCCTATTAAAAAAAAATACAAAAGACTACAGTTTGTGTGTGTCATAATTTCACACGAATATTGACATGACATTCTCCTAAAGACAAAACTAATAATGAAAAAAAATGCATAAATTAATAAATTGAAACTAAAATGTGTAAATAATTATTATTAATACAGAAAAAAACATACAAAAATATATCTAAATAAATTAAATGTGTGTGTGTGTGTGTGTGTGTGTGTGTGTGTGTATGTGTATATATAAATATATATATATATATATATATAAAAATAATAAGAAAATAATATCTATATATACATATAAACACTATCAATTTTTTTATATAATGGTATCATTTTGTGTGGGTATATATATTGTATATATTATATATAATTTACAACTGCCGCTCAAAAGCTTGGGATTAGCAAGATTATTAATGGTTTTTAAAGACGTTTCTTATGCTGCATTTATTCGATCAAAAATACAGAAAAAAAATTCGTCATCATTAATCCAGTCTTCAGTGTCAAATGATCCTTCAGAAATCATTCTAATATTCTGATTTATTATCAGTGTGGAAAACAGTTGTGCTGCTTAATATTTTGTTGGAACCTGTGATTTTTTTCCCAGGATTTTTTAACAAAGTTGAAAAGTTGAAAAGAACAGCGTTTATTTAAAATAGAAATCTTTTGTAACAATGTAAACTACCATCTAAAATTCTAAAATTTATGGTCAGTAAATTTTTATTCTTTCTTTTTTTGAAAGAAATTAATACTTTTATTCACCAATGATGCGTTAAATTGATTTAAAAAAAGTGCAAAGACTTACATTGTTAGAAAATATTCACATTTTGAATAAATGCTGTTTTTTTTTAACCTTTTATTCATCAAGAATCCAGAAAAAAAGAATCACAGGTTCCAAAATTTTTTTTTTTAAGAAGCACAACTGTTTCCAACATTGATAAGTTACTAAACAGCATATTAGAATGATTTTTGAAGAATCATGTGACACTGAAAACTGTTATAATATTTCACAATATTAATTTTTTTCTGTATTTCTAATGAAGTAAAAGCAGACTTGATGAGCAAAAAAGAATTCTTATATGTATGTATGTGTATGTATGTGTATGTGTGTGTGTGTATGTATGTATGTATGCATTATATATATATATATATATATATATATTATATACACACACACACACATATATATATATATATATATATATATATATATAAACAAAATCTTGCACTGAATCTCCAAATTTATACAGGAAATGAAAATTAAATATAGAAAAATAAAATACATTTTTCGTAAGCACTATAAATGAAGGCAAATATCACTGATATCAGTACGTATACTGATTTATTTGTATGTATTGTATGTATTTATTTATTTTTCCCTGAGGAGAAAATGAATAAATATAGTAATTCAAAATGACACTAACATTTGTATTTTCTTAATGTTTAACAATAATGGAAAATAAATTCTATATGGGGAAAAGGGATGCTGCATGAATTATTTTTATTGTGTTAAAGCATAAAGTTTTTAATAATCAAAACTAATTTTTTTGTGCTAGTGTGCGTGTAGATAAATGTATATGAATAAACATAAAACTTAAATAAATTACGTAATTATGCTACAGAATCATAAACATGAAAACAACTATTTCTTGTTTTACATGAGCTAATCACATTGCATTTGTTTGGGCTGGTACAATGACACCCTGGCATTAAGTGAATGCACTCTAAGCTTTAGTAATTTTCCCCAAGCCTATTATCTGCTTAAATACACCCTTTCAAACCTGAGAACCGTGGGTACATTCAGTAACACCAACGGCGCTGAGACAATTTGCTGTTTTGAAAAGAGGCTGATTAATTTCATGTTTCTACAGCACAGATTAGCTTATCTTAAACAGTCCTAGCTCAGGGCAACTTGCACAAACAGACAAAAGCATTGGCTGCATCCACCCCAGCGCTGATAGAGAGCCGGCATTGACTGTGAGAGCAGTGTGAACGCGTCTGTGCATTGATAGAGATCCTTCATTGATTGTGTTGTTTAAGGGAGCACTGTAAATGGACTTTTACCGAGGTAATGACAGACTCTCCACAGTCCTGCTGCGCTAAACAGAAAATGATTACAGGTCCCAGTGCTAAGCAGGTTTACTGCAATTAGGTGGCCCTAAGAGAAATCCTGCACATACCGAAGGGGTAAACATGCTTACTTCAGCTTTCCAGAGACAGAGAAAGACATTAGGACAAGGGTGCATGAAGTGTGCTGCGTATAATGCATATAAAGGCAACTGAGCTTCATGGAAATCAGTTTTGAAGTGTCAATTTTATTTATAGAGTATGATATAATAACTAAAATAGTTTTTTTGGTAGCTATATCACCCAGCCCTTCCTATTACCACAACATTTGTCATTGCATGTCCCTCGTTCTGACTCACAAAAACACAGACAAAGACACTTACAAAGCACTCAGCAGCGTCATCCATGAAGCCCAACTGAAAGCGCTGCTCATCCTTAAAGGTTTCGGCTAGTGCATTACGCAGGTTATCTGAGGGTAACGCTCGCTCTCGGCTGTGCTGGAACTGACAGAATATTCCCTGCAAAACAAACATGAAGTGATTTCAAGCTTTTGACACTAAAACATCTTTTAATTAAGTATTAAATATCATTTGGCCATGAGAATACCTTCAAAGCGCAAAAGATGCAGGAGTCGCCCAAGCAGTAGTGGTTTGGCAGCTGACGAAGGCTCCGTCTGAAGATATCGAGATGCCAAAGAACCTGCATGGAATTAAGGGAAATTCAGATTTAGAATTAACTCACCTCAATAAACCCTATACAATCTGAAAATAAATAACGCAGAATGTTTTACTTAATTAAACAGGCTGCGGCACACATTCAATGACTCAGTTTGACAAAACTCTACATGTTTAATTTGGTAAACATATGTTTTAAAATGGTTTTTGTACCAATATATCAATAAACACAATTGACAGCTCAACCAGTATTGAATGTGCAGCAATCACATCTATTTAACTATAGCATAAGCTTTTTAAATTCATAAATCACATTAGGGCACAATTCCTTTACTACTATCCCAAAATTTAAAAACACTTACACTGACTATGTTATACTTTAAGATATTTAAGATTTTTTTATGACCTTAAATTTGATAAAACAAAATTTTAAAACTTTAAGGACCTGCAGGAACACTATATTTACATACTTTTGTTATATTTATTAATATTTAAATTTTTTAAAAATATATTTTCAGTCTTTATTTCAATATTTGATTAGGTTTTTCGTAATTTTTTTTGTGCTTTTGTCATTTTTATTTATTTATTTTTTTTCTACAGTTTTAATTTATTTCAGTTTTAGTAATTTTGTACTTTGAATGTAAATTAAAAATATATTCTTGACAACTAACAGAAATAAAATCGGTTTTAGGATGTTTTTTGTTTTACCTTCTTTAATATTTTTATTATTTAATAATTTTTTCTGCTTTATTTAAATGAACGAAAATTATTTTTAATAGATTTCTACACCAATACGGTCTAAAATTTCACAAAAATGAGGCATCTTTTACCAAATTTAAACTACAAAGGCAGCCTAAAAGTGTCATTAAGGTCTTTACATAGTCCTTTTAATGCTTAAATGCATTTACACATAAGCTGCACATTTATACATTTCGCTGTCTTTGCAGCTGATGTAAGGCTGCTCTGTGCCTGCTTAAAATTCAGCATAAAGATGCAATGCTGCATTAAAAATAGACAAAATTTAGCCCTCTCAGATCCACCTCTGCACCTAGTATCAAAGCATGCAGTTGCAATTGCTGTGTAAATGCACTTTTTTTCCCCAAGACACCTAAAAGCCACTTCTGAAGTGCTTCTGTGCCACCTTTGCAGTGTGAATTTGGCATAGGTGTCTTACACAGACTGTTTAATGCTGCTCAGAGGTGGCATAAATGCATTTACTGTTTATACATTACTTTGATATTAGGGGTTGAGGTAGGTCAGAACAGGCATATTTTAGTCTGGTTTTTATGCAGCATTGCGCATTTACACAGGATTTTGAGCAAGCACAGAAGAGCCTTAACACAACTGTGTAAAGACGCCTTTTGAAGGCAGCATCATTTGCTGGTACTGTTTGTAACAGCCTTTCATGTACTAAGTACCTCTAAATAAGGCATCTTTACTCAGCCAACTTAAGGCTGCTCAGTGCCTGCTCAAAATTCTGTGTAAAGATGTAATGCTGCATAAAAGCCAGACTAAATTAAGCCTGCTCTGACCACCTTAACCCCTAGTATCAAAGCATACAGTTGTATTTGTATCTGTGTAAATGCATTTATGCCACCTCTGAGCAGCATTAACCAGTCTGTGTAAAGACACCTAAATGCCACTTCCGTGCCCCTGTGCCACCTTGGTGTTGTAAATGTGACATAGATGACTTTATACGAACAGTTTAAAGAAGAAGTCCACTTCCAAAACCAAGATTCCCATATTACGTACTCACCCCCTTGTCATCCAAGATGTTCATGTCTTTCTTTCTTCAGTCGTAAAGAAATTATGTTTTTTGAGGAAAACATTTCAGCATTTTTCTCCATATAATGGACTGATATGGTGCCCTGACTTTGAACTTCCAAAATACAGTTTAAATGCAGCTTCAAACGATCCCAGCCGAGGAAGAAGGGTCTTATCTAGAGAAGCGATCACTTATTTTCATGAAAAAAATACAATTTAAATACTTTTTAATCTCAAACGCTCGTCTTGCCTTTCTCTCCCTGAACTGTGTACTCTGACTCAAGACAGTTAAGGTATGTCGAAAAACTCTGACCGTATTTTCTCCCTCAACTTCAAAAATCATTTCAGAATCATCCTACATCGCTGCAGAAGTACCGACCCAGACTTTGCAAAGTGAACATGCAAATAAGATGAAACACCCTTAACAAAAAAGGTAAAACAACGATAAAGGATCATTTCGAAGGAAGAACATGAGATGGGAGTTTTTCGACATAACCTAACTGTCATGAACTGAGAAAAAAAAAAGTCCAGGCAGAGTAAGACAAGATGAGCGTTTGACATTAAAAAGTATATCAATTGTATTATTTTTATTAAAATAACTGATTGTGACATTAGATAAGACCCTTCTTTCTCGGCTGGGATCGTTTACAACCGCATTTGGGATCGTTTGAAGCCGCATTTAAAATGCATTTTGGAAGTTCAAAATCGGGGCACCATATCAGTCAATCATATGGAGAAAAATGCTGAAACGTTTTCCTCAAAAAATAATTTCTTTACAACTGAAGAAAGAAAGACATGAACATCATGGATGACAAGGGGGTGAGTAAATTATTTGTAAACTGTTGTTCTGGAAGTGGAGTTCTCCTTTAATGCTGCTCAGAAGTGTGCAGCAATTAAACCTCTATACAGTACTTTGGTACCAGGGGCTGAGGTATGTCAGATCATTCATAATTTAGTCTAGTTTTTTATGCAGCACTGCATATCTGTATACAATTTTGAGCCGGCATAGAGCAGCCTTAACTCAGACGCCTCTTGAAGGCAGAATCATTTGCTGCCTACTGTTTGTAATAGCCTTACTGTTAGAAATGTGCCTCAAAATCCTGTCCATGTAGTAAGACCCTCTAAAAATGGCATCTTTACACAGCCAACTTAAGGCTACTCTGTGCCTGCTCAAAATTCTGTGCAAAGATGTAAAGATGTAAAGCTGCATAAAAGCCAGACTAAATTAAGCCTGCTCTGACCACCTTAACCCCTTAACCCTCTAAAAATGGCATCTTTACACAGCCAACTTAACAACTGCTCTTAAACCTACTTTGACCCACCTCTGCCTCTAGTATCAAAGCATACAGTAGTATTTGTATCTTTGTACATGCATTTATGCCACCTTAAACAGTGTGTAAAAACACCTAAATGCCACTTTAGATCCGCTTCTGTCCCTCTTTTGCGGTGTAAATTTGGCATAGTTGTCTTTAGACAGACTGATACACAAACAGCAATTGCACCTTCATACAGTACTTTGACATTAGGGGCTGACATGCTTCAAAGCAGGCATCATTTAGTCTGGCTTTCATGCAGCATTACATATTTATATACAATTTTGAGCCGGCATAGAGCAGCCTTAACTCAGACACCTCTTGAAGGCAAAATCATTTCTTGCCTACTGTTTGTAACAGCCTTCCTGTTAGAAATGTGCCTTAAAATCCTGTCCATGTAAGTAAGGGCCTCTAAATAGGGCATCTTTGTGCAGCCAACTTAAGGCTGCTCTGTGCCTGCTCACAATTCTGTGCAAAGATGTAATGCTGCATAAAAGCCAGACTTAATTAAACCTGCTTGGACTCACCTCAGCCTCTAGTATCAAAGCATACAGTAGTATTTGTATCTTTGTACATGCATTTATGCCACCTTAAACAGTGTGTAAAGACACCTAAATGCCACTTCAGATCCGCTTCTGTGCCACCTTTGCGGTGTAAATTTGGCACAGCTGTCTTTAGACAGACTGTTACACAAGCAGCAATTTCACCTTTTACAGTACTTTGACATTAGGGACTGACGTGCTTCAGAGCAGGCATCATTTAGTCTGGCTTTCATACAGTATTGCATATTTTTATAGAATTTTGAGCAGGCACAGAGCAGCCTTAACTCAGATGCTTCTTGAAGGCAAAATCATTTGCTAAATAGGGCATCTTTATGCAGCCAACTTAAGGCTGCTTTGTGCCTGCTCAAAATCCTCTAGAATCAAAGCTTACAGTTGTATTTGTATCTGTGTAAATGCATTGATGCCACCTTAAACAGCCTGTGTAAAGACACCTAAATGCCACTTCAGAAGTGCCACTTCTGCAACATAAATTTGGCGATAGTGTTCTTCCCCTCTAATGTATCTTTTTAAAAACTCCAACTTTACTCTGGTTTTTCATGACGACTTCAGCGCTTCAACGTCCCAATCTTGAAGTCACCATCCAAAGGTCATGCATCATGTCTTTGCCATTTCTTATCAAGTGTCATTGTGTTCTTAAAACTCTGAGAAACATGACTCATTGTCCTTGCTTGGTGGAAGAGCTCAAGGGAGATTAGGCTATGACAGGATGGGGGTGAGAGCTGTTCATCTGTGTGTGTGTTTGGAGTTTGGACTGCCACTGTAAGGTTACTCTTCACTTAGTGTCTTTCCCCTAGGCCCCAGACAACTTAGTCTGAGCATGACCTCACTCCATGGTGATGAGTAAAAGAACAAGATAACACAGAGACAGCCAGAGATACACTCAATCATAATGTCCACAATCCCATCCAAAAGGGAAAACAGGCTTCTAGTAACTAGCGGACGGGGACCATGACAAAGATTCGGGGGTTGACGGGTGGAGTTGGGATGCCGTAAATACTCTCTCAGTAGGCACTGCGGAGGAGATGACAGCTCGCTGTGAAGGTCGGACTTCAAATGTGAGTCATAAGAAAGTTAAGTATGTTCAGGGGGTGGCGCGATATTTTTGTTATTGTGGTAAGTCCAATCTGTCTGACTTTTATATGTAGGTGTCATGTACTAGGTAACTATATTTAGCTCATTCAGAGTTGAAGAGTGTGTTCACACTGTCATCGACTTGTTTGGTTCGATTAAAATCAACTCTGGTGCGATTGCTCTGTTAGCGTGGTTCATTTGAGTAAGTGTGAACATTAAGTCCGAACCCACGTGTACACAAAAAAAGCTTTTTAGCGGTCTCTGCCCACTTCCAAATGAGCTCTGTGGTTTGAATGAAATATGAACATAACAAGGACCAAATACTTTTAAACGAACCAAAAAAAAAAACAGGAAGTAATGACGAGATGCGACACTATGCGACATGATTTCACCAAAGGAACAAGCGGTGTATCCAAAACAAAATGAGCAGAGAGCAAACATGGAGCAACGAGGAGGTAAAGTGCCTTTTATGAGCTCTTTGTGAGTTCGCAGGTAGTGAAAATAAATGAATATACACACAACGAGCATGCTTAGTTCGACTTAAAGCGGTGCTGAGCAGATAATCAGTGAACGGGCACTTTGATGTAATACACCTGGAGCACCGCTTTAAGTCGAAAGCACCTTTTCCATTTTGTTTTGTTTTGTTCGGTGAGTCCCTTCACGAAATATATGTCATTCAACCCAACCATTTAGGTTGTGAACGCATCACTATGCCTTTAGGTTCGGTATCTTTAGATTCGCTGTCAAAAATGCCAGTGTGAATGCTAAGCGGACCAGGATCAAATGTATCATTTTCCTTTTTGGTGCGGACCAAATGAACCAAACGAACCGAACTACAAGTGTGAACACACCCAAAGACTTTAGCCATTAAAGGTTAATAAAGCCATTTTAAAAGTGATTATGTTCATATTTGCTCTTAAATAAATAAATTATATAGTAAAATGTTTGCCTTATTCACATGTTAGTGTGTTACTAAGTGTAGGCAACTAGATAGAAATTAATTAAACATAAAATTAAATAAATTACATTTTAATAATCATTTTATAAATATGATTTTTTATGATATGAAAATTATTAGATTTTTATTATAAATAACTTTATTAGATTATAGTTTGTTTGTTTTTTAAAGAAATTAAAAATTGTATTGAGGAAGGATGCATTAAACTGATAAAAAGTTACAACTAAAACATTTACATTGTTACAAAAGATTTCTATTTCTAATAAATGCACATAAAAAAGCAGTATAATTGTTTTCAACATTGATAATAATAAGAAATGTTTCTTGAGCAGCAAGTCAGCTTATTACACTGATTTCTGAAGGATCGTGTGAAATTAAAGACTGGAAAAATGAGGCTGAAATCTCAACTTTGACCTAACAGTAATAAATTACATTTAAAATATATTCAAATAGAAAACAGTTATTTTAAATTGTAATAATCTTTCACAATATTACTGTTTTTACAGTTTTTTTAATTGCTTGTTTAATCAAATAAATGCAGCCTTTAAAATAAATAAACAAAATAAAATTATTTTAATATGCAATTAAAAAATATTTAGTATATACACATTATTTTTCCACAGTTCGTTATATATATTTCTCAATTAATTTAGATTTGAATTTTAAGTCTATTTATTCTAAGAAAACAACAGTATTACTGTAAAACAAACCTACTTATGCAACAGCTTCCTTAGCTTTGGGTTAAACACGTACCTGCACTGCACTGTTGAGGAAGCAGCTGTTCTGTCCCGGCTCATTTAGTAGTCCCTTGGTAGGGGCCAAGGACAGCATAGATCCCGGCTGGTAAGACCTGGCAAGATTGCCTCCTGGTCTCCTGAAGAACTTGACCCATGCCATTGGATTTGGGATATCTGCTGCCCTGCTGATGAACAGTTATTTGTTAAAGAAGGGTTTAAGTTGTAATTTCAAGTAATTTTAGTAGGGTTGTTATGACAGGTCAACTTAAAGATTTTAATGTCTGTTTCCCAGCAATGATTAAGTAAAAGCCTTTATTTTTGCTACTGACCTGTACTGTAAGAGGTCTTTTGATGTGTATGTCCTAGACGGGACGGTTTGATCATTCCCTGAACTGGGTTAGGGGATTGTTGTTGGTGGCTACTGTGGCCATCAGGCCTCGAGTGACTCGCAGCATAGTTGTGAAGGTGTCAGCTGGAATCAGTCAACCTTTAAAGGGTCGTCCATGTTTCAGACGCTACTCTTGGAGGACAACATCAGCCTTAGGATGAGTAGGATTCACTCTGTGAAAAGAGAAGCAAAGCAATGTGTGAATTCTTAAAGAGCATTTTGCATGCATTAAACATGCATTTCTGCAAATTGAGACACTGAGAACACAGAACTCCATGTCATTATAAACACTTCCTTACAAATCACTGGCGAGAGGAGTGGCTAAACATTAAAAACTGTGCAAAAGTCAGTAGGTTCGCTCATCCAACTGGCAATGCTGCGCTGAATAATGTTACTGTTTAACTTTTTTACGACTTTACACTGACCTGTTTCTATGCAAGCAAGCTGATGTTAACCAACAGGAACAGAGCGACATGACAGTAACTTGGCAAGTGCACAGAAAAAACAAACCAACAACATGTAAATGCAACTTTGTTGCTTGCACTTCAAGATCAGTATGTTGTGCACTATAACAAAAACTTGGCCACTAGCCTTAGCCTTGATACCTTCAAATGTTAGAACTGGAATAACGCTGCATTAAAGCACACCATATAAGTCTTTTTCAAGTATATAACATTGTAAATAGCACACAATATGTGACCCTGGACCACAAAATCAGTCATAAGGGTACATTTTTTTGAAATTGAGATTTCCATTGATGTATGGTTTGTTAGGATTTGGTCGAGATACACCTGTTTGAAAATCTGAAATCTAAGGGTGCAAAAAAAAATCTAAATACTGAGAAAATCGCCTTTAAAGTTGTCCAAATCAAGTTCTTTGCAATGCATATTACTAATCACAAATTAGGTTGATATATTTACGGTAGGAAATTTACAAAATATCCTCATGGAACATGATCTTTACTTAATATCCTAATGATTTTTGGCATTCAAGAAAAATATCATTTTGACCCATACAATGTACTTTTGGCTATTGCTTCAAATATATCTGTGCTAGTTAAGACTGTTTTTTTTCGTCCAGGGTCACATATTGCTTCAAAGCAGCTTAATAAACTGGAAAATGTCAATGTATATACTGCTAAATTAATCGATTCTGAAACTATTTTAATTTGCTCCATAGAAGACAATATTTTTATTGTTTAGACCATTTTAATTCACTGTTGATTCAATTCAGCTCAATAAAAGTGTCATATTGAACTGGATTCATCTATAAAGCAGCTTTACAGAAGACAATACTAGTGTCATATTTCAGTTCAATTCAGTTCAGTGCTGATTCAAATCAGTTCAGTGATGGTGTCAATGGTGCAAAGTTCATAAATCATAAAACAAATTGGATTTAGCTCTACAAAAGACAATGTTGTCATTGTTTAGCCCAATTTATTTCAATGTTAATTCAATTTAGTTCACTAACTGAAGTTGTTTCATACGAACTTTAAAGAAGATTGTAGCGATTAAGTCAATTACGTTCAGGTTTTGCTCTCCTCTGATAGCGTCAGTGCCGTCAAATCAATAATACTGCTGAATATTACTGAATATACAGTGGGAAAAATATTTATTTGATCCCCTGCTGATTTTGCATGTTTGCCCACTGACAAAGTCTATAATTTTAATGGTAGGTTTATTTTAACAGTGAGAGACAGAAACATGCATTTCAAAGAGTTATAAATTGATTTGCATTTTAATAAGTGAAATAAGTGTTTGATCCCCTATCAATCAGCAAGATTTCTGGCTCCCAGGTGTCTTTTATGCAGGTACCGAGCTGAGATTAGAAGCCCTCTCTTAAAGGGAGTGCTCCTAATCTCAGTTTGTTACCTGTATAAAAGACACCTGTCCACAGAAGCAATCATTCAATCAGATTCCAAACTCTTCTCCAAGACCAGAAAGTTGTCCAAGGAGGTCAGGGACAAGTTTGTAGACCTACACAAGGCTGGAATGGCATGTTTTGCGAAGGGGTCAAATACTTATTTCATTAATTAAAATGCAAATCAACTTTCTACTTTTTTGAAATGTGTTTTTCTGGATTTTTTTTGTTGTTATTCTGTCTCTCACTGTTAAAATTAACCATTAAAATTATACACTGCTCATTTCTTTGTCAGTGGGCAAATGTACAAAATCAACAGAGGATCAAATAATTATTTTCCCAACTGCAGTCTTTTAACATCAACACTGTTGTATAAACAACATCCTTCTTGTTTATTTTGTTTTTTCCTGCCTCTTTATTGCAGCCAATGCAGGTTTATAATACCTGGATAAAGTTACCTGATAGCATTCCCATTAATCTCCAGCAAAATCCATGTGGAGTTCCAGGTAGCATAACTTTCAGCGCCCAGGAATGATTTTGTCAATGCACCAGCACTAGAAACGGCTGACTCCCTTGGGCAGTGTACTTATTACTGAACCAGGGAGCATTTAGAAACACACCCATGGACTTGAAAACATGCTATCCACCCTAACTGACGCATTGGAGGAGTTCTACTCACAACTACGTAACTTACAAAAAGAAGTTACATATTAATAATTTAACTTTTTTTTTTTTGGATGACACCTATTTTCTGCTTAGGGACTGACTGTAAAGTCCATTCTCCGTCACTCAGCCTAACACTTATAGTCGAAATACTTACATCTCACGGCTCTTTACCGGTTTATCATTTCCAGTAGGCCTAAATCACTCACAAGCAGTGCTCACATTGTTATTTAAATTTGTTTCAGAGGAAGAACCTTTCAGATTTTCCAGAGACGGAAATAATGAATTCCACTGATACCAATATTAAAAACAGAACAGGACATTAAGTTTCCAAAAATGTTGGAACACACGGTTGGTTGTTGGCTTGGAGATTGTGGTGTGGAGGTCTGGAGAACATCAAGGGTGGAACTGTATGATTTGGTGAAAATAGAGCCAAAAATAAGAACATGTGGGAGACTGTTTGTTACTTTTGGTTCTAAGTTTAGTTTCACCATATTCGGTTAAATTATATTTTCCCCAACATTCTTAAAAATTAAAGGTTCGGAAATGAGGTTTTCGCAGTGATGCCACAATGTTTTGGCCATTTTTAGTTGTTCAAAGGAACTTTCAGAAAACAGCTCGTAAAAGAACCATTTTTTTTTCCATAGCGTAAAGAACATTTTTTAATAATCTGAAGAATGTTTTCCACTATAAGGACCCGTTTTGTGCAATGGAAAGGTTCCATGGATGTCAAAGGTTCTTTATGGAACCAAAGATAACAATGAAAAAACATTTTTTTTTAACCCTGTGGTGCTTCTCACATGGTCAAATTTTGTTTTTAAAAAAAATTTAAAACATACTATGTTTTAGTTTTTTTTTTTTTTTTTTTTTTTTTTAAATAAATATTTTGTATTTATGGGGTGGTAGTTGGGGTTATGGTACTAAATTATATTTATGCAATAGTTATGGTCCATTTTTTACCTGTTAAGCACAGACCTAAAATGACTTAAACTGTCATAAATTCAGTCTTATTTTAAAGAAGACACTTTAACAGGCAGATTATCGCTGAAGCAAAAAAAAAAAAAAAAAAAAAAAGTTAAAGTTAAAGTGAAGTTTAAAAAAAAAAAAAAAAATTAAATTTTACAATTTTTACATTTATTATGATATTTATATTTTCCAAAACATATTTTACTCTAAAACTGTGTGAGAAGAAAAAAAAAAAAAAAAAAAAAAAAGGAAAAAAAAAAAAACAAAAAAAACAAAAAAAAAAAAAAACAAAGCCACAAATCTAAACAAGTTGCATTCCAAATTTGAGGTTGATATCATAAAAAAAAAAAAAAAAAAAAAAAAAAAAAAACAAACAAAAACGAGTACCAAACTAGACAAAACTTGTTTCCCATTCATTTCTAATGTGGTTATTTTTGGCAGCGAACAGTACAACTGTGACTATTTTTTCAGTACAATTTAATCTTTTCAAACCAAAACATAAAATATTTCAGTCAAAAATGACCAATGATCACCAAAGTGAAGCTACGTATCTGTCACCAGCTTTGTGACATGCAGCTGGAAGTTTCCTAGCATTAGAGAAAAAAATAAAGTCTTCAAACAGGAGAAAACAACGTCAGAATGATGTAGGTTATTTTTGCACCGAATGAACGCTATCAGAGCCTGACAGCAATGGAAACCTGTTGAACAGCATTTCATTCACACTGGTATTCAAACAATTCAGAAGTAGTGATGAGGTGACCAGTAGATCATAGTTTGACCACTAATCTCTTTACAGTATTTCTGGTTATATTTAACAAAAAAGCAGCATGTAAACGAGGCAAAAACATCTACTTTGGGGCTACGGGGTGCCTTTCTTATTTGTAATGTGCTCACAGTCTGCCATAGCAACAGCATTCCAGTGTGATCACTTAAGCCACAGTGTTGCTAAAGAGCTCTTGTCTTCAGGATTAGGCTCCTGAAGACAAGAATTCGGCCCTGGAGACACACCTCCGAAAACACATCTTACACATGTTCCAGTTCAGGCCAACCACAACTAGATTAGAAGAACATGGTGTTCAGGTGTTTTTTTCTTTTTTCCCTGAAAAGTCTATTAATCAGTCTGTTGGTCTGATTTAAAGTCACGTTACGAAATATAAACACAAAAGAAGCTGGTTCAAGCTCATAAACTTCTCAACCTGTCTAGGTCATATTTCACAATGAAGACTTTAAAGCCATTACGATGAGTTTATGCAATACTCATTATAGTATTGCATAAAAAAGACAAATGCATTTTTATGATTTCTTACTGACTTGTCCAGTCATTAATGGCTACTGGATAAGGAATTAAAAAAATAAAATAAAAGAAAATAAAAAAATAATAAAAAAATAAAATAAAATAAAATAAAATAAAATAATAATAATAATAAATAAAAAATGAAGTTGTCTTTGGAATTAATAGATTTAGATATTTAAAAAAAAAAAAAAAAGAAAGAAGAAATATAATAATAAGTGAAAACGTCAAAATTATGTTTTTTACTCTTAAGCAAAATATGGTCTTTTTTCATGAAATGCTTCCATGATATATTACTATAAACTTTATAAAGTGGAGACAAAAGTAAATACCTGTTAGAAAGTAAAAGTTAATAAATTATGCATTAAATTTTGAATTGTAATAAAACTATGCACTAAGAAAAAAGTCCATATAGAAAAAATTACGGACATTTCTTTTCACCCTAAAGCACAAGATATTAATAATCTAAAGAAACTTTTTCCCATTATAAAGACACTTTTATACAACGGAAGGGGATTTTATGGCACTAAATTTAATGCAAGCACAGATTTTAATTAAAGTCAGACAGGATGATTTTTAACAATGTATTACAGTAAGAAAGATGCTTTTTACATTATGGTAATGTAATTTGGTAGGAAAATGTGAAGACTCATGACAATATATCAAATACTGAAAAGTATAAAAATACTAATATATATATATATATATATATATATATATATATATATATATATATATATATATATATATATATATATATATATATATATATATGAAATAAAATATGAAAACTGTCAAACGATATTTATATTTATATTTTCTTTCAATTTTAAAGTAAAATATGGTCTTTTTCATGAGATGCACCCATGATACATTTTACTATAAACTTTGGAAAGTGGAGGCAAAATACCTGTTAAAAAGTAAAAGTTAATAAATTATGCATTAGATTTTGAATTGTAATAAAATATGCACTAAGAAAAAAAATCTACATAGAAAAATGAAGGAAAAAAGATTACAACTTTTTCCTCTATAAAGACACTTTTATGCAACAGAAATGTTTAAATATGAATTTTTAGGGGAGTTTATGGCACCAAATTAAATGCAGATTTTAATTAAAGTCAGACAGAATGATTTTTTAACAATGTACTACAGTAAGAAAGATGCTTTTTACATTATAGTAATGGTAATTTGATAGAAAAATGTGATAACTCATTACAATATATAAAATACTGGAGAGTATAAAAATAATAAAATATATTATAAATGCATATAAAAATAATAATAAAATATGAAAAATGTCAAAAATATTTTTTTTTTTTTCAATTTTAAAGTAAAATAACTATAAAGTTTAGAAAGTAGAAATAAAAGTAAATACCTGTTAAAAAGTAAAAGCTAATAGATTATGCATTAGATTTTTAATTGTAATAAAACTATAGAGAAAAACTACATAGAATAATGAAGAATAAAAATTACTAAATCACCCTAAAGCACAATATGCAATAAAATGTATAATTTAAAGTACAGGCCAAACTCCTGCGAAAAATCGTCATGGAAAACTTCATACTAACACAAAACATTGTGTCCTATTTTCAGACTTTTCTAGAGACCTCCCTACTATCACCTACTAACATTGCTTTAACTTCCATCGCTCAGACTTTCTTCTTTAAACTATGCATACATTACACACAACAGAAAAACTGAACTTTGTTTTAACTCAACATGTAACTTCTATTTACTTGTTACAAAGCAGCATTATTTAGAGAAGTATTATCGAAAAAAACAAACAAACAAACAAACAAAAAAAGCCTCTGGATAACGTTACTGGGATGTCTAAAAGATGATACCCACAAGCATCCCATTTCTTTTTTAGAGATTTTTTTTTAAATCTCTCAACAAAAAGTTGATTTGATTACTCACATCCACAATGTATGGACCTCTCAGATTTCAATCGCTTCTCAGCTCTAGAGAAGACAGAAACATCAGCACCACATTTACCTCCGCAGTCGTCTGCGGTCTTATCATCACTCGCAGTAACAGAAAGCAGCGTGTCGCAGAGCGAATCATGGCTCCCACAATCAGGTGATGATGTAGCTGGAGAGCGGAAAACGCTGACATTATGGGTGACGTTTTTTTCTCCTGAGCTCATGAGCCACCGGTCATGGTCATTCATCCCGGCATGACACAAACTTGGCCGGCAAGAGCGAGGGTGAGGGAGCACAGAAAAGAGGGGAATGACAAAAATACCTGCCATTGCCACACTGCCTACTGTACATTACCACTGCATTATAAAGAGTGAGTTAAATCTGCGCAAGATCAGATGTAGCTGACGATCACTTGATCTGTGATATAGATGCTAATCTAAGCCTCACTATTACTTATAGGATTTTAACAAACGGCTAACATTAAACTTTAGAATGCATTTCATCCTGCTTTGTTTGTGCAACGAACATGAATGGAAAAAATCTGATATGCTTGTTTGTCCTGAATGTGTACTTGTAGTGTACTTCTAATGATACAGGTGTTTAAAATAAAAACAAAAACACTTTCATGACTATGTTGGACACGCTTAAGTAACGTTTTAAAAAGTAGTGTCAAATTACAAGAGCTTCACTATAAAGTACACTACCAGTCAAACGTTTTTGAACAGTACAGCAAAAAAACACTACAATTTTGAAATACTTTTACTATTTGAAATAACCGTTTTCTACTTGAATATATTTTAAAATGTAATTTATTTCTGTGATCAAAGCTAAATTTTCAGCATCATTACTCCAGTCTTCAGTGTCACATGAACCATCAGAAATCATTCTAATATGCTGATTTTATGTTCAAGCAACATTTTTTATTTTTATTATTATCAATATTTAAAACAGTATATATTACAGGATTCTTTGATGAATAGAAAGATCAAAAAATATGCATTTATCTGAAATAAAAAGCTTTGCAACATTATACACTATACCATTAAAAAGCTTGGAGCCAGTCTTTCCTATTTCAGATAAATGCTATTCTTCTAAACTTTCTATTCATCAAGAAAACCTGAAAAAAAAACCTCAGCTGTTTTCAACATAATAATAATAATAATTTGTATTTTTATTTATTTATTTATTGTTGAGCAGCAAATCAGAATATTAGAATGATTTCTAAAGGATCATGTCACTGGAGTAATGATGCTAAAAATTCAGCTTTGAAATCACAGGAATAAATTACATTTTAAAATGTATTCAAATAGAAAACAGTTATTTTAAATTAGTAAAAATATTTTAAAATGTTACAGTTTTTGCTGTACTTTAGATCAAATGAATGAAGGCTTGGTGAGCAGAAGAGACTTCTTTAAAAATATATATATTAAAAATCTTACTTAACAGGTAGTGTACATTTTTAAAAATTATAATAGTTTTATGCTGTAAAGAAGTATACTAAGAGGGGGTTTACACAACGCTGTTTCAGCGAAAAAAGAAAAATATGCGTTTTGACCATTTACACAATAACAGTTTTGGTGTCCTGAAAACACAAACTTTTGGAAAAGACACAGTTATCGTCAACATGTAAGAAATGCGAATTTGTGAAAACATTGATGTCATGTGCATGAATATGCGCATTACGATGTTACAAAGTGACACTGGCAACTCCTGGCCTGGCATGCATAATACAGAGTTTTCAGTCATTTTGAGATTGCATTTTAAATGCATTAAATTGCAACTTCATCATTACATATAGATGTACTTAAGTCCTACTTAAGTGGGTCAAAAAATGCAGCGTGCAGCTAACTGCATTTAATAGAAATTTAGACTATAACACATTGTTATTTAATTGCTATTAATATGCATTTAAGCATCTGAAAACATGACATTCAGTTAACACGCATATTCCTTTTAAGTATATTATTTCTATAGTAAGCACTCTTTTATGTTAAAGTATGTTAAAGCGTACTTTTTCACAAGGGTGGAATCTGAGCATGATCTAGCCATATTTAGACGCCAGCACTTCATAGCTACAAAAGAAGCCTTTTTAAAAGCAGCTTGCATAGACAGTAATGATGACAGTCTGGTTTCAGTCATGCCATGTGACTCTTTCACTTCTTACCTAATCTAAGTGAGGATATCCCCCACCCTTTCTAAAATGAACTGCACATGATATCATTTCCTGTGCTTTCTTTACACCTTTGATCAACTTCCTAATTTTCAATGACTCACAAAACTGATATTTTTGTGCAAAATTCCAACCAATCTGGAAAACAAAACACATGACGGATTTGAAGGGACAGTTCATCCAAAAAAGGAATTTTGTCATTTACTCACACTCACGTTGTTCTAAAACTGTATGAACTTACTTCCTCTAGTTCTGACCTGACTATGTTTGGAGGGGAAAAAAACGTGGAGACATTTATCAAAATATCTTATGTTCCACAGAAGTTTTAAAAGAACACGCAAATGATGACAATTTATATTTTTGGGTGAACTATCCCTTTAAGTGTTTTGGAAATGTCGTTTTCAACATCAAATGGATTGATTAAGACTTCATATTGTCTCCCATACAACTTCTTCATCTTAATCGCATTAAACTCATTTACAGGTAATTGAATATTCAAGTCTTGAAGTAAAAATAATAAATGGCTCTTTCTCCTACTAAACCTTATATATTAATTTTATATTACCTGCCTATTAATTACCTACAGCTCTAAGATTATAATTTATTTAAATATGGAGCTCAAAGTGCTGTAATGTTCAAAATTCAACGCTGTGATGAACAGTCTAATCACAAATGGTTTAATATCTCTCCTAACCTAATATAAGATCGACAGAGAGGAGATTCACAGAGTAATGAAGTGCCTGCAGGTGTAAATCACTCAAAAGATCATTTCACGACACCGTTCGTAATGTGTAACACAGTAAATTTACACTGATAAAATATTAAAGCTAATTTCAAATGAGAAAATGGATTTCTGCTGTCTACAAAGTTCAAAAGTTTAATGAGCTCTTCTGCTTTTTATTTTATTTATTGACTCTTTCTTCAACTCCTACTTAAATTTTCCACATAACGTAACTCATCATAATTTGACTCGAAAAAGATATGTGGCCAAATTGCATCACATTCTGGTTACATACCGTACCTATTTGAGGCAACAAAAAAAAAAACAACACTATTTACGGATGATCTCCTTTCCTTAACAAAAGAAGATATGTATGACAAATATAAGTAGAAGTTGCAGAACAGATGCTATGTAAGCCCACATTCTTGTGTTTCAGCAATGACAAAATATTCACTACACCCAGACAGATTATGCAAATTTACAACAGTAATCTGGTCTACAGCGAATGTAATGATTGAGTGATTGAAACATGTATCATAATGTTGCAATGCATGATAAAAATATCAGAGGGAGGAAATAATTTGTATGAGAAACAGCTGCAGAAAATGACAGAAGGATTGTTATGCAATGAAACAAACAATGATTTTTACATCTATAAATAATGATCCAGAGTGTCTTATTTAGCAACCAGATGTCAGAAGCATTTCGGAAAGACTGTGTGCAAGTCATACTGAAAATGACCAAATGAGGAATATGTACGGCCACACGCCACAGCATCAAGTGCTAAAAAACATGTCGTCACTCTATAAAGAATAACATCCTTTTCTGACAGCAAACCCACAACAATCACCACACAAAAAAAGCACAGTTTTGCCCGGGTGGGCCGCACTGGCGAGGCGAAACACGACACGCTCCTGAAACCCTGAAACAACATTGAGGGAGCGGCAGAATTCCCGAAGGAACGGAGAAGAAGGCTGTTTTGGCTTCGAGCAACAATGCTGCGGACGTTTCCTGTGTGGGCTTCCTGTTGCGTTCCAGCACGCGGTCAGCACTTTCAGTCCAGAGACGCCGGGCAGGTCACGGGTATCAAACACATAATACCTTCATACGAAGGTGACAAAACAATTCCTGAACAAACAAAAACAGATTTATCGAGACATTAAGTTTTATCAGTGACTGAAGTACAATATCCTCTCTGAGACGTACTCGACTTCCTAAATGTTTCCTTGCTTCCTTTACGGCTTGCCAATACATGTCAAATTCACAATGCGGCCACCGACTCGCTTTCCTTTCATTTTCGAACTGAAAAATGGTTTCCTCCGACAAGGCTTAAAACATTTATTCAGTTTCAGTGGCTTCATGCATTATTAGTGTGCTGCTTAGTCAGACACTTCCAGAGATTCAGAGGAGGATTCCTTGTAAACAATAACAAATGAAGCAGCTGGCTGCTGTGCTGAGAAGAGGACTATTTTGATTTGGTGAGGTCAGCAAAAACTTCTACCGCTTTGGGAAGATTTACCCATAAGCACCTGTCAGTTACTGTACAAGTAGCATCTTGACAAGCATGAAAAAAAGTTGGAGAGAAAAAGTCTCATAATAATGAAGGAATGGATCCTCTGCAGTGAATGGGTGCCGTCAGAATGAGAGTGCAAACAGCTGATAAAAACATCGCAATAATCCACAAGTATTATCCACATCACTCCAGTCCATCAATTAACATCTTGTGAAGTGAAAAAAATCCATAAAGATGTTTTTAAACTTTAAACTGTTGATTTCTGCTAAAATACAAGTCTTCTATCCATAATATTGCTTTGTCTAGTAAAAAAGTCGCCTCGTCTGAATCAGGAGAGAAATATGAACAGATCAAGCACCGTTTACAAGCCAAAACAGATAAACAAATATGTTGGTGGATTTTGACTTTCACTTGCTGAAGCAATATTATGGATTATACACTTGTATTCTAGCTGAAAGCAGCAACTTGAAGTTAGAAAAACATCTTGATGAATTTGTTTCTTAGAAACTCACAGGTTTTCACTTCTCAAGATGTTAATTAATGGACTGGAGTGGTGTACTTTTGTATTAGAGTAGTGGATTATTGTGATGTTTTTATCAGATGTTTGGACTCTAATTCTGACGGCACCCATTCACTGCAGAGGATCCATTGGTGAGCAAATGATGTAATACTAAATTTTTCATTGATTACATTTTTTAGCAAATTTCCATTTTTGGTTTAACTATTATATGAAGGTATTCCTTTAAGGTAAGACTTGTATGTGTCAAAAAAGACAATACAAACACAGCCTCAAATGTTAGATCAGCAAAAACCATTGTTTCTATCTTAAATATGAGTCTTCTATCCATAATTTTGCTTTCTCTAGTGAAAAAGTCATCTCACCTGAATCGGGAAAGAAATATGCACATATCAAGCATTGTTTAAAAGCCAAAACATAAATATGTTGGTGAATTTTGACTGAGTTTTTCTCGTTAAAAGTATGTTAGCCGTTTTAAAGTTAAAAACATCGTAATGATGAATTTGTTTCTTACAAACTCGCATTTTTTCATTTCACCAGATGTTAATTGATGAACTGGAGCGGTGTGGATTACTTGTGGATTATTGTGATATTTTTATCAGCTGTTTGGACTCTCATTCTGATGGCACCCATTCACTGCAGAGGACCCATTGGTGAGCAAGTGATGTAATACTTTCTCCAAATCTGTTTGTTTATAGAAACAAGTCATCTATATCTTGGATGGCCTGAGGGTGACTACATTTTCAGCAAATTTCCATTTTTGGGTGAACTATAATATGAAGGTATTCCTTTAAGGTAAGAGTTGATTGTGTCAAAAAAGACAATCCAAACACAGCCTCAAACGTTAGATCAGCAAAAACTTCTACCACTTTGGGAAGATTTACCCATAAGTGCCTGTCAGTTACTGTAGGAGTAGCATCTTGACAAGCATGAAAAAAAGTTTGCAGAGAAAATAAACTCTCATAATAATGAAAGAATGGCTTGCTAGCCAGTGGATCCTCTGCAGTGAATGGGTGCCGTCAGAATGAGAGTTGAAACAGCTAAAAAAAAAACATCACAATAATCCACAAGTAATCGACACCACTCCGATAATTAACATCTGGTGAAGTGAAAAGGTGCATATTTGAAGAAACAAATTCATCATTAAGACATTTTTAACTTGAAACCATTGCTTCTGGCTAAAATATGAGTCTTCTATCCATAATATCGCTTTCCCTAGTGAAAAAATTGTCTCACTTGAATCAGGAGAGAAATATGTACAGATCAAGTCAAAACAGATCTAAATAAATACGTTGGTGAATTTTGACTTTGACTTATTTCACTGGATAAAGCATATTATAGATTAAACACTCTTAAAAATATGTCAGCTGTTTAACGTTAAAAACGTCCTAATGATGAATTTGTTTCTTACAAACTTGCAGGTTTTCATTTCATCAGATGTTAATTAATGTTAGTTAATGGACTGGAGTGGTGTGGATTGCTTGTGGATTATTGTGATGTTTTTATCAGCTGTTTGGACTCCCATTCTGACGGCACCCATTCACTGCAGAGGATCCATTGGTGAGCAAGTGATGTAATGCAACATTTCTCCTAATCTGTTTGATTTAGGAAACAAAATCATGCACATCTTGGATGTCTTTAGGGTGAGTACATTTTCAACAAATTTTTATTTTGGGGTGAACTATTCTACTAAGGTATTCCTTTAAAGTAAGAGTTGTATGCGTCAAAAAAGACAACGCAGACACAGCCTCAAACGTTATGTTCATTTGACAATGTTGTTCTTTCACGTATGATTCATAAATGTGACATCATCGTTAATCTCACACAAACAGTCATATCTTTCCACTTCAAACACGCCCGCAGACACATGCATGATCACGCACAAACATGCACACGCCTATGCAAAAACTATGAGCGCACTGCACTACGGTAGTTACAGGACGTATTCAAACCTAGTCATCCTAGCTTCCACAAACTCGCTCTGCATAACTGGCCATTCCACAAAACTCCTCCCTGAACAATTCCATTCATTTCCGCAAGGAAACACCTTGGCAGGGTACAGACTGTTCTGAAGTCAGTGATTTCTACAGATCTGCAAGCGGTTAGGAAACTTAACTGATCCCTGAGAAAAGAATTGCCACAGTGGACGACGCAGCCGGTTCTGCTGCATGCCGTCTCGATTTCACTGGTGTGTGTAGAAACATAAGCAACAGCAGAGCAAATACAAGCATACTGAGAACTAAATGAATGTTGCCCAATCTCACAATACTCAAGTCTCAATTTTTTTTGGTCACTACAAAAATCTAAAATTTCTTTACATGGTCTAAGGAAGTCACCACACTAACACAAATTAAGATTTTTGAAGTATAAATACTAACAGCATATAAATATCATGAGGCATCCGTGGGAAAACAAATGTGTGAGGTGATTTTCTTGTCTAACTAAATGAGCCAAAGAAAAGCTGACATGACTAGGCTCATGCATAAGTGCCAAACTTCTGCAATCACATGGTGTTCAAATGAAATGCACGAGCAGCAAACGTTAATGAGAAGATTGCTTTGGCAGGTGTCTGGAGCCAATTTAATCAGCTGCAATGTTTGTTGCAAAGAAACAAATGAATAACATTTGCATTCCCAGAGGCAATACCTCTTCTTCTCTACCTCTTAAAAAAATCTGTATTCTCAGAAAAAAAAAAAAAAAAAAAAAAAACTCAACTACAACAAATCCTGAAATCTTGATATGATTATTTACCCGTTTTCATTTGCTCTTTTTACTCCCCAAGGACAGAGTACTAATATTCACAAATTAATTTCATACAAAGACAATGTTGAACTAATCTGTAATTTTCAGATTAGTTCTGAATTTACACTACGAGAACTCATTTATAATCAGTAGTGTGTTGCTTTTAAGAAAATACCTAACAATCTTTAAAAATATATATATATATATTGTAATTAAGACTTCTTTTTTTTTTAGCAAGAAACTCACTATGCTTACAAAGAAGAACAATTTGAAAATGGGTAAGAAAATTAAACTCAAGATCCTCTATACATGTGTAATATCTTGGAATTTCTTCCTTGTTTTAATGATGTTTGGATATTTTTAAGGGAAACCAATAATAATAATAATAATAATAATAATAATAATAATAATAATAATAAAAAAAAAGTGATTAAAAAATGATTTTTGCCGTTTAAGGCAGTGCAAATGTAATACATGATTCTCGTCTCACATACCAATAATATATTTATATTTATCTGTATTTCTGTAAGGATGTAAGGATAATTTAATAAATTTAGCTTTTTAGTACTTTATCTAGCATTTTAAAGTATTATGATACATCAAAGCGGATTCAGACCCAAACGTAGAGACATCAAGTGGTTCTTACACTAACTTAACTATTGAAAATCTTAATTTTAGCTACTATGCATACACCTACGTCACAACATCACACGTACTCTGTAGTTTTAAAAGTAACGTTTAAAAAACAAAGCACACCATTTAGAGATTTTTCACGTAAAGGCTTTACACGTAAACAGTAACGCAAACTGCAATGCTAGCTTTGTTGTGAAATGTTGAGGCGCGTTCACCTGATTCAGGTGCATTTCCGCCACATGCGCACTGACGAATGAAACATGGCGAAGAAAAGTTTGACCAAAACAAAATGTACTGACATGACAAGAGACACATCTACTCACCACGTCAACAATAAATGACTGATAATCCTTTTTTCCCTTTCAGTGTCCAGTGAAATAGTTTACTGAGTATCACAAATTCCTATTGACTCCTGCTGAATTTCGGCGTCAAACTGCTGGACGGAAAAGCGGAAGCGACTGACGACTCACGAAAACACACCGGTAAAGATGTGCACTATAAACATAACACCACAAGCACCTTCGCTCTTATGACTTAATGTTGTTTTCACTCTTTCTTTAGTTAGTTAAAATCCTGTAGTGTGAAATGAGCGGTCCCCGCAGTAGTCCGATGTGCTGTACTGACATGAGTTGACTGACGGACTGACTGCGGGCACCTGAATTTTCAGCTGGTTTCGGTGCTGAGGTGAAACTCCGCCTCTCCTCTACAATACAGTATGTACTGCAGTCTATCTGTCCCAGTGCAGCACGTCGAAGGGAGGAGTTTCTCCTGCTTTCTCACACTTTCCTCTGCTGTGTCGAGACACTGAGTAGCGACTCATTTCGGTGGCTGTGTTTCAAACCTTACTGCGCCTCTTCACTGTAGAATTTTAGGGCAGCTGAACTAGTAATTGCGTGTTGTGAACTGAACGGAAAGACCAAAAATACTGTCCAGGCAGCTCACCAGGTTTTCTGAACATCTTGTGAAAAACAAGTGCGCTTAATCGTGTTGAAATTGTATTGAAAGAGTATGCTACTTAAAACCTTAAGAGTATGTTTTTAAAAAAGTAGATTTTTAGATTTTTAATGTTTTTTTTTTTTTTTTAATTATTATTATTTTTAAAGAAGTCTCTTCTGCTCATCAAGCCTGCATTTATTTGATCCAAAGTACAGCAAAAACAGTAAAACTTTGAAATATTATTACTATTTAAAATAACAATTTTTCTCATTTGTTTCTGGGATTTCAAAGCTGAATTTTTAGCATCATTACTCCAGTCACATGTTCCTTCAGAAATCATTCTAATATTCTGATTTAATTCAGATTTTTAAAGTATTATTATTACATTGAAAACAGCTGAGTAGACTTTTTTCAGGTTTCTTTGATGAATAGAAAGTTCAGAAGAACAGCATTTATCTGAAATATAAGTGTTTTGTATAAATGTATGTAAATTGCATAAATTATAACTGTCTTTATCATTTTGATCAAATTAAAGTATTCTTGCTAAAAAAAAAAAAAAAAAAAAATTAGCCTAATTTCTATAATTTATAGAAATTATACTGACTCCAAGCTTTTGAATGGTATAGTGTATAATGGTGAAAAAGCTTTTTATTTCAGATAAATGCTGATCTTTGGATTTTCATCAAAGAATCCAGAAAAAATGTACTCAACTGTTTTAAATGTTGATAATAATAATAGTAATAATAATAGTAATAATAATAATAAATGTTTCTTAAACATGTAAATCAGAATATTAGAATGATTTCTGAAGGATCATAGGAATAACAATGCTGAAAATGTAGCTTTGATCGCAGGAATAAATTACATTTTTAAATATATTCAAATAAATCAGCTATTTTAAGTAGTTTAAGTTAGTTAAAGCAGTTATTTTTAAAAGTAAAAATATTTTACAATATTACTGCTTTTGCTGTATTTTGGTTCAAATAAATGCAGGAAAATGTTAATATATTTTCCCCCGGTTTCACAGACAAGGCTTAAACCTAGTCCTAGACTAAATGTAAGTCTGTTTCAGCTGAAAGAAACGTGCACTAAGATGCACACCAGTAAAGGCAAAAGGCATTTTTAAGGCACATTTAAAAAAATTACTTAAAAGTCTTAATTGAACTATGACCACACTATACACTATTAAAAATAAAGGTGCCATAGAAGAACCATTTTTGGTTCCACAAAGAACCATTCAGTCTAAGGTTCTTTAAAGAACCATCTCTTTCTTTCCTTTTTATAATCTGAAGAACCTTCTTTCACCACAAAGAACCTTTTGTGAAACCAAAAGGTTCTTCAGATGTTAAAGGTTCTCTATGGAACCATTTAAGCAAAAAAGGTTCTGCTATGGCATCGTGAGGCACCTTTATTTTTAAGAGTGTAATCCTGGCTAAACCCTGTCTATGAAAACTGGGCCTTTATGTTTACAATATTTAAGACAAATTCCTCCAAAAGAGTAAAAAAACCTAGACACTGAAATGCATTCACTCTGTATCCAAAAAAAGGATCCCTATGGCTAAAAAAAACAAACAAAAAAAAAAAAAAATGTAATTTATTTAAAATACATTCATTTCATGTCAAGTATACTTCAAATTCATTAATTGACATCACCTAAGACTGATATAAAATTATAATTACACTTTATTTGGAGTGTTTCTTTCTTGCACAATGCACATTTCTTAATATTATGCCTAAAATGTGTTTTAATATTACTATTGTGTATTATATCAGTATAATATAATAGCAGTATAATATCAATCCCAGGTCTGGGACTGTGTGATTGAAGGTGGGGGGAGTGAATAACCAGCGCTCCCTCCACCCTCAATACCATGACTGAGGTGAGTCCCTTGAGGAAGGCTCCGGTCCCCCAACTGCTCCCTGTGCGCCGCCCGGGCTATCGCAATAGCAATATGCCCGCTGCTCTGTGTGTGTGTGTGTGTGTGTGTGCGTGCACTTGGATGGGTTAAATGCAGAGCACAAATTCCGAGTATGGGTCACCATACTTGGCCATATGTCACCTTTTATAGATCTGTTTTGACTCAAATTTTATAGATCTGTCCCTTCAGATTTTATAGAACTTGCCCTTTTTATTAAGACTTACTGGACTATTGCATATTCCATAATGTTTTACATTATTAAAATGTATAATATCAGGCAGTATACAGTATGTCTTGTGAACATAGCCAAAGGGTTCCCCTCATGTAGTTTGATCAGTGCTCATGTATTGTCAGCCTTGGACCTTTAACGGCTTTGTATCATTTATTTATACTGTTTTATCTGCTGATGAAAGCAGTAGTCTGGTGCGATGTGATGTAAGACTGCTGTTATCTGGACACCATCTGTCCAATCCTGTTACATAAAACGATGAGGGAAAAATATTTAACTGTGTTTGAACCATTTAGTCCATTACAACGTGTAATGCTGCTTCTCATCTGAGTCACATATCCATTTAATCATCGCTGGCCAAATATCTCTTTATTAGGATGTACAGTGTCCATGTATTTAGTGATTGACCATTGTGCTGTGCTCAAATGGGCCGATGAGACAGAGTGCGAAAGGAAATCAGCCACATTATTTGAGTGCTCTTAGAGAGGTCACGGTGTATCGGAACGGGACACTCCTTTCCCTAGGAAGTACTTGGAAAGCCCATTTAATAGACAATGCATTTTCCTTCTGTAAGCCTTTTTCCCTTAGGAACATATAATGTTTCCTTCTCTAATATTCAAGGTCTTGAAATGACTCATGAGGTGCAAAGTTCTTTATAAGGTTATGAGGGTGTTGTGCGTTTATAAATTGCAGTTTGCCTGAATTCAAAGACTAGCAGTTTTCCCACTTTGCAGGACCAAGTGTGGAATGATAATAAGGACGTGGAGAGGATTATAGAAGATCATTAGTTGGTAAATGGAGCGTACTTTTTCAATTTTACAGCAGGAGTTTGAACCATGGCTTATGAGCATTAATTGTGTTAGTTTCATCACTCAGTTCTCATGTTGGAATTATGACTTAATTATATTTCACGTTTACATTAACAGTGTAGTTCATTTGGCGCATTGCATTAAAACAGGGTGAGATCCTAAAGGCAGCAGGTCATTAAATAATTGGGCTGGTGGATGTGTGCCATCTCTCACCCTGCTGCTATTGATGTGGGCTGAGGCAAAATCAGTTCATACTAGTTCAAACATGATGCTTTGATTTGTTTATGACCTTGGTTTGCTAGTGCGTACAAGTACAATTGCTCTAATGTCTGTATGTTGGTCACTCTTATTGCACTTTAAAGTTGACATAAAACAACATGTTCTTACTCCCAACTTGTCACATATGCACTCCTTGGCATCAGTTTTAGTGCATCAAAACCGTACAATATGTGAGGAACAGAGTGAAGCTTAAGGTTTTCCCGCTATGTTAGCACAGTCACATCTCATTCAAAAGATAAATCCCAAATTTAGCATGTCTAAAGCCAGGCACATTTCACAATCAGACCTGACATAATACTTCTTCAGGGGGTAATTTTTGAATATGTTTGTGATTAAGACATTAAAACTGTAGATGATGATTGCTTTTGGGTCTGTTTCTCACATAAATCAATGTTTGGCCTCAAAAATACTTTAGTTGGATCTGCCTGTTATATCCTGTTATATATTGTTTTATATTGGGAAATGGTTAGGTTTAGGGGTAGGGGTCAGGTTAGGTGCTCAGAAATGTTTAAATAGTGTAAATTAAATACAATTATTGTGGCTGTGCGTTTAAATTGAAAGCCATAACTCAACATAGACTACCAGAAAGATTTTAATGTTTTTTAAAGTATTCTCTTCTGCTCACCAAGCCTGCATTTATTTGATCCAAAATACAGCAAAAGTAGTAACATTGTGAAATATTTGTACTATTTAAAATAACTGCTTTCCATTTGAATATATTGTAAAATGTAATTTATTCCTGTGATCTTATTGTTCAAAACTTGACTGGTATAGTGTATATGTCATTAAAAGTGATGCCAAAGTGTCCTGAGTCTTGGGAGTGAAAATGTGTTGGATAAAACATTTTAAGAAACATACAAAGAGGACAGGACTTGATTGTATCCTGATTGATGATTGTATTTCATCTGCAGTTGACTGGATTGTGCAAAAGGAAAGCTGGTTTCAGAAGCGGGCTTTGGAAGTGTTTATATTTTAATGAAAAATCACAAAAAAAATGTAATAATGTGCACTAATAATTTGTTCACCAGTACTGCATACTGCATCAAGAAAGTTAACAGGGTTCATTAGATTTTTATGTTTGTTAGATGTAATTATGATATGAAAATGTGTTCTTTTCTCTAGTAATATTTTGAATGTTTTAATCATCTTCACGGCATGTCTTGATATAGTATATGCCCAGTTTAAGTGCTCTTTTATTAAATTATTTCTGATGTGATTGCTAAAATATACACAAGCCCATTTCCACAATTGGATAAAAAATAAAAAAGATAATTGTGACTTTTAATATCACAATTCAGAATTTTTTCCCCAAAATTCTGAGAAAAGTCACAGAATTCTGAAACATAAAATCTAAATGATGAGATAAAAAAAAAAGGTTCAAACACTCATTGATGCTTCAGAAGGAAACACAATGCATTAAGAGCCAGGGGTGTAAACTTCATGAATTTCAAGATCAGGGTAAATTTAACTGGGAAACATGTAAGTATCTACTGTAGCTTTTGAAAGAATTTAGGCAAAATAAGAAAAATGTACACATTCTGTTCAAAAGTTTACACCCCCGGCCCTTAATGCATAATTTTTCCTTCTGGAGCATCAGTGAGCGTTTGATCCTTCTGTAATAGTTGCATATGAGTCCCTCAGTTGTCCTCAGTGTGAAAAGATGAATCTAAAAATCATACAGTCATTGCTGGAAATGGTTCAAATACACAAAAATGCTTAAAAACCAAAGAATTTGTGGGACCTGAAGGATTTTTCTGAAAAAACAGCAAGCAGTTTAACTGTTCAGGACAAACAAGAGACCCATGAACAACTATCACTAAACAATAAAACACAACACAGTATTAAGAATCAAGAAAACAGGGTTATTTATTTATTTTTTTTTTTTATAAATGTAACTATTATTTTTTCTTGTAACCGTCTTATATGTAAAATATCTTACTCTGGTCAGTACTATATAATAAAAAAATAACATGCATTATACAAGATCCCTCTCATTTTGGTAAAATATTTAACATTTTGCAGATTCTTCAAGGTGTATGTAAAATTTTGACCTCAAGTGCATTTAGCACCTGGATAAACTAGATTGTCAGATGGTTAGTAAATAAGATGCATGTTTTTAGGATGCAACTGTTAGTAAATTCACAGCTGACTGTTTACCAGGAGCTGACTGTGATTTATTTTGCTTGAATGTTTACTGTAGTCATGGCAGCTCTAGCACTTGCTGTAGATATCACCAACTGTCTTGGTATTGGCAGTTAGAGCAGACAAACTGGCTCTGACAATTAGGATAAGAGAATATTTTTTCCATTGACACATCACTGAGAAAAACTGAGGCCATGTTTTCAATGTTGCTTGAAGCGTATTCAGCTAGTCTCACTAGAAAGCCTTTTTTTAAGGAAATAAATGGAAATTTTGCTTTTTGCATGAATGCAGAGCTTTGCTGTGACTCCTTTCCATTTACATCGACCACATCAACCCCAAGTGTATCTGTCACACTCTAGTAAATTATGGTTACACGTGATTTAATTGGACTCCTGAGAATCCGAGTTATACGTAAACACAATGAAGAACCTTATCCTGCATCTACATCCTGTACATTAACTCTGTACATAAGACAAATAGGAATACTTGAAATAGAAATAACATTGAAATTCCTTAGTATTTCACACACATACACAAAGAAAAGTTTTATGAGGAAAATATGAGCAGTGTTTCCCGTGCACCAACAATGATAGGGCATTGTGGGTGTGGTTATACAGTTAACAAGGTGTTCTTAGAGGTTGCCAGGGTAATTTGGGTTTCTAGATGGTCAGCCAAAGTCAAAAAAGCCTCTATGGGCCTATTTACACATTCTCACTAGTTTTGATCGATCGAAGCATTTTTTTTGGTTTCGCTCATATAACCTAAAAGTGGCTACATAAATGAGATTATACTAAATGGATTCAATCACTATTCTTGTACTATATACTAGGAAGAAAACATTTATTAATATAGCCTAAACAAACACAAAATGCATTTACACTTGGTCAAGTAACGAGTAACTTACACGGGAACTGTTTTCCCGTTATGACGCCTTTATCGTTACTGACAAAAAATGCAGCGTAAATATAATCTATTATAATATTAAGATAATTTTATTTTTCAGTTCATCAGCGTACCTGTATTTGACAAACCGTAAACTCTAGTGTGAAGGCACATGAGCCGTCGTTTTGTCTCACGAAAAGAAAGATACAGAGCGAGACAGTCTTATACCATGCAGAATTGATGTGCACCATGTAAACGATATTCTTTGTTGTATCCTTTGGAATTCTTCAGCTTTTAAGAACTGCCGGTTTCTCCGGTAGTAGGCGGAACTAATGTGTAAAAGGCAATCTCATTGGCTGACACTCAACTATTATCGTCCCTGTACTGATTTCAGGAAATCAGTTCAAGCGAACACAGACAACGTAATTAATATTCATGAACCCGGCAGCTCATTAATCCTTAGTGCGTTTTATATTGTTATTAGTACTAGAATTCGTTCTCATAGAATAGTTTTGTTATCTTATCAGTATTATTTTTCATTTTTTCCTTTTTTACGGAAACACTAAATTACAAACATTATCTTTAGCACCACCACCAGTCCTAAGTTCAGTCAACATGACAAATATGCATTCATACATGGTTATTCTAATTACTGAAGTTCTAATTACTAAAGTTTAATGCTAAATTATCATATTTTAATGCTTGACTGACTACCATTAAGCTTTATATATATACATACAGGATATCAGATATTTAATATTAGTCTGGAAAAATTGATTTCATTTAATTTAAATTTCATTTATTTAACATATTTAATATTGGGGGCATCCAAGTTATTTGACATATTTGAACATTTTTAATAAAAGTAACACAATAGTTACTTTCCCTGGTAATTAGTTACTTTTATAAAGGTGTAACTCAGTTACTATTTGTGAGAAGTAACTAGTAACTATAACTAATTACTTTTTTAAAGTAACATGACCAACACTGGGAGTTACCCACAAAATGTAATACTTAGGTTAAGTGGTTTATTCAGATCTTTAATTCCATCCTAGGTATGAGCAATAGCTATCGTAATGGTTCCCTTAGCAAGCACCACTAATTACATTATATTCAATCCTGACTGGCTGCTGCATGTTAGTCATAATCACATTGTGTCAGTTTATGTAATGGCAGCATGCCAGAGATCAATGCTGACTCCGATGATTTTAACTGGTGAGTCGTAGGTGCGCCGGCATGTGTCGTTTCCATTAATGCTCAGCAGGCACCTTTACACCTTTCTGCCGTGTCCTAAACAACCTGCTCTTGACCTTTAGGTATTTTTTGTTACCCCCAATCCAATTTTAGATCAACAGTGCACTGGTGTCATGTCCAAAGATCATGCTACCTTCTCATGTTATTTGACCACCTGATGTGACTATTCACTGTCCAGACTGCAGGACAGTTATTAGCAGCTTTAGTTCAGGAGGTTAATTGTCTGTTAATCGCTTAAAACAGCAACAGAACTGGCAGCATGTGATGCTAGTTTGTTAATGTGAATTAAATATCAACCATCGAACAGGATGTCTATTCCTCTGTGCAGAATAGCACAGAGAAGTGTAATACTTGTTTTAAATAAATAAGTACTTGTTGTAAATAAAATTAAAAAAGTTAAATATTTACAAATACAGTTGAATTCAAAAATGTACATACACCTTGCAGAATCTGCTAAATGTTTATTAAAAATTAAAAATTATTTTACCAAAATAAGAAGGATCATACAAAATGCATGTTATTTTTTTATTTAGTACTGACCTGAATAAGATATTTCACATAAAAGATGTTTACATATAGTCCATAAGAGAAAATAATAGTTGAATTTATAAAAACGACCCTGTTCAAAAGTTTACATACACTGCTTAATACTGTGTTGTTAAAGGAACACTCCACTTTTTTGAAAATAGGTTCATTTTCCAGCTCCCCAAGAGTTATACAGATGTGTTTTACCGTTTTTTAATCCATTCAGCCGATTGCCGGGTCTGGCGGTAGCACTTTTAGCATAGCTTAGCGTAAATCATTGAATCCGATTAGACCATTAGCGTCTCACTAAAATGACTAAAGAGTTTCAATATTTTTCCTATTTAAAACTTGACTCTTCTGTAGTTGCATCATGTACTAAGACTGGCGGAAAATGAAAAGTTGCGATTTTATAGGTCGATATGGCTAGGAACTATACTCTCATTCCGGTGTAACAATCAAGGAACCTTGCTGCTGTACCATGGGTGTAGCAGGTGCAATGATATTACCCAGCTGTCAACTCTGCCGGCTGCAACTCTGCATCTACACAAACTTAGTGCCGGTCACTTTCAGGCCCTGCGTAATATCATTGCGCCTGCTGCACCCATGGTACGGCAGCAAAATTCCTTGAAGACACAAATTATTTGTTTTTTTTTTAGCATTTTTGTGTATCTGAACCCTTCCCAACAATGACTGTATGATTTTGAGATCCATCTTTTCACACTGAGGACAACTGAGGGACTCATATGAACTATTACAGAAGGATCAAGCGCTCACTGATGCTCCAGAAGGTAAAACCATGCATTAAGAGCCAGTGATGAAAACTTTTTAAATTTGAAGATCAGGGTAAATTTAACTTATTTAGTCTTCTGGGAAACATGTAAGTATTTTCTGTAGCTTCTGAAGGGCAGTACTAAATGAAAAAAAAAAAAAAAAAAGCAGGCAGCTTAACCATTCAGGACAAACAAGGGACCCATGAACAACTATCACTAAACAAAAAAAACACTGTGGATCATTCAGATAACAGCACAGTATTAAGAATCAAGTATATATAAACTTTTGAACGGGGTCATTTTTATAAATTCAACTATTATTTTCTCTTGTGGACTATATGTAAATGTCTTTTATGTTAAATTTCTTATTCATGTCAGTACTAAACAAAAAAATAACATGCATTTTGTATAGGGCTGTCAAACGATTAATCGCGATTAATCACATACAAAATAAAAGTTTGAGTTTGCCTAATAAACGTGTGTGTACTGTGTGCAATTATTATGTATATATATAAATACAAACACATTCAGGTACATATATAAGAAATATTTATGAGTATATTTATTTATTATAATTTTTATATAATTTATATTATATATAAATACAAATATTTTTTACATAGATAACATATTTCTCTTAAATATATACATTAATTTGTGTGTAACACAAAATTGTAAAAGTAACTTTCCCCAACACTGGATAAGGTGCCCATTATATGTGAATCTTTGTTTTGGAAGTGGACTTCTCCTTTAAAGACATTAATAAAATAAAAATAAATTAAAGCTAAATATTTCTAATAATTTTTATCATATATTTTATTAAATATCATATTAATACATGTTAAATATATTAAGTAATAAATAAAAAAAAATGAAATGAAGAGATTTTTATTTTTTAATGGTTACACATTTATCACATATCCTTTGCGAAATAGACAATCACAGAATGCATTGCAATGAGCTCTGTAAAAAATATAAAAAAAATTAAGTAATAAATTAAAGTAATCAAATCAATCAATTTTAAAACATCCTTTGTCGTCTTTCTTATTTTCGATACTTGGGCTTTGTTTCCATACTTTTTCTGCAGTGTATAGTTTAATAGGCATACTGTGCATACAGTAGGTAGGAGAGTTTCTCTGTGTAAAGAATTTATAGATTAGCAGTTACAGTATATTTGCAAAAAAATATGTGTAGTATACAGCAAAGTACACTGTGGTGGGTACTACATCCCACAGTGCGTTGGCCTCAACTTAATCTTTAATTTCCAATGTGATAAATGAAATGTAAGAAATATCCACCAACATTTTTGGAAATGCAATAAAAAAGGAATTAAAGGGTCATGAAATCCCCCTGTTTCAGCACTGGTTAGTTCTCACCATAGTTTTAAAAATGCTTCAAAAGTGGGCGTGGTGCGCTGCAGCCAACTTTGGGTTCAGACGGTTTCATTTCGCTCCCATTGAGTTAACAACACAAATAAATGCACAGGCATTTGCACTCTGCATCGAAAACATATATATGAACATGCTGTTGCACCTCAATCAACTTTTCAGGCTTATTTTGCGGCATTTATAATCCTTTTGATGGGTTGCGTTAAGGAGTTGTAAAAAAACGCTATTACACTCACCTTATGAATGAATCGCGTTTGTGCCGAACTCTGCTACAAAAACAAACAGTCTCCTTCGATCCATTAACGTTTCTCTTAATTATTGTACGCAGTCTCACAGTTTGAAGTGTCTGTCATAGCAAATCAACACGCGCTGTCGTGAATAATTTGGCGAAGCGTATTCTCATAGGATAAGAGCGCGCAGCCTCATGAATAATTATGAGACACCGTGGCGTCATCGATGTACTATAGTCCATTGCCACGTCACAAATTGTGACGTCAGCACAATGTAGATTTTAAACCCGGAAGATGAAAATAGAGCAAAAAAGCTCAAAATCAACCAATTTTCTCCAACAATTAAAATTAATAGATGCTAACATTGTCATATATGATGTGCAACACAAACACCTCTGCTCAAATCTCAGAAAAAGTACTCTGGGGTTTCATGACCCTTTAAAATGTATAAAAAATTCTAAAAAAAAAAGGCAAAATAACATGTTTAATTTAGGGCTGTCAAACAATTAATCGCGATTAATCTCATACAAAATAAAAGTTTGAGTGTTCCTAATATATGTGTGTGTACTGTATGTAATTATTATGTATATATAAATACACACAAATTAATGTATATGTTTAAGAGAAATATGTTATTTATATACAACCTATTTTTATTTATATATAATATAAATGTATAAAAATCACAATAAATACATATACTTGTAAATATTTCTTAAATATATACATAAATATGTTTGGTTTTATGTGTACATAATAATTACACACAGTACACACACATATATTAGGCAAACTCAAACTTTTATTTTGTATGCGATTAATTGCGATTAATCATTTGACAGCCCTAGTTTAATTTTAAAACTGCAAGCTGACACTACAAGCACTTAAACAGATGCATGAATTAAACAGGTCATGCAGGATCAAAGTCATATACCACCATAGTATGCATAATGTTGTTTGAAATATTATGCTTTTTGACATAGTAGGTAGTAGGAAGTATTCAGTGTATACAGGTTGCACAGTATACAGTACACTAGTAATCCATTCTGAACATGGTCAAATATTTGCTATAGTTATTGCGTGTAGTTCTTCCCTCAGGTGTTATTCGTGCCCTAGATATGCTTGGTGTACTCCTTATATCACACACAAACTAGTGTAGACGTCACTGCTTCTAAAGTCATTATGAAGTCAAAATGGACAATTCTTAATTTTTATGAAATACTGTAGTGCACATCTTTGTTTTTCACATACGTATGCACTAGTTATCTTTAATCACTTGCATTCCCGATGGACAAAATCAAGTCCCATCTTATAGTTTTTCTTGCTGAAGAAGCTGTTTCACTCAGATATATGTCACAAGGGAGAAAAGTCAAAGAAGTGAAGTTAGAAGAAAGTAGTCCACTTCTGTAGTGTTGGATCTGACTTTGGGGAGGATCAACTTGATGTTGATCAAAGAGACACTGGAACTGGAAACGCCCAACTGTTCATTACACCGTATTGAGTTCACGGATTATTACAGCTAGCTGTTTGCCAAAAAACACACCCATGGGGCAGACAGGTGCGTTGAAAATATATTTATTTTCACAACTTTTTTAACATATGTTACAAGAGAGTTTGGCCCAACCCTTGATAAACAGTTTCCAAAAGCAACTCGGGGGTACAGCGAGTTCCTTGAGGGCCAGGAATTCAAAGAAGCCTGATAGAGGAACTCGACTCAAGGCTTTCCAACAGCAATCAAACGGACAGTGTTTAGGAATACAGCCATGTCCTCTGCCAATGGGACACTGGGTATTTCCTGTTTTAGCATTTATTTTGGCAAGAGTCTGCTGCGACTCGATGACGAGATGATTCTGAAAAGTGTGCTGACACAGAATATTAAATATTATATTTAAATGTAAAAGTAATATTTATAAAATTAAAAGAACCTTTAATATTTTTTTACTGAGCCCTGCACATGACATGGACAAAAGTATATTTGAAGAGTTCATTTGCAAAAACTATGGAAGCCCGTTTCCACCACTGAATAATAATAAAAAAAAAGGTTATTGCAACTTATCTCACAATTCTTACTTTTTTTCTCAGAATTGCTTGATACAAACTCGCAATTCTGACTTTTTTTCTCAGAATTGTGAGAAATAAAGTCGCAATTGCATGATATAAATTTGCAATTGCGAGTTATAAAGTCAGAATTGCGTGATGCAAACTAGCAATTGTGAGTTATTAAGTCAGAATTTCTGTGAACATATCAGTCTTTTTTTCTCCTCAGAACTGGACTTTATAACTCACAATTGTGAGTTTGTATCTCATGATTCTGAGAAAAAAAAGTCAGAATTGCGACATACTAACTTGCAATTGCGAGAAAAAAGTCAGAATTGCATTTAAATCTCGCAATTCTAACTTTATTTCTCGCAATTGTGAGTTTATATCCCACAATTCTGACTTTATATCTAGCAATTCTGACTTTGTAACTTGCAATTGTGAGTTTGTATCTCATAATTCTAAGAAAAAAAGTCATAATTGCAAGATACAAACTCGTAAAAAAAAGTAATAACTGCGAGTTCAAATTTCGCAATTCTGACTTTATTTCTCGCAATTGTGAGTTTATATCCCGCAGTTCTGACTTTATATCTAGCAATTCTGACTTTGCTACTCGCAATTGTGCATTTATATCTCACGGTTATGAGAAAAAAAGTTAGACTTGCGAGATGTAAATTCGAAATTGCGAGAAAAAAAAAGCCTAAATCGTGAGATAAAAAGTCGCAGTTACCTTTTTTAATTTTTTTATTCAGTGGCGGAAACAGGCTTCCATAAAAAAAACGGATAACTCTGTTTTTACAAATTTTCAAAAATCATGTTTTTTCATTTTGCATTCCAAAACTGCAGTTGGGATATTTTGATTCATTAAAAAATAACTACAAAAAATACAGCTAACTAACACAATAAAACACAATAAAAACATGATAACATAATGAAAAACTGAGTTATCTGTTTTTGAAAATGGACTCTTCAAGAATTTGTTACCTTATTTTAGTTAAATCATGAATAGATTTTCATCAGATTTCATTGTTTATTTATTTATTTATTCTGTCAGTGTAGTATAATTTTTTTTTTCCATTTTTAAAAAATGTAATGTACGTAAATGTAATGTATATATTACATGTACGTATATGTAATATATATATATATATATATATAAAGAGTTCAGATGCAAAACCAGCTAAAAGCCATCTGGGTCAAAAATGAGATAATGATACTGAGTGAATGCTCCTGACACATAGTATACATCCATCAAATACTTTTACTTCAAACTTGCTAAATTCCAGCCTCAGCCCAATCAGAAGTACCAGTACTTACATAGAAACCTATACAAAGTAGCCAGAAAGAAATGCTAATTTTTAAGAAATATGTCAGATGGATTTAGAGGCTTCTGCATCTGAACTCTTCATATACTTTGTGTTACAGAAACAGGATTGTGGATTTTTTTTTCTTCTTTTGCTACTACAGGCAATTGAGAATGAAAAACTATGTTTGTTGTAGTTCCTATTCAATGCTATAGACGTTTACCCAACTATGATGACTTCTGCTTCTGGAAAGCCTGGTAATGTGAAAAGAGTGCATTACAGTATGGAGTAATTTGCATAAAATTTAATTGTCTTTGTAATTCACGCATCTATGCTTAATTGATTCTTTTGCATTAAATTCTTAAATCTGAGCAGTTGAAATCCTTGACTGCAGTATAACATTGAGTTCAGTCCTTATAGCGAACTGAGTGTGTAGGCAAACAGAAGCTGCTGGAGAAAAGCCAACCAATTAGCCTCAGCCTGAGTCAGAAAAAAACATGCTGATGTTCAGTTGCTTGCCTTTGTGTGTTTGTTGTTGCAGAATCAGATCATCTAACTGGATAATAAATGCACTGTATGGATGACACACATGTTCACCTTTGCACAGTCTATATAAATGCTGAAGCAGTGCTGTGGGTTAAACATGTTCACAACAGATGCTGCTGTTCAAAAAGACTTAGTAGTTCTCGTTACCATAAAATAATAAATAATAAAACAAATCCTGTTCTTATTATCATAATTACTTTTTAATTCATTTCCATTATGTTAAAAAATTATGTGAAAATGTTTAATTTAATTTTTGTTATGTTAAAATAAAAATACATTTGAAAAATAACAATTAAAAGAAGCATTATTATGGATTATGGAATCGCATTTTGGCCAGTAATGATGATAAGTTAAAAACGTCTTAATGACGGATTTGTTTCTTACAAACACACAACTTTTCACTTAACAAGATGTTAAATGATGGATTGGAGTGGTGTGGATTACTTGAGGATTATTATGATGTTTTTATCAGCTGTTTGGACTCTCATTCTGACGGCACCCATTCACTGCAGAGGATCCATTGGTGACCAAGTAACGAAACGCTACATTTCTCCAAATCTGTTCTGATGAAGAAACAAACTCATCTACATCTTGGATGGCCTGAAGGTGAGTAAATTTTCAGCAAATTTTCATTTTTGAGTGAACTATTCCTTTAAGACGGAGTGAATATTCACCATACAGCTTATTACACAGCTACTTAATAAATAAACAAACGATATAGAAACAAAAAGTTGTCTTGAATTTAAATTATTTTATTATGTGAGATGATAGAGACCAAGCAGTGATGTGAGAATCATAAAACTAGCGCCGCACATATGAATTAGGTTTCAAGGACGAGGGTCAATTATGTAAAAATATTTGACCGCAGAAATCACAATCAATTAATCAGAGTCAAGTATTCCAGAGAGCATTGTAGGAGATGAAAAAAATGGCAAAGCTGTTTCTTTTTCAACTCATTTTTTCTTTTATTCCATTGCTTCTGTTTTATGATGAGTACAGACGCAGGCTGAAGTTGAGCGGTGATGGACGTGAGCTGTGCCCATCAGCGACTGTCTGATTGAACGCAAGAGACAGCAGCTTTACAAAAGGCAAGGGACTCATCACTCATCTCAGCTGCGTCAGGAAAACAGATTCAATTTGTCGGCCCTGGAGACTCTAACCTTGATAGTGAAAAAAACTGACACAAGCATACAGTAGAGATGCACTGCTAGATTTTAATTTACTACTGTATTGCATTTGAAAATACATTGTGTCAGTGCCAAAAAGGATAGAAACACAAGTTCATAGAACTTTATGTTTATTCAATAATTTAAATACATGTTGATGTCACAGCCCTTTATAAATACATATTTACAGGTTCATACTGGCATAATGGCAAGCTCTTAGTCTTTGGGTTACAATAGAACGGGTTACAATAGCTTAGAGAAATGGTACAGATCAACATTAGGAGATGTTTCGAGTAGTCCAAAGAACAGAAATCATCACTATACCAAGTCTTATGTTTTTATTATGCTACATTTACTGTGTATGTATTTGTCTACATTTATTCCAGGTGTTTTATACTATCGTTCAAAAGTTTGAAATAACTACATTTTTGTTCATGTTTTTGAAAAACGTTTTTTCTGCTCACCAAGGCTACATTTATTTGATTAAAAATACAATAAAAATGGTAATGTTGTGAATTATTTTTACAATTTACTAAAGTTTTCTATTTTAATATATTTTAAAATGTAATGTGTGATCAAAGCTGAATTTTCAGCATCATTAGTCTAGTCTTCTGTGTCACATGATCCTCCAGAAATCATTTGAATATGCTGATTTGCCTCTTATTTATTGTTGCTCAGTTCATATTTTTGTGGAAACTTTTGAGGATTCTTTTAAAATTCAAAAGAACGTAATTTATTGGAATAGAAATCTTTTGGAACATTGTAAATTTCTTTAGTGTTCCTTTTTACTATTTTAATGCATCCTTGCCGAATTAAAGTTTTATTAGTATATAGTATCTATAAAATAAAATAAAATAAAAAATAAAGTAAAGTAAAATAAAATAAAATAAAATCTTACCTTGAACTTTTGAATGGTAATCATGGTTTCTGCAAAAATATAAAGAAACACATAATTTTCAGCTTTGATAATAAAAGATAATTATAATAAATGTTGCTTGAGCAGCAAATCAGCATATTATAATGATTTCTGAAGAATCATGTGACACTGAAGACTGAATAATGATGCTGAAAATTCAGCTTTGCATCACAGAAATAAATTACATTTTAAGATATATTCAAATAGAAAACCGTTCTTTTAAATTGTAATAATATTTCACAATATTACTGTATTTAAATTTGTATTTAAATGCAGTGTTGTTAAGCATAAGAGACTTCTTTCAAAAACAGTAAAAAACTTAATTATTCCAAACATTTGACGAGTAATGTATATTCCAGTGACAATCAAGCTCACAAAAACAAGGATAACGCTCAGAGTTCATCTGACTCGGGGATAAATGTGGAAGACATGGATGATATGGGCTCAAGGTGGATGGTAGGCATCATCAGAGGGGCGCTGTCAGTCACCCAGCCCGAGGCCGTTCTGTTGAAGGTGGGCCGTTTGACCACGGCGGGTGCTGCGACCACGGGACTTGGAATGGGGAGGCTGGGGTTCACATCGAAAGTTTTAACCGGGACTTTGGGTGCCTTCCCGAAACCGCCGAATGGAATAGCCACCCTTCAATTAAAGGAGTCACAGTGCATGAGAGCTTATGGTTTTGTTAGACAACACAACAGAAACAATCATACAGCAAAAAGTGTTGGCATATAGTTCAAACCCAGCAACATTTTAGTTAAAGGCATCTTACTAACTAACTCTTTTTGCTCATAAAACATGCTCTTATGTACAATAGAGGCAGGTTTACAACATTTGGCAAACATACTTCAAAGTCATCATGAAACAGCATTTATAAACCATTTTGCATTTGTAATTTGAAATATTTGCATATGCAACAGGATGTTCAAAGAGAAAAACGGCCCATAATTATTTTATATTAGAAATTAGAAGGTGATAAAAAAGTGGGCACTATATAACAGAATTGAGCAGTGTTATAATCTAATCAATCTGCAGCAGTGTTGTTACTGTTAACTAAAACTATTAAAAACTGTTTAAAATCTAAATATTAGATAAAAAACAGAAACTTACAGAACTTAAATGTATAGCTCACTCAAAAATGAAAATTACCCCATGATTTACTCACCCTCAAGTCATCGTAGGTGTATATTATTTTCTTCTTTCAGACGAATACAATCAGAGTTCTATTAAAAAGTGCACTGGCTCTTCCAAGCTTTATAATGACAGTGTATGGGTGTTGAGATTTTGAAGCCCAAAGAAGTGCATCAATCCATCAAAAAAGTACTTCACATGTCTCCGGGGGGTTAATAAAGGCCTTCTGAAGCAAATCAATGTGGTTGTGTGAGAAAAATATTAATATTTAAAACTTTCTAAACTATAATCTATAGCTTCCGCTAACTGTTCATACACATGTTCATGAGGAGAATATGCTAGTCTGACCAGAACCACGTTTTGTTTACAGCAAAGGAAAACCAGTCTCCTCTTGGCTTATATCAAAATCCTCCGACATTTTTCTTTATGAATTCTCATTTTGTACTTCTAATTCATGACCGTTGTTTTTTTGTTTCGTTTTTTTGCTTTCTCTACTGTGTGGATATTTTTTTCTGACACAAATGCTTTGATTCTCTTCAGAAGGCTTTTATTAACGCTCTGGAGCAGTGTGGAGTACTTTTTATGAAAGATGCACTTTATTTTGCTTCAAAATCTCAACACCCATTCACTGCCATTATAAAGCTTGGAAGAGCCAGGACATTTTTTAAAATCACTCCAATTGTATTCGTCTGAAAGAAGAAAGTCACATACACCTAGAATGGCTTGAGGGTGAGTAAATCATGGGGTAACTTTCATTTTTGGGTGAGCTGTTCCTTTAAAAAATAAAAATGTGTCATTTGCAACAAACTGAAATACTAAAAAAATACTAAAATGGCTATAATTGAAATATAAATAAATTGTGGTTAAATATAAATATATTATAATAAAAACTAAAAATATTTAAGTAAATAGTAATTCAAAATATTAATAAATACGCTATAATAATAATAAAATAACTGTGATTTTTAAAATGAATATGCATGCATGATTCAAACACAATTAGTTAAAGAAGCAGTTACTGTATATTTTTCTCTTACCTGTTGAAGCTCTTGTATTGAGGAATCTCCTGTCTGGTTTCAGGTTCAGGTATGCGGGTGACCAGCGTTTCGGCCAGAGAGGGGTCACTGATGAGGGCCTGTTCCCAGGGTGACTGGTATGATCTGGGCATTGCTGTACAGTTGAACTTCTCTGCTGGAACATCCTTCAGGGGACCACCATAACCTGTTGAGCGCATGAAAAAAAGCTTTATAATGACGCAGTACATGAACCAAAAATGTGAAAAAGAAGTACACTTGCTTTTAAAAAGAAAAAAAAATTATTAGGAGGCAGTTTAGGCTTGCTGACTAGTGACACAGAAAAGTAATTGGTTATAAGAAGGCTAAAAATGTCTAAAGATGATGTTATTTGAGTTTTTTCCCCCTTTGCATTTAATGCATTTAGCTATACAGATATGCCATGTCAAAAATTCAGTTTTGATTTAACATTAAACTATGTCTGAAAATAAAATGAAATAAAATAAAATAAAATAAAATAAATAAAATAAAATAAAGAAAAAGTAAAAATAAATAAAAATAAAATAAAGAAAAAGTAATTGGCCATTAGAAGGCTAAAAAATGTCTAAAGATGATGTTATCTGAGTTTTTTTACCCTTTGCATTTATTGCATTTAGCTTAATTAAATTAAAAAAAATAAATAAATAAAATAAAAAATAAATAAATCAATAAAAAAATAAAATAAAATAAAATAAAATAAAATAAATGGTTTTGATTTAACATTATTTTGATTTACAACTTTGGTATAAAATAAAATAAAATAAAACTACATTAAATTAAATAATAGTTTTGGGTTTAACATTATTTTATTTTATAACTGGTTTAATATTAAACTGTGTTTACAAATGAAATAAAATTAACAATAATAAAATAATTACAAATTCAGTTTTGATTTAACATTAAACATCTACAAACAAAAGTAAGAAAGAAGTACACTTCCTTTTAAAAAAAATAGTTATCACAGAAATAATATGTATTTTAAAAGAATATAATTAAGTGTGAACTGAATGCAATGTTTTCAGACACTTACATGTTTTTTTGACCCACTTGCATAGGACTTAAATACACTGTATATGTAATGTCATAATTCTATCGTCTCCGAAATGTGGTTAAAGTACTGCTGAATGTACTGACAAGCATTCATGGTAAACTGAAATACACTTTAATGTCATATTAGTGTAATATAACATCAGTAGTATTAAAAATAATTAATAAATAAATAACAGTATAAGATCAGGACAAAGCAGATGTTCAGACATGAAAAATGAGCATTAGCAGAGGGAATACATGGAGACGCCTATAGGTCAAGGACACACATGCTCTGCATGGTCTAGAAACACACTATATCACTGTTGATGCACAATTTTCATTGTTGTGTGAGCTATCCCTTTATTAAACATGACTTGACCACATGTATTCCTTCATAATGTAAGGCAGACAGCACAATTACCAGTGCAGCTTGGCATTGATCCCATTTGTTTGCATTGCAAGTGAAGTGAAAAATAAATGAGAAGCTTAGAAAAAGAAGTTAAAGGCTTCACAAAGTCCTAAAACATGCTGTGGAGGATTACAGGGTGGCCCTTCAAAATGAGTATCCCTCAAACTGCTGTTCACTGGCAGGGCCAGCAAGCCCAAAACAAGAGTTACGTAATGTGGGTGTTCTGTCACATATCAGCCTCATGCTGAGGACAATCTCCTTCCTGAGTTTATCGGCCTCAAGGAAGCAGCACAGAAAGCATGGGTTTGAGCACTGAGGGTCTGGGCCTCCGAGAAACTTTAATAACAGCAGGGGGAATTCGTTTTTAGACACTGTTTTCATGGGGCAGTGCGCTGACACATCAAGACACTGATGAGCTATGAAAAAAATCTCATTAGGAGGCAGTTTAGGCTGCTGACTAGTGACACAGAACAAAGTAATTGGCTATAAGAAGGCTAAAAAATTTCTAAAGATGATGTTATTTGAGTTTTTTTTCCTCCTTTGCATTTAATGCATTTAGCTGTACAAATATGCCAAAACATTAAACTTATGTCTACTATTAATAGAATAAAATGAAATATAATATAAAATAAAATCAAATTGGTTTAACATTAAACTGTGTTTATAAATAAAATGTAAAAAACAATTCAAAATAACAAAATAATTCCAAATTCAGTTTTGGTTTAACATTAAACATCTACAAATAAAATAAAATAATGGTTTTAGTTTACCATTATTTTATTTTATGGGTTTGGTTTAATATTAAACTAACTTTTACAAATAAAAAAAAATAATTCTAAGAAAATATAATATAAAATAAAATATAATTAAATAATAAATAAAATATAATATAAAACATTTTGGTTTTAAACTGTATGTCTACAAATAAAATGAAATGAAATGAAATTTTATGGTTTCAGTTTAACATTATTTTATTTTATTATTTTATTATTTTTTATGGTTTTGTTTTAACATTACATCTACAAATAAAATAAAATAATTAACAAAAATAATTAAATAATTGGTTTAACATTAAATGTCTACAAATAAAATAAAATAAAATAAAATTATAGTTTCAGTTTACCTATTTTATTTTTTAAAATTATTAAAAATATTAAAAAGTGAATAAAATAATTACAAATTCACTTTTGGTTTAACATGAAACTGTATGTCTACAAATAAAATACAATTAAATTAAATTTCATGAGTTTAACATTATCTTTATTTTATTTTATTTTATTGTATTTTATTTTATTTTATTTTATTTATGCTTTTACTTAAACATTAAATAACATGAAATAATTAACAAAATAATTAAATAATTACAAATTCAGGTTTGGTTTAGCATTAAACTATGTCTACAAATAAAATAAAATAAAATAAAATAAAATAAAATAATGATTGTTTAAGTTTAACATTCTTTTATTTTATGGGTTTAACATTAAATTATTTTTACAAATTAGAAAATAATTTATATAATATAATATAATATAAACAATAAAAAAATACATAACATGAAACTGTATGTCTACAAATAAAATACAATTAAATTCAATTTTATGGGTTTAGTTTAACATAGTTTTATTATATATTATTTTAAAACATAATCTAAAAAATAAAATGAAATAATTATATATATATATATATATATATATATATATATATATATATATATATATATTGATATAATTGCATAACATTAAACTACAGTATGTCTACAGAAAAAATAAAATGGTATGGTTTTGCTTTACCATTATTTTATGGTTTCGGTTTAACTTTACTAAACTAAACTAAATATAAATACATAAAATAAAAGAAAAACTGCATAGCTGATACCAGTGGCTTGCACTGTGTTCATCTGATTGTAATCTTGTTTATTTATCATCAGAAATTAACTGCTAGTCTTTGTATCTTCCCCTCCCCATCCAAATGAAGCTTCAAAGTCATTAAAATAGCAGGACGCACTGCAAATATGTGCTCATCCACCGATATAGGAAGGCTGACTAAGCCCCAAGGCTAGAAGAGGCCATGGGAGTCATAAGGATAGGAACTGTTTAAGATGTTATCGTGGACAGCTGCTGCACTGTGCCACCACTTAAAGGACACAGGAAACACTTAGCAAGCTTCCTGTTGGGGCACTACAGCCACCGTTCACACAGGAATCACATACTCGAGATGTAGAAGATGCAGTTTAATTCCACCAACCAAAAACTGTACATGCTATATATATATATATATATATATATATATATATATATATTTCTTTTAAATATATTCTATATATAATTTTACAAAGTGTAATACAATTTTTGTGTGTCATAACAATGCTGGTTTTGGTTTTTTAATACTTCTCTTGAGTTTAACACCAAAAACAAAAAGCAGTTGTGACAAAAAATAAATAAATAAATAAATAAATAAATAAAAAAAATAGTCCAGTCTCTTGACATGAAAATTTTAACTTAAGTAATTATTTTATTTTATTTTATTTTATTTTATTTTATTTATTTATTTATTTATTTTTTTTTCACTTTCAAAGAACCCACTTAAAATTTTCTTTTTTTGTTAGGCTCATGGATTTATCAGGGTCCTGAGAAGACCTATTGTCCCATGTGGGGATCTGAAACCATCCCACTAAGTTTGAGGTCTCTATGACCTCCGGTGCTCAGACAATTTTAGGGCAGACAAATGACAATTAGCAAAACAGTACAAATGCAGTAGAGTGCACCTTCAATGTTTGGACCCCTAAAAACATGATAGTATCAAGAAACTGCTTTGGACTAACCTGGGGCAATACTCTCAGGATTGAGTGTATTTGGTACCTGGTCAACTCCAAGACAGTGTTCATTACTTAAAACGTTTGTTGTTTCAACACTTGGGCCCGGAGAAATGGCATCAGTCTGAGAAAAGAAAAATGTAATGATCACTACAGTGAGAATTGTATATATAACCACACATGTGTGTAACAAATGCCACTCACATTGTGCTGTGTGTTGGCTTCATTCTGAATACTTTCAAAGGTGTATTTCTCTGAGCGCTTCTGACGCATCTTAAAGAGACGGGAGCCCCTGTTTGATGCTAAGGAAAGTTCCTCCAACATGATCTCCTTTGGTGCGCTAACTTTCCTTCCGAGATCCATGTCTAGTTCTGTGGAAAAGAATACAGAGTAAGCTTAACACTATATTTTACAGCTACGTCATTAAAGCATGAGTATGCTAATTAGTCTCCACCTCCAAACACTCTTAAAGGGATAGTCCACCCAAAAATGCTAATTCCCCCATGATTTACTCACATTCAAGCCATCCTAGGTGTGACTTTCTTCTTTCTGATGAACATAATCAGAGTTATATTAGACAATGTCCTTGCTCTTCCAAGCTTTATAATGGCAGTGAATGGGTGTTGAGATTTAGAAGTTCAATAACGTGCATCTGTCCATCATAAAAAGTGCTCCACATGGCTTCAGTGAGTTAATAAAGGCCTTCCAAAGCAAATCAATGCGTTTATGTAAGAAAAATATCAATATATAAAACTTCATAAATCATAATCTTTAGTTTTCACTAAGTGTTGTACGCACATTCACGGAAGAGTGGCGTTCCAGCGGATGATGTAGGACGGAGGTGTAGCTTAAGCTGGTGAGAATATAAGGTTTTATGGTTTATAAAGTTTTAAATATGGATTTTTTTCTTACACAAACACTTTGATTCACTTCAAGAGGTCTTTATTAACACCCCGGCGCTTCGTGGAGCACTTTTTATGATGGATGGATGCACTTTATTGGACTTTAAAACTTCAACACCCATTCACTGCCATTATAAAGCTTGGAAGAGCCAGGACAATTTTTAATATGACTCTGATTGTATTCGTTTAAAAAGAAGAAAGTCATATACACTAGGATAGCTTGAGGCTGAGTAAATCATGGTGTTCATTTTTGGGTGAACTATCGCTTTAAATGAAGTAGTAAACCATGGAAACGCGTTTTCACCACTAAATAAGTTGTGACTTTTTATCTGACAATTACATGATATAAACTCACAATTCTGACTTTTTTCTCAGAGAATTGTGTCATATATTTTCGCAGTTCTAACTTTTTTTCAGAATCGCATGATATAAACTCACAATTGCAAGTTAAAAAGTCATAATTGAGGGATATAAGCCCAACTGAGAGAAATAAAGTCAATTGCAAGAAACTTGTGATTTTTCTCGTTTTTTTGCTCACAGTCTCACAATTCTGACTAAGAATTGTGAGAAGTAAACTTTTAATTGTGAGTTATAAAGTCCAGTTTCGAGGGGGGAAAAAGGTTGACTATTTTCTTACAATTGTGAGTCTATATCTCACAATTCTTGCTTTATAGCTCACAATTGCAAGACAGTCTCCCAAATCTAAGCAAAAGTGAGTTTATATCTCTCAGTTGCGAGTGTATTTCTCAGAATTGCAAGTTTATATCTTGCATATGTGACTTTGTAACTCACAACTGCCAGTTTCTATCAAGCAATAGGCCTACTGACTTTATAACCTACTTTTGCGGGTTTATATCACTCAATTCTGAGAAAAAATGTCAGAATTGTGAGAAAAAATGGTTATTATAATCACTTTATAATCAGTAAACGCTGTCACTTATTTTAGTTCATTGTCATTTCACAAAGTTCCATTGTAATCAGTGAAGGTCTACACTGCACAATGAATCTTTTATTATCATTATTGTCTACGCTTTGTTATAATGAAAAGGTTTGCATGCAGAACTTAGCACTGAACACAGCTCAGATGTTTTGACTTAAACACTTGTGATTGGCTATTGCGTTCAATAAGTCAGCAGATATGTTTTTGATTGGCTACAATGCTCAGCACTGTAAAAAGACTGTAAATCTGTGATCTGAGTTTTAAGTCTCATATTAACCAAGTTACAAAAACATGTTTCTATCATCTAAGAAACATTGCCAAGATTCATCCATTTTTATCTTTTGATGATGCTACGAAACTAATTCATGCATTTATCTTCTCTTGACTAGATTACTGCAATGCTGTGTATACTGGTTTACCTAAGGGTTCTATAGTTAAGCTGCAATTGATACAAAATGCAGCAGCTAGAATATTAATGAAATTGCAGAAACGAGAACATATTACACCGGTTTTAATGGAATTACATTGGTTACCAGTGCACCAAAGGATTGATTTTAAGATTCTTATTTTAGTTTATAAAGCATTGAATAACCTGGCACCTTCTTATATTTCTGATTGTCTGTTAAGATATAATCCTAAACGAATGTTGCGATCCTCTAGTGCTGGACTTTTAGCATATTACACAGTAAATTTTAAGCAATCTGGTGGTACCTCTTTTAGTCACTATGCTCGAATAATTTGGAATTGTCTTCCAAATGAAGTGAGAGAGTCCACTAGTATTCATATTTTTAAAAAACGTGTTAAAACATACCTTTTTAAAGTTGCCTATGAGCATAATAGTGTGTGAAGTGTGTGTATTCTTATTTAATTATTTTTTTGTTCTCTTTCATTGTTGTCTTTTATTTTATATATATATAATTTTCTATTATTCTTATGTTTTGCTTATACTTGTTGAATCATTTGTACCATGTTGATGTTTTTTTTTAATTATTATTATGCTTGTGAAGCACTTTGAGTTGCATTCTATATATGAAAAGTGCTATACAAATAAATTATTATTATTATTATTATTATTATTATTATTAAATAGACACCTATGACCAATGGATAAAAATCCTCGCACATTGATGGGATTGGTTAAACGATTGTGACGTTGCAAGCAAACAAGCAGTTTTACACTGCGTTTTTGAGACTCTCTTTGTACATTGTCGTTTTAAGAAAAAAATGCTCAGCAATGGTCCTGACTGATGAATTAGCACATGGCTTGTCTTTACGCATATTAAAAATAACAAACAGGCATGTAAACAATGTTAAAAACTTGAAGTAAGCATTAAGTATTCCATTGTAACAGCCATAATCACTACATTGCGTTTTTGCTAATTGCATGAATAATTCAGTTTAGATGTCAGCTGTATTTAGGCCCAAATTGAGTTATTACTGAGGGTCACTCAGGAGCTCTAAGAGGCGTATCAAAGGATGAAAATGTATCCTGCTGGTATGTTCTTACAGCTGTCAAGCATCATCTTGCAGTCAGCCACCGGCCGATCAGTTGTCCACTCCCCGAAATAGAAGTTCAAACAGACAACTACAAAAGGATTAGTTGCTCTCAGTAGTAATACATTTCTACGGATTAGTATTTTTGTCCGGGGTGTGGTTAATCTAATCACTACTAATGCGAATACACAAATCTTGACTATAATAGATAAATATACATTAATTAGCCTGGCATGTTTGGGGTTAAGTTTGGATGACAAGGTTTATATTAATTGAAGAGCCACTTAAAAGTAAGATGGAGTAATTTAGCATTTTTTTTAAAAATAAGAAATTAATAAAAAAATAATACAAATTATTTTATTAATAAAAAATAACAACAACAAAAAATTATCTATTTCAAATAAATAAATAAATAAAAAACTACTAAATTTCACAAACAGTTGTAATGGCAGGTAACACTGAATTACATGTGAAATTTAGAAGCGGCAAAAATAATCTTTGAAATAAAAATGTATATATATTTAAAATCATGTGAAACATACTCTAATAAATGCATTTAGCTGTATAAATATGCCATGTCAAAAATTTAGTTTTGATTTAACATTAAACTTAAAATAAAATATTTAACATTAAACATCTGCATATAAAATAAAAGAAAATAATTATTTTAGTTTAGCATTATTTTATTTTAATAGTTTAATATTAAACTATTTTACAAATTTTATTTTATTTTACTAATCACATATTCAGTTTTGGTTTAGCATTAAACCTCTACAAAGCAAAACAAAACAAAATAAAATAAAGTAAATGATGGTTTCAGTTTCACATTATTTTTTATTTTATGGGTTTGGTTTAACATGAAACTATTTCTACAAATAAACAATAATTCATAAGCAAATATAAGAAAATATAAATAAAATAAAATACAAAATAATTAAATAATAAATTAAATATAATATAAAAATAATTTACACATTTTTAATATGAAACTATATGTCTATGAATAAAATACAATTAAATTAAATTTCATGGGGTTAACAATATATTTTATTTTATTTTATTTTATGGTTTGCTTAAAAAATAATTTCAAAGTCAGTTTTAAAGATGTTTCTGAGGGATCATGTGAAACATGCTTGTACAAAATATTTGAAGAAATGTTTTTTTATCTATGTAAAAAACATTATATATAAAATATATATTTTAATTTTATATATTTAATATTTTTTATATAAAAATGTTTTTTCAAGTGTGTATATATATTACTGTCAAGATTTGTGTATATATATATATATATATATATATATATATATATATATATATTTTTTTTTTTTTTTTTTTTTTTTTCAGTGTTGATAAAAAGATGTTTCTGAAGGAATCATGTGACACTGAGCAGGATGCTGAAGAATTCAGCATTGCATTACAGGAATCAATTACATTTTACAATATATTCAAATTGAAAACAGATATTGTAAACTGTAAAAAAATTTTTCACAATTTTGCAATTTTCTACAGTTATTATTATCAAATAAATGAAGCCTTGGTGAGCATAAGAGACATCTTTCAAAACCAAAAAAAAAAAAAAAAAATCTTACGAACTTTAGAAACTTGTACAAGTTGTCCAAACTTTAGAATCTTGTATATATTTGTATTTCAATTATAACGAAACAGCAAGTAACATTTAATTAAACATAAAATGTTGAGGTAGAAAAAATGAAGTAGTATTTTCTTGTACAACGTTTCCCAATATAGTTTATATACTGTATATATAAAGGTTGGTAATGAATCATTGCTTATACCGTCAGTGGCATGGATCTCTCTACAAATAGCAGCCGCCTGCATTTTCCTCTCCTGTGTTGACATCAGAGTATGCTGAGACATGCTGTCTGTGGAAAACAAAGTTAGGGAATGTGAATCTCCTACATTTTGCCCCATGCAATCTTACACCTTTTCAAGCACTACACAACAAACCAACACATAATCACATTCATAGTCCAGCGTGACATTTATTACACCTGCTGAAAGCCTGACACTAGCACGTCCCTTTAAATAACCCGAGCAATTAAACATGACGGCCCAGCAAAGGCAGCGCTCCCGTGTAGTTCTGCGGGGGACTGCGAATCGATATGCCTGATATAGACCCAACTGGACAGGACGCTGCCGAAGGGTGTGATGTCACACCACACCAGTCTAGCAGACGGAAAGTGGAAGGTGGGAATCTGTGACCACATCCATTACTGCACTCGTACACGCCGTTACTAAAGTCTGTCTAACAGAGCTGAATAACCACCAGCGTTTTTATAGTTAATAAAACTATTAAAAACTGAGACATAATCATGCAAAATATGACTAAAATGCAAAAAATAGCATTGGATTAAAAAACTATAAATATTATTAGAATATGTTTAAGTACTAAAATGACAACCTAAAACTGAAATAAAAATAATGCTAAATGAAAAATAAAAATATATAAAATACATAAAATTATATTTTAAAAAATCTAAATGAAATATTATATATTAGAAATTAAAATTACAAAATTTAAATATTACTAAATACAATAATACATAATGCTAAAATATCCCTCATACATACACACACACACACACACATATATATATATATTATAGCAATGAGTTATTGCCATATGCATGTATAGTACCATATTAACATGGTATATTTGAATATATTTTACATATTTACTTATTATATTTAAATGCAGCTCAATCATTACAAATGCATAAAATGCATAATTACAAATAGATTTAAATGCATGACACAAAATGTTAGTTTGCCATAAATGCTTGTCAGCAAATTTAGTACTTTAATCATATTAAATCATTATTCATTTCAAGACAATAAAAGCATTTATGAAATTATATATAAAGATACATAGTGAGTCAAAAATCACCCTAAAGTTCAGCTAATTGCATTTAATATAAATTTAAACGGTAAGACAATTTTAATTTGATTGTAAATAATATGCAATTAAGTGTCTGAAAACATTGGATCATTACATACAGTTAGCATTTGAATTTAAAAGTATAATAAATTGTACTTCTTTTTCACTACAATATTAAATGAATGAATGAATAAATAAATAAATAAAAAATCTGTTTGGTACGTATGTTTTTTTACTAGAATATTGAATAAATGAATGAATACATAAATAAATACATAATCATTCAATCTGTTTGGTAGGGTATGCTGTGTAAACTCAGCATTTCAGTTCATTCTCACAATATATTTCATGTGCCAAATACACAAGTTACATCAATATGTGAATCCAACAGTGTGCAGATATCATATATGACCAGCACAAGCAGTATAGGCTAGTGCAATGTAGCCCCGTCAGAAAGCTTTGAGACATTACTGTACATCATTATATATAGATGATGGCAGTCAGAAAGCTTGACAGAGCTTTTAACACACTGTACACACAACCCACGCGTCCCTGCTGCATGAGCGGCTGAGGCAGGGCTCTTACCTGCTTGTGTGGAGAGGTCAGTCTGGATCTGTGCTGCTTTCCTCTCTGAGCAGGACTGAGGGGCTCTGGCCAAGCGGAGGGGTGTCAGAGCCACAGCCAGCTGTTAGACTGTCCATTTTCACTAGCATGTGGTTATAAATAGCGCTGATCACATACAAACAGACATACGTTGACACTTTTGAGTGTAATGGATAGAGCAGGTGTTGCTCAGGTTATGACTTCACTGTTTGTACAGTTCATTCATTCTTAGGTTTCAATTTGGTCAACTAAGTTGAGTTTTAATACCTGTGGTCAATGGCCTAGTGTGAATGAGTGTAATATGATTTATACCATATATAAAACACCCTACTGGTTTCAGCTAACATTTAGCTGGTTTAAGCTGGCTTTAAGCAGATTTTTTTTTTAATTCATGTTAAATCACTTTAAAACAATGCTAGCAACATGCTGATTGTGCTAAAACATGCTAGTAACATGCTAACAATGCTAAAAAACATGCTTGCAAAATGCTAATCATGCTAAAAACATTCTAACATCATGGTAATAATACTAGAAACATGCTAACAACATGCTAATTGTGTTAAGAACATGTTAGCAAAATGCTAGTCATGCTAGAAACATGTTAACAACATGCTAATCATATTAAAAACATGTCAACAACGTGATAAAACATGCTAGCAATGTGCTAACCATGCTTGCAACATGCTTGCAACATGCTAATCATGCTAAAATCATTCTAGCATCATGTAAATAATGCTAGAAATACAATATGTTAACAACATGCTAATTGCATTAAGAACATGCTAGCAAAATGCTAATTATGCTAGAAACATGTTAACAAAATGACATACATGCTAAAAGCATGTTCACAACGTGTCAACAACATGCTAATCATGCTAAAAAAACATTCTAACATCATGGTAATAATACTAGAAACATGATAACAACATGCTAATTGTGTTAAGAGCATGTTAGCAAAAAGCTAGTCATGCTAGAAACATGTTAACAACATGCTAATCATATTAAAAACATGTCAACAACGTGATAAAACATGCTAGCAATGTGCTAACCATGCTTGCAACATGCTAATCATGCTAAAATCATTCTAACATCATGTAAATAATGCTAGAAATACAGTATGTTAACAACATGCTAATTGCATTAAGAACATGCTAGAAAAATGCTAATTATGCTAGAAACATGTTAACAACATGCTAATGATGCTAAAATCATTCTAACATCATGTAAATAATGTTTAACATGCTAATTGCACTAATAACATGCTAGAAACATGCTAACATGTTAATCATGCTAAAAACATTCTAATAACATGTTAATAACATTAGATGTTGTTATGATGTTAAAATATGTTAGCAACATGTTAATTGGTTAAAAAACATGCTAGCAATATGCTAACCATGTCAAAAAACATGATAACAGCATGTTAAATCACGTTAGCAATGTGTTGACCCTGCTGAAAAAAACACAAACAAAAAAAAAAAAAGAACAGGCTGGTTGGCTGGTCTTAGCTGGTTTGAGCTGGAAGTAGCTAGTTTTAGCTGGTCTCCCAGCCTGGCTAGGCTTGTCAGGCTGGTTTTAACTGGTTGTTTCAGCTGATCTCCCAGCCTGACCAGCTAAGACCAGCCTGGAAGTGGACAAAACCCCTCAAAACCAGCCTGCTGACCAGCTAAGACCAGCCTGACCAGCTAAAACCAGCCAACCAGTTTAGGCTGGTTTTAGCTGTTAAGCAGGGAAATCATACAACATGCTATCAACATCTAGCCTATCTAAACTTTAAAACTTCAAGTTTTCATAACTGCTTCAAAATTTCAGGCTAGGCTTTCTCAAGCTAACTTCAAAGTTTGTTCTCAAAATGTACTCATTTACACATTGTTTACTCATTTAAAACACAATAAAAGATTAACACAATGATGTAAAATATATTAAGTAAAACTTTTAATTTGACATTATTATAAAGTGCACTTAAGTGTGTTTAGAAACAGTCATAAAAGTGTATCTCTGCTGCTTTGACCAGAGTAATCTGTTAAGCAAACTGAACCACTATACGCAGAAATACGATTTAAAATACTCATTTTATTGTATATATGAAGTTAGTTTCGTCTAGATTCTAACACCCTCATTTCCGTCATCCTTTCCATGAAGCACAATTAAAAACGTCACTCGCAGATTCAGTACATCTGTCATGTGATGTGACATAATCATTACAAAACAAATGTGAGAAAATACCTCAACAGTGTGATCACTGGTATCCTTGTACTATTACAAGCCTAGATGGTATTACAGTATACTACTACAAATAATACAATTAGATTATTGATATTATTATATCAATTCATACTCACTTATATGAGGTTAAAATGCAATATAACTGGAATGGGAGGACACTGACTATAATTTACATATTTCCTCCAGCATATAACAGCAGATTAATTGCAGAAGCATATTTTGAACAGGGTTCAGTCTTCAATGTCAGCTGCCACACAGTTTAGTTGTATGACAAGTACAAGCTCAGGAGTCGAGCCAAGCCTCGGAAGCCATTATATAACAAGACAGCAACTTGTTACAGGCGGCTGGGCTAAAAAACGACTCTCCCTCAGGCTTGGTTTCTCACTAAATATGTGGATTGCTTCCCAAAGAATTCAAGAAACAACTACACGCAGAGAGCTTTTTAACATGTTACTTTAATACAGGTGCAAAGCATGGTTTATGTCAGCCACATACAGAAAGTGGAGCTGTACAAAGTATAAATCAAACAAGTCACTTAATACTGAACTCCTCTCTGATGCACTTGACAGTTCAACAAGTCTTTTTGTATCTGGATCAACATTTTATTAATCAAACACGTCAAAGCTTTGCTTACTTATATCCTTCATGAAGAAACATTCAGTCATGGAATAAAGAAATAGAAGTATGAACAACTCAATAAGTAGAAATTAACATCATTTTAAAGTGTATTGAGAGCATGCATTGTCACATATGAAACCTCACAGACAAAAGAAAAAAGTAATCAGTGACAACTTCCACAGCACAATACTTAAGGAATGTTCCGTTATTTATTTATTTATTTATACATTTAACAGCAAACCGGAGATTAAATTTGTAAAAAAGTGAATCTGGTGCAACGGGGTATGTGGTGAAGGGTCAAGCCGGGTCACTAAAGAATGATTTAATCTTTTAAAGTGAAGCTTATGTAACAAGTACGGCTGTTACTGATTCAACAGTTTCTGCCTAATAGCTTTGAAGCACACAAACAACATTAGTTTTTTCCTTCTCTAATTTTAGAGCAAACAACTGATATTAATTCTAGTTGTCATTACAACAACCAAAACATCCTCATTATTAGATTATTTTAATGCAGCAATTTAACATTTGCAGTTAATTTGTGATTAAATATGCTGAACTGTGTCTCACACTAGCATTTACATTACATACTATGAAGAACTATAATGGTTTGTTATTTCTTTAGCATGTATTTATTATCATGCATAATCACTTTACCCCATTCATTAGTGCAACACTTTAAAACTGAATGCATTACCTTGTGAAAATGAAGTACACTTAATTGTGTTTAATGTGCACTTTTAGTGCACTTCAAATCTTAAAAGTATATTTTTTAAAAACTGTACTTGCAGATAGGGATGTGCCCGAATTCGAATACCGTGTTCAAAAAGGAAATGACGTGTACTACGGAAACCCTAAAGAGGATAGAAAATATATTTGGGAGAAAAAATATATTTCAGTGCTTTCTCTCACAGTTATTTTGTTTGGTAGTTATCCACCTTATTCTTCAATGCCAAAGTAAGCCTATGGACGAGACTTCCGGTTCATTAGCCGCTGTAGGGAAATAAAAAGAATAACGTGCAGTAAACGATAAAACAGTTTGCACTACAAACCAGTGTGTTCATAATTAAGATGATACATTAAAATAACATGGTAAGACACATCAAGTTACAATATCAAGCAGCAAATCCAGCTGTTTTGTACAGCTAAAAATAGCTGGACACAGATAAAACCGTAAGCCACACCCATAAAATTTACAAATGGCCACGGCCACTCTTATGCGAAAACTAAGGTGGATGCTGTATACAAATAGCCGGCATCAGGAGACCACTATTAATACGCATGGCGTTTTAATCACCTTTTGAATGTGTGCTCGCTTTTTACTTTCACTTTCAAATTCACGATTACATGTACTCTATGTCCTAAACCATGAGTCGCAGGCTCAAGTGTCCTATGTTGTTGGAATCCTTGGCTCATGCCGGACAAAATGCGAAGATTCGAAATGTTTGCGATTTTCGCATTTTTTTAAAAACATACTTTTGCAAACTAATCCTAGGTTTTTCGCCCAATCGGAAAATGCCTATAACTCCTGAACAGAATGAGATATGTCTGCCAAACTCCGAGGACTTATGTAAGAGCTCAATCTGAGGTAAAAGGAAAAAAAAACTGCGCAACTATTTGTCCTATCAACATGAAAATTGTCCATGGCCTTGTTTTGAAGTGCCACAAGTGTCTACAAAACATGGCTGCCGTTGGCAGACGAAATTTGAGCATCTGTTAGACAAGGTTAACAGAAGGCGATCGGAATGAAACTCAGTGGACCTGTCCAACTCACAGCCCCAAAGATCTGAGAGAAATTTGAAAGAATATTCATATCATACGATAGAACTCCTCATTCCAGACAACTTTGCCTTTAGAACGACTGCTGTACTTCTGCGAACTAGTCCTAGGTTTTTCGCTCAATCTATAAAAAAACACTGCAGTACAATTCTCTGGACTCTCTAGGCCAATAATTATCAAAAAATGCTGAAATTTACCCTTTGGAAAGCTATAACAGGATTGTTTAGAAAAGGGGCCTGTCCACATGTACCCAAAATCCTATAAAGCCTAAAGGAAAACACAAAACTTCATGAAACCTGCTGATCACATGCGATAGGTGATTCTAAACAAGCATGCAAAGTTTTAAGGTAATCAGACCACAGCTGGTGTTGTAACAGTCATAAACGTTAAAAAACATATTTCTATGGTAAATGACTTGGATTCGCCGAAATGCTTTTTTAATCATTGATTTTAGGTGGGTACAGCCTTGCTAAATAATATGTAATGTCTTTTTCCTTATATGCTTAAATGCCTTAAGTGCTTGAAACCTGGTAATCGCTGCTTGCAGCTGTATTCATTCAATTGTTATTATCATAAAGTTAAGCATCCAAAAACATGTACTCTTTTTATAAATATGCTAAAGTGTACTTCTTTTTCACAAGGGGACGCATATTCACAGATCAGTATTAGTGATTGTTGTAAGTGTGAGTTTCAAAAGCAAGCTGTAACACTCTGTCAACCGAACTTATGTAAAATAGTCTTTATAAACTCTGCTTCAGCTTCTAGTATTCGTCTTCTACTTTCATCAACCCTCATTCTGCAATATCAACTTCTGTGTCTTTCTGTATGCTTTTTGTTTAATGGTAGCCATAATAATCATACTTTATTCACTTTCCAGCAAAATTCCTTCCCATTTCACTTTCACTTACATATAAAGGCTTCCCAGGTCTCCTTCAGTGTCTCCAAGCACTGCTATCTTTGGCTTTATAGAGTCTCGGTCTATGAGGCCCCATTTCCTTCGGATCACCCTGTGAAGGCCCAAGATTAGCCTCTGTCATTGACCTTTGGGGTTGACTCTGTCTAAAGGGTGTCCCGTATGGGACGGGACCAGCTGGTGCCGACGCTGTGCTCTTGGTTGGGGACAGAAAAGCCAAAGGTGATTGACTTAAACTGTCTTTTTGGTTTTTGGGCGGGGGTTCATACGCGACCTTTGCCTTCCACTCGGCCGGAGGCTCGGGTAAGAGCTTACTCTGAGCAGCATAGCGCAGGTTGGAGGCAATCGACTGCTGAATGTTCAGAAATGTAAAGGCTTCATCCACGAGCCCCAGCGGGTGGCGTGAGGCAGCTTCCCAAGGGGTGGGCGGCTTGTGACCCCTGTCTATCCGGGAGGTCTGTCCCATTGGTGGCCGAACGGAAACGGTTTGGGATGCAGGTCTGGATGATGGAGAAGATGAAACCGACCTGGGGTTGAGACCCGCTGCTGAAAATCTGACCGGTGGTGACAAGGATGAACTCCTAAGTGCCTGAAATGAGCAAACAAATTTGTTTAAAACAGGTGGCTATAAAGTTGTTGTTGCAAAACCCTTTTTAAGGGGCAGAAAGGATCACTGATATATGTGCATGGGCACAAAGACAGTTTTCCACCAGGTTCCCACATGGAATGAGCCAAGTAGCACTACACAAGAAGGGCTGTGCTGCCACCATCTGGTTATGATATAAACTTGCAGGGAATTTCTTACTACAATTCTTTTGATAAATCAGACTTTGCAGGATGAGCAAAATTATCATTTAAATAACTATCTAGAATCTTTTGCTTTTCGAAAAGCAAAGAATGTGATGTTATGAGCTAAAAATGTGGAATACTCTAATGAAAACATTAATTTTAGTGAATTTGCAGTAATAGTTTGTGGGAAAAAAAATCCAGGTTAAACAAGAATAATGCATCTGGAAATATTTATTATTATATGTATTTAAAAAAAAAAAAGAAAAAAAAAAAGATGAATGTATTTTGTACAATAAATGTTTAATGTATTGTTTTAATAAGCCAGTCCTGCTAAAATGTTAAATAAATAATAGTTTCAGTATTTAAATTTTTAATACCAGTAGTATCTGGCTTAATATTGACAACGAGTGTCATGTAGATGCTATACATTTTTCAGTTTGTGTCTGATGTTTTATAGAAACATAAATGAATCAGTCTAAACTGATATAAAAGTGACAGGTGTCATAAAGCGAAGTGCTCGTCGCTCCTGCATTTCAAATCATGGGACCAGAGATCACATTTCTCCAAATATAGCTCCTCGAGCAGGCCTTGCAGGGCATTCATTCATATCATTTCCACTTTTCCCCAATTATGAAGTACGTCTTACTTAGCTCCTGAAAAGTATGATGCAACATGGGTCCAAATTTAGAACAATACTCATACTCCAGCTTGCCTTTAGGAATTCTAATTTTAGGCTTTCAAATGATTGATTTTTTCTGAAAGTCTGAAAGTAGGACTGAATATGATGTGAATAATAATAGAAAATACAATTTCATATTTACCTTGGACATATGGATTTATGTAATCTAAGATGACCTGATGTTAAATGTAATCTTCTACGTTTTAAGAGAGACTGAGGGCAAGTGTAAAACTTCTTTTTTCAGTCACAGTATTTACCTGTATTTACTGTAAACACTAACTGTATTTGCTAACTTTAGCTATGAATAATGATAGTTGTCAATATTTTACTTACCTTATTTAACTGACAATGATTCTACTACGAAAAGATAGGGAAAATGATTTTCAAAAAGAATATGAAAGCAGAGAATAGTGAAAGGTGCAAAAAATGCGTGATTGTAAAGATGGAAGTGGGTGAAGTACATGCGAAAGCAAACAAACAAAACTGAAGACAGTAATTTTAATGGCACTGTGGTACATTTTACAAATAGTGTACTATGAAGAAAACATCACACAAAGAAATGAACAGAAGACAGCAAAAAAGAACAGAAGACAGCAGTCAAACTGATAATTAACATTTTTAGAACTCAACTTCCTATATCTGTTGTATTTAATGTTTTTCTAATAGAACTGCTGAAAAAATACTGATGCAAACAAAAAAGCTGAACATACCTCAAAAATAAACAAGAAATTACACAAAATCTAATTGTTTTCATAAAACGTAAAAATTAAGAGCTCTCCAACTATGTACCAGCTGTTAAACACTAAAATATTGACACTATTCAACCTACCTGAAAACTCACATACTGAGTACATTCATTTCTTCAGTTATGAAGAAATTCAGAAACATTAATTACAATTTAGAAATATAACAATGTTTTTTTTCCTCAGAAGGTGAGAGATGATTGAACTTCACTTCATAAAATAGCCACCGTAATACATTCCGTCTCTGTGTTATACAGTATCTCCTTGCACTGCTGGCTCTGCCAGAAGTGGTTAATACACTGTTTACTTGCATATTCCAACTATCATTGGACTGTTCATGTATTTATTTCTGTCTGTCCACTGAGGTGTTGTAATACGATCGCATAGTGTTGGTTTGGTTTTAAGGATCATACCCTTACCCTAAGTTCTATTGCAAATCAGTTGCTCAGTAGCCCTCATAACAGACCCTTATGTCATTTTCTCATCTGTCAAAATATTTCCCTCATAATAAAGCATTCATGTTTCTCTTCTCAAACTCAGTCAATACTGATTCCCTTCGACCAAAATGAAGTCTAAGCTGACTTGTCATTTTTGTCTTACCTGTAACAGGTCATGTCTATAAAAAATACTTGGCAGATCATTCTTCCATGTGTAATCATTCTGAAATGTCTATGCCCTGTAACACAATATTTCTGTTTGGAAGTTTTATGTATCTGCTCTACATAAAGAAGTATCTGCATCACAGCTTAGTTGCTCTAAGTTAACAACACTGGGAAAAAAAAAATCATTAAAAACTATTTTTCAGGAGTGCTTGGCTTCCACACCTGGGCAGCACTCTTCTTGGCTGAAAATTTCGGCTTTGGAGCAGCAATAATACTGCCTCCGGAGGCAGAGTCAGCCCTTGCTGCTACTGGGTAAGATGGTACAATATAAGAACTAGGGGTTGGTTGGTAGGCCAGTGCAGGTCCAGCTTGATATGCTGGATTAGGACCTGTCTGATAGGGTGGTGGGGAGGATTGTTGGTAGGGAGGGCTTGGTGCTTGTTGGTAAGGATTTAAAGGAGGTTGTTGGTAAGCTTGTTGGGGGTTATATTCTTGTTGATATGGGACTTGATGTGGATGTTGTTGGTAAGAATTAAGGGCAGGCTGATATGTATTGGGAGGGGCTTGGTGGTAAAGGCCATCATGCATAGGTGATTGACCAGCCATCCCGTAGGGTTGCTGAGCCTGCTGTGGCATAAAACCATAAGGGGGAGGACCCTGGTTATATGCCATTTGCTGGTTTTGATTTGGAGGACCTAGTGCTTGGGCTTGAATTTGGGCCTGGGCTTGAGCTTGAGCCTGAGCCTGAGCCTGGGCTTCAGCTGCTTTTTGAGCAGCAAGCTTTTCAGCTGCCTCCTTTTCCGCAGCAAGTTTCTCTGCTGCTGGGCCATAGGTGAAAAGGGAGGAATTCAGCTGATAGGGCTGATGCTTCATGACATCAAGAACATGAAGTGGTTTCGGGGCAGGTTTTTGCTTATCTTTGTTTTTGTTCTTGTTTGCTGCTGAAGGGCTCGAGGAGGGAGGCTGCTTGATAGCACCTGGTGGATATGACGGTGAATGAATTGGATTATATGCCAATGGCGGGGGAGCCCGGCAATTGGGCGAATATTTCCAAGAATTTGGCAAAGAAGGAGATGGTGAAGATGGTCTTGCCTTATTCGACTGCACTGTGGAAGAATCCACAACGTACTTCTCCATTCTGGATTGCCTCTTGGCGAACAGTTCAGCTCCTTTCCCTCTCAAGGCTGGCATCTCAAATGCTGAACCAAAACCAGAGGGTGATATAGTACTACTTGTTGGAACAGGAGACGGTGCCTTTGTCCCAGTGGTGTATGAGTTCATTCGTCGTGGAGGAGCAGGCTGAGAGGTCTGAGGTGGACTCCATGGCTTGATAGGTTGGGGAGGCAATTTCTGGGGTTCATTTTGGGCAATGCTGCCAACTGAACTCTGCTGGTGTTGGGGAACCCAAGCTTTTACCGCTGGCTGAGACTGAGATTGGGGTGGTGCCCACTGGCTCACAGCTGGCTGGGATTCCTGCTGTTGAGGTTTCGGTGCCCATGGAGGATGTGCCTGAGGCTGAGGCTGAGTCGGTGGCAGTGGCTGAGCCCAGGGAGGCTGAATTTGATTTTGTGCAGGAGTCCAAGAGTTCATTACTTGTTGAGGATGTTGTTGAGAAGCAGGTTCTTGTCCCCACTGTGGATGTGGTTGGGACTGGGCTGGCATTGGTGGCCAAGGATTCATGGGTTGCTGGACTGGTGCTGTGGGCTGTGGTGGCGGTTGAGTCTGCTGAGCCCACGAAGGCTGTGCTTGAATTGGACTCTGTGGTTGAGTCCATGCATTTGCAGATGGCTGTGTTGGCTCTTGCTGCTTAGCCTGAGAAACCCACGGTGGTTGGGGCTGTGACTCCCTCTGAGGCTGAGCCCAAGAAGGCTGTGGCTGTTGCTGTTGCTGAGTGGGTGACGCCCAATGTGGCATTAACTGGGATTGTTGGAACTGTTCTTGTTGGGTCCAGGTTGGATGTTCCTGAGCTTGATTTTGATCTTGTTGCCAAGCATTGATAGATGGTTGTGCCGGCTCATGCGTCTGAGACCATGGAGCTTGTGGTGGTGGTTGATTTGGACCTGGTGCCCAAGAACTGATTTGGGGCTGAGGCTGTGGTTGATGTTTGGGTTGGGGTGAAGTTTGAGGCTGTGTTACCCAAGAAGGCTGGGATTGTGTTTTAGAAGGTACTTGCAATTGTACTTCTGGAGGAGACTGCGTCATCCACTGTGGCTGTGTTTGAGATTGGTTTTGAGATGGGGCTTGCAATTGGACCTCATTTGGACCCCAAGTACTTGCTGGAATCTGCTGATGACCTTGGGTTGGAGCTGGATCCCATGATCTGACAGATGGTTCTGACTGCGTAACAGGTGGTGCGACAGGATGAGCAGAATTGATTTGTAGCTGGGGTTGTCTCTCATTCCAGGTTTCTGGTTGCTGGTTCGGCTCCATTTGAGATTCTGGTTGTTTCCAGGCATTGTCTGGAGGAAGCTGTTCTGGACAGTGTGAAACATTATGGGATTCAGGGGCCAATGTAGGCTCTTCTTCAGACAACATTGGGGCCCCCATTTCAGGGGCAGGAGCAGCATCAGCCTCTGCGACTGGAGCTTCTGCAGGTGTTGGGACACTGTTTTCAGTTTGCTGTGGGACAGGTTGGTCAGTAGTTTCTTGTTGTATAGACCATGGGGGAGAAGCAGGGTTAATGTTGGGTTTAGGAGCTACTGGTGGTGGAACTTTGTGTTTCATCTTGGGAGATTGAAGAAAGTTGCAGGCTTCAGCTCCTAAGCTTAAATAATCTTCTTCTGGACAAGACTCAAAACCTGCCTTCTTGTCATTCCTGTTCAGGAGATTCAACAGAGCAGGATTAGGTGAAACCTTGGGAGACTCCTTGAAAGTGAACATAGGTTTATTGGCACTCCTCCTCTTTGTATCTTGCAAGATACCAGTCTTGATAGCAGGCACAGATATACGCTCATCACGAGAAGCAATCTGTTCACCTTGTCCCAATGAATACCCAGACTGTTCTTGATTCTCTGCACTTGGTGGGGAGGAAAATGGTGCAGGCACTCTATTCTGAACAGAGAATGGCTTGGCACTTCTGTTTGTGACTAATGGCTGCATTTCGTTCTGCATTTGCTGATCGAACATGCCATTCATATGATGTGAATACTGTTGCACTTCCTGTTGTTGGCACTGTTGTTGCTGATTGTATGCTTGCATGTGTTGGTACATTTTTTGTTGCTGGTAGTCTTGCTGTTGTTGGTACTGATGTTGCTGTTGCTGGTATTGTAGCTGCTGCTGGTAGTCTTGATACTGCTGCTGCTGCTGCTGTTGTTGTTGTTGTTGTTGATAGTACTGCTCTTGGTACTGATGATATTGTTGTTGCTGCTTTTGTGCTGCTATACTGTGTTGTAAATTTACATCCATGTAATTCTGGGTCTCTTGTGCTTGCATATAAGTGTGCTCATCCATGTGTTGGTATGTTTGATGTGTCTCAGGCTCTGGCACCGCTTCAACAGGGATCCCCTTACGTCTCATCTCTTCATGTTCTGCTACTATCTCATCCATGCGCTGTTTGCGCTGGGCAAACATGAGGGCTCCTTTCCCCTTGGTCTCAGGTAGTGCATCCATACCCTCTTGGTTGTCAAGCTTGCGCTCTATCTCAAGTAATCCAGTATCCCAATCAAAGCTTACAATGCTTTTCTGACCTGTGGCATTGGTAAAGAAATCCTCATCAATTTCTGTTTCACTTGTGGCTAGAACAGTGAACTCAACAGCGTGCTCCTCTTCGCCGTCTTCGCCGTCCTTATAATCTGGCTCGTCCTCACCAGTACCGTAGCTTACAAGCGTATACTTCTTGGCCCTCTGTCTATGCTTCTTAAACATCAACACCCCCTTGTTATTAGGGTTGGGGGCAGGAGCCGACAGCAGGAGAGCAATGCGCTTGCATTTGGACTTGGCCTCTTTCACCTGCTTCTCTGAAAGGCTCTCACTGCGCCGGAGCCCTAAGAATGAAAAAATGAGAAGTTTAGGTTGCGGGTAGAGGGTGAGGCGGGTGAGGTCACAAAGAAAGGCTATTGCACATGGCTGGTCCTGATGGCCTAATTTACTGACCTGTGTATGAAGCATATAAATAGCACTGTTATGTGAGCAGCCAATAAGTCATTTCATATGAGGGGACTTGAACTGGGAAAATACAAGTATTAACTGAGAACCCTGTAGCTAACTGATGTTAAACCAAATGCATTAGTGTTTGTTAAAATATATGCATCAGAATATACTGCATGCAATTCAGATTCTGTCAATTAAAATTAAAAATGCATGACAATGTGTATCAACAAAGTTTTTTTTTTTTTTTTGTGAGAGTCATTACTTGCCTACTAATCAAATGATGAATCCCAAGTTTAACAGGAGTTAAATGGAATTTACAAATCCCTCGACCCACATTACTCCCAATGGCCCAATAAGTCATTCTCCAAGCAGAGATTTGACAACACCATCACCAATTAACTAAATCTCTGATCCATGTATAACATCCAGACATTAACATAAGCCAATTACAGCTGTGAATGTGTCTAGAGCACGTTACTGAGGTGGTTGAGCCAATAGCAGACACAGCAGAGAAAAAAGAGGGGGTAAAAATAGCCCCGGGGCACTGTGTGGGCTTGCTAGTGCCAGAGTGCTAATACAAGCCCATATGTGTAGCTCCAAAAGCTGTAAAAAAACACACCCTACCCTATTCCAGTCAATATACGTAGAAGGCCCCATATTCCCACCAGGCACCTGTGCCAGTTCTTTCAAAATAGGTTTGGCTAAAACTCAGGGAGAATAAAGACATGCCACATTTTTGATTCTTGTCTTTCCAATCTCAAGGTGAAGATAGCCATAGATGAGTGCTCCTTCCTTTTCAGTGCTGCTAAGATGGCCAATTTTAAGGGATCGGGTAACAGGCCAGAGTCACACATGCTGATGTCTGTCAAAAGGCACTTCTGCAAGCATCATTAGCATGCCCATGTTTTATTCTTAACTTTACCAGTCATGTCACCCTGCGAGCCCCCACCCATTACTGCTACGGTGAATCATTGCTGTGTTCTTTTTTGTTTTATCTATATATCTATCTATCTATCTATCTAAAAACTATAATAAACATTTGATATTTAAGGTATTAATTAAACACATATTCATGCTTTTACTCACAAATCGTTCTAAGTATACATAATACGCATTCTACAGTAATGCAAAAAGTTACACTAAACAGGGATTAAAAAGAACCATGCAAACTGGACATGAATTGTGTGGAACTTCTTTTAACTATAACTTTACAAATTAGAAGCGCAAGCAATCCACAGTTGACTCTGTCAGTTCACTGATGCTATATCTATAACCTAAGCTTTTAAAATAAGAAATTATTGCTATTGTTGTAAACAGATACCATATCACACTATAAGAAGAAACACGCTGAAAATGAGATGTTACTTACTGGCGTGCCTTGCCCGGTGCTTGTTGGGCTTGTTGACCTCCCTCTCTGATTCAGAGTCCCACTCCTCTGAGGGAAGTCCAAAGGACACAGATGAGGAGGTGGGAGCTTCTTCAGTGTGCCCTCCTTCTTCCCCACCAGAATCCAACCGTTCACTGGCCTCTACCCCCTCCTTTTCTGAACTGCTTCCAGATGACTGCTGCCCTGTCACCTCCACCTGTCCAGGCAAAGCAGGGGGTACCAGCACACCCCGTTGACCAAGGGGTTGCCGGTCTTGTCGGGGTATATAGAGGGGGTTACCTGGAGTAAATGTGGTGGTGGTGGTATAGTTTACACTCTCATCTGTCTTTCTTTGATAGACGTCTCCCACAACACCACAAGCACTGCCTAATGCAGTACAGTCTGGCTCTTCCAGGGTGGTCTTGGAGAGCGAGAGCTGCAATTCAACCACAGAACCCGGGGTTACTTCCAAACTGGTGTCTCCACCACCCTGGGCATTGGTGCCTCCACTTTTATTCCTAGCAGCAGGTATTTGAAGTTGGGTCCGAACCAGTCGAGTCCCCACCGGACACTCTCCATCGCTGTCTGTTTCCCCATAATATGCTTCATCCTGGGACTCAGAGGTGTATAGTTCCTGTGGCTCGTGAGGCATGGATGGAGAAGGGATCCGAAAAGTGGTACTAACCATTTCAAAGCTCTCCTGAGGTTGACTACAGCATCTACAGGGAGGAGATCATGGTGAAATCACATTATTTGTAGTTAATCTGTCTGTACAAACCCCAAGATTTCATTATAAAGCAAATAATTTATTGTAACTAGCTTAGTTTTCAGTTACCATTGGCAGAATCAAAATTGGAACATTTTATTTTTCTAATCTAAATGAATCTAGGTAAGATATTCTGCTTTTGATTGCATGAGCACACAGTAAGTGATTTAGTACGTCTCTGGTATTTCAAAGGTCAAGACAGGCATTTCATGAACTGCACTATAAAAATGCAAATACAGTTTAATGCATGCATCACAATAAATCGCATTTGGTCTAGAAAGAGTGACAGAAGAGGTTCGGCTTAAATATTGCATTAATTATGAATTAATATTTTACCTTATTATGAAATAAAAAAAATGCTATTTCATTTTTGCCAAAAAAAATTTACAAAGGAAAGTAAACAGTCAACTAGAGAGCATCAATGAACATTTGTCCAAGCAATAAAACACCTTTTGACAAGCAGCTGTAGACAGTCATCTGAGGCTTCAATGAGATCAAGAGCGTCTGAGAGACTGAGGTTAGAGCAAGGCTTTCCATTCACTGACACCAGCTCATCCTTCTCACACAATCCAGCTACGGCAGCAGGACTACCATCCTCTATCTGTAAGAAAGATAATAAATGCACCTTTATTGAAAGCTCAGCTTTAGCAATTAAAAAAAGATATAATCTGAAAGCAACATATGCATACTACAGACCCTTACTTGTTTAACAAAAGGAAGGGCTTGTAGACATTACAATACATACAAAAATGCTTTTAGAATAGTATTTGAGTAGAAACATACAGAGCAATGCATTTTTTTTCACATTTTATCACGTTGCAGCCTTATGTTAAACTGCTTTAAATTACTAATTACTTAAATTACCACATCACTTTACACTCTATACACCATAATGACAAAAAAAACAAAACAGATTTGTGACAACTTTGCAAATTTACTGAAAATAAAACACTGAAATAAGTACATTGCATAAGTATTCACACCCTTAACTCAGTACTTCGTTGAAGCTCCTTTACAGCCTCAAGTCTTTTTGGGTATGATGCGACAAGCTTTGCACATCTACATTTGGCAGTTATCTGCCATTCTTCGCCTCACCTCTCCACCTCTCAAGCTCTGTCAGCTTGGATGGGAGCTGGCAGATATTTCCAGGTTTCTCCAGAAATATTTGATTGCGTTCAAGCCAAGGCTCTGGCTGGGCCACTCAAGGACATTCACAGAGTTGCTGTGTGCTTAGCGTCATTGTCCTGTTGGAAGGTGAACCTTCTGCCCAGTGAGAGAAGTTCTGAGTGCTCTGGACTGGGTTTTCATTAAGGCTATCTCTATGTTTTGCTGTGTTTGGCTGAGTCCCTCAGTCCCTGCCGCTGAAAAACAGCTCCACAGTATGAGGCTGATACCAGCACACTTTACTTTTGGTATGGGGCTCTGCAGGTGATGAGCAGTGCTTGGTTTCCTTTAAACATGATGCTTGGAATTGAGGTTCATCAGACCAGAGAATCTTGTTTCTCACAGTCTGAGGGTCCTTTAGGTGCTTTTTTGCAAATTCCAACTTGGTTTTTATGTGTCTTCACTGAGAAGAAGGATTGCGTTTGGCCACACTATCATAAAAACCGGATTGGTGGAGTATTGGAGTGATGTTTGTCCTTCTGTAAGTTTTTTCCATCTGCATATACAATCATAGAGCTTAACTAGAGTGACCATCAGCTTCTTGGTCACCAGTATAACCAAGTCCCTTCTCCATCAGTTGCTCAGTTTGGCCAGGAGGCCAGCTCTTGGAAGAGTACTAGCTGTTCCAAGCGTTTTCCATTATGGATAATGGAGGCTACATGCTTATGTGAACCTTCAATGCAGCAAATTTTTTTCTGAACTCTTCCCCACATCTGTGCCTTGACACAAGCCTGTTTCTGAGCTCAACAGGCAGTTATTTTGACCTCAGGGCTTGGTTTTTGCTCTGATATGTATTTTCAGCTGTTAGACCTTTTCTGAGAGTTGTGTGCTGTTCCAAATCATACTCATTTAAATGAATTTGCCACAGTTTAACTCAACTCAGAGTGTAGTAACATCTACAAGCAATATGAGTGTGCCTGAGCTAAATTTCAAGTGTTCCAGAAAAAGGGTATGAATACTTATGCAATGGAATAATTTCAGTTTTTTATTTCTAATAAATTTGCAAAGTTGTTACAAACCTGTTTTGTGCTTTGTCATTATGGTGTATAAAGTGTAGACTGATGTGGAAAAAAGTCATTTAAAGCAGTTTTACATACAGTAAGGCTGCAACAAAACAAAACATGAAAAAAAGAAGGGGTATGAATACTTTTGCAAGACATTGTAAGTACCTGAGTAGCAGATTAATGCAAATTATTAAAAAGAGAAAATAAAACCTCTAAAATAGTAACTTAATAATAATAACAATAAAAAAAAATAGACAAATTATTTACAATGAAAAATCAATACTACTGAACTGGTTACTAGTAGTTTTTTGTAAAACAGTGTGGATATGTATAATACTGTACATGGATGAAAAAAGAACTATAAGCCCATCCTTGGATCATAGACAGTGTATCTTAATTTAGACCAAGTGCCTCTAATTTACGCATTACAACAGCTGCATGTCAAATGACTAAACAGTGCTACTGGCCAAAGCAGGTCTATGACCCATTAGCCTTGCAAAGTGAAGCAGAGACACTTCAAGCTAAGATTTAATATCAACCATCTGTAACTTTGAGGGCATCACAAATCAACTCTGCTATAAGGTCAACTCATAAAGCAGAGCGATTGTTCACCTAAGTAATTGTAGAGTCTCTCTGCTTGATTTAGCACATGGTATTATTGAAATGTTTATGGAGTGACACAAGATAAAAGCTAGTGTAGGCGAACCCGAAAATCTATATTGAACTACAGATGAAATCTTTTCTCAGATTTGATGAATGAATCATAAAAAAAGTAGCAAAGAATAATTTAGTCCTGAGATGACCTTGTTTATTTGGACAATTGCATTACTAGCCATTCCCGAGTATAATGACAGCATTATGAGAACAAATCTATTTATGACCATCTGCCAGTGATAAATGCCTTCACCTAAAATAAACTTCTTAGATAAATCGCCAAAGATCATGAAACTACAGATGTCATGCCGTGCTTTCTGAGGTTGTAACTTACACTAGAGCACTTTCAATCAGAAATTGTCAGATTAGTTCCTCAGTATCACAGCTTACCAAATATGCACACACTGCTGCTCAAGCCAGATGGAAAATAATACATTTTCTTGTTTTGTTTTGACAACTGAAAATGCTGACTGAAACTTTACACACGATGATTTTCTGTTGCAGATTATGTGTACTTTTGTGCGTTTCAAAAATGTGAGCTAGTATGTTTTTTTTATAGATCTTCACTAGTACTTTTTGTTAAATTGTTGATTTAGTTGAGTTAGTTTGACAGAAAATGCATTTAGGTGATTTACTATAATCGATATCTGGCAACAGTAAGCTCAGTTCGGTCCAGAAATTTGGTCACAGCCCCTCTCCTAAATCTCTAGGAGATTTTGCTTTTCTACTGCATGAAATTATATTACAGCCAACAATTATGATGATTCATAAGATCTTTGTTCATCTGAATCCCACATAACTGGAACAAATTGCAGAAAAGTACAGTTTGACAATGGAAAAATACGAGAAAAAGGACATATTTTTAAAAAAGCATCATGTTAATAAACTTTGTGTTACACCTCAAATGGTATTCACATACCATTGACTGACAGTTAAGGAAAGGAAAGGAAAGGAAAGGACGTTCTTGAATCAGTAAAGGACGTTCTTGAATCAGGACAGTTCTTGAATCAGGACAGTTCTTGAATCAGTAAACAGATGGTGGTATTACAATATTAGCTTTAGGTAAAATCGCCTTAATCAAAACATATTTAAAAATCCACAGTATGAAAACACTCAAATGTGACAATGGTTATTTTCTAGGCCTACTCCATAGTCTTTCAGAGGACTAGTTACCATTAATCACCACTAGAGGGCTGTGTGCATTCAACAAAAGACAACCCTTTCAAATACAGTTAATCTGTGATGAAAAATAAACTACAATACTAAATATCTGAGACTTGTAAACCTTCCATGATAATTCTGAGTATAAATGATCTGTAGAAGGGTTGTGTCTCCAGCGGCGTCTCTTCTATTACTAAATATTTAGATAAAATTGTACGCTTGCAAAATGTCCAAATGGTCCACCAGCATCATTTTTCATTAACACACAGCTGTAGCTTTACAACACATTATGGTGTAAATATTGAAAAGAGCACACACTGATATTTCCTATTCGAATTCATTAACAATGTGGCCTACATACGGCTCCTCAACCTATTATGTTGCACATTAACAATCATTAAAAATAGCAAAGCCTTATAAAGCCACTGGCATGATGCCCAGTGTAAAGGTGAAGGTTCTTTAATTGAATAAAACCGTTGGAGCTGTGGGATTGTTATGAAGCTGTAGAACAGCTTTGGTCACCGTATAAGGGCTTTTCAGAGGGACGGAGCCTATACAATCACTGCCCAGATGGACAAGTAACAGCAGATTTGAACACAAACCTTATCCAAAAAAGGAGGGGAAAGAACCATCTAGCATTCATACAGTACTTGTGACCACAGTAAATCGTATCAGGGGTAACAACAAACAGGACATTTTACTTTATGTAAGCACACAATAGAAATGCAGCTTCAGCATTTATTTAGCTAAATAAATGTATTTGCAGAAAATATATTATTGAAATAAAAGACTGCACTTAAAGAGTACAGTTTTATGACTAACATACTAAAGTACATGTAAAGTACTTTAAAATTAAAACTGTTGTGTGCTATTAGTATGGAAGCTTGTTTCTGCCACTGACTTTTTTTTTTTAGATATAACCTCGCATTTGTGAGTTATAAAGTCAGAAGTGTAGGTTATAAACTTGCAATTGCAAGAAATAAAGTCAGAATTGCATATAACCTTGAAATTCTGACTTTTTTCTGGCAATTCTGACTTTTTTTCTCAGAATTGTTTGATATAAACCTGCAATTGTGATTTATAAAGTCAGAATTGCAGGATATAAACTTGCAATTGCAAGAAATAGTCGGAATTCAGAGATATAACCTAGACTTTTTTCTTGCACTTCTGACTTTTTTCTCACAATTGTGAATTTATATCTCGCAATTTTGACTTCTTTTCACAGAATTAAAAAATAAACTCACAAATGTGAGATATAAAGTCAGAATTGCAAGATATAACCTCAAAATTCACTTTTTTCTTGCAATTCAGACTTTTTTTCTTACAATTGTGAGTTAATATCATACAATTCTGACTTCTTTTCACAGAACTGGGGTATAAATGTACAATTGTGAGTATAAAGTTGCAATTGTAGAACATAAACTTGCAGTTGCCAGAAATAAAGTCAGAATTGTGAGATGTAATCTCGAAATTCTGACTTTTTTCTTGCAATTCTGACTTCTTTTCACAGAATTGAGGTATAAAAAATGTGTAAACTCACAACTGTGAGTTTATATCTCAATTCAGAATTGAGAAGTCAGAATTCGGAGATATAAACTTATAATTGTGACAAAAAATTCAGAATTTCGAGGATATATATTGCAGTTCTGACTTTTTTCATGCAAACTTGCAATTGTGAGAAATAAGTCAGAATTGCAAAAAAAAAGTCAGAATTTCAAGGTTATATCTCACAATTCTGACTTTTTTTTTGCAATTCTGACTTCTTTTCACTGAATTGGGGTATAAATTTGGAATTGTGCGTTATAAAGTCAGAATTGTAAGTTATAAACTTGCAATTGCAAGAAATAAAGTCAGAATTACAAGATATAACCTTGCCATTCTGACTTTTTTCTTGCAATTCTGACTTTTTTCACACAATTCTGACTTCTTTTTACAGAACTGAGATGTAAACTCGCTATTGTGAGTTATGAAGTCAGAATTGCAAGATATAAACCTGCAGTTGCAAGAAATAAAGTCGGAATTGTGAGATGTAATCTCGAAATTCTGACTTTTTTCTTGCAGTTCTGACTTCTTTTCACAGAATTGAGGTATAAAAAAATTGTAAGTTACAAAGTGCAGTTCTGAGGAAAAAAGACTATTTTGTTACATCTGTGAGTTTATATCTCACAATTCTGACTTTATAACTCACAACTGCTTATGCATATAAACGTACTTGAGTCCTACTTAAAGAAATAGTTCACCCTGAGTTTATTTCTTGCTAAACACACACACACGAAAATGTTTTGTAGTATGTTGGTAACCAAACAGTTGCTGGTAGCCATTGACGTCCATAGAGAAGTATGTTTGGCAACTGTTTGGTTACCAACATACTTCAAAATATCCTATTTTGTGTTCAAAAGAAAAGAAAAAAACTTTGGAACAACATGAGGGTTAGTAAATGATGACAGAATTTACATTTTTGGGTGACCTAGCCCTAAAATACTCAAAAGTTTAGCTAATTGCATTTACTTTTAATTTGCATGTACTTCAGTATGGTAGTCAACACATCAAAACAAGTGTACTTCGTTACAGACCGACAGAAGATAAAGACAATGATTTAAAATGCACTTAAACCTTTTAATTTGACAATATTTGACAACAAATGCACTTTTTAGAAAGTGTACTCTAAGTAGGCTTAAGTGGCTTTTTATTTCATTTATATTATATTATCTGCAAGTGCAGTTTTTAAAATACTTTTGAAGGCTTGAAGTACACTATAAATGTACATTTACACAAGGGATATTAAACACATTTTAGGTTACCTAACAAAATATATATATTTGGTTTCAGCATCAGGAAATTTACTGTAACATTGCAAACATTGCTGATTGCAGTACATTCTGTACTAAGAGAGTAGAATGTGCATAATCAAAGAGCCAAAATGTCATCTAACAAATAATGTGAGTTCATGCAAGTGAAAAGGGTGAGTGTGTAAAATAGAAAATCTTGGAAAAGTATGTCTTGAAAAACTGCTGCTTCAAGGAAACCATAAGCATTCGTTATACAACACATTGATTTTCTTTTGTTTGAAAGCAAGGTTGATTGCGTTATAAGGCATTTGTTACTTGGACTTTCTAATCAAACATTATTTGGCATAAAAAGTGAATTTCAAATGTAACATTTTGGTAGAGAAAGTCAAAAGCACAATTAGTTTTGTTCCCATAACCACACTGAGTAAATGCAGCGTTCTGGAAAGTTCTCTCGGCTACTTCTGCCTCCTACAGCTTAAAGCAATTATCTTTCAGTGTTTCCAACAGACATTTCAGGTAAAATTAACCATGGTGGTCTACAGACTGTCAGGTTCCCATTGTTAAATCCACATTAGCCGTAAATGGTGGACTTTCATATACTTGTGCTTGAGTTGGGTATAGCCGTTTACCACAGCACACAGGAGTGTATCCAGCTGTAATGTTGATAGCTAAATGACTTAAGGTTAGACATAACTCTTTACTACAGATTTCTGGAAGCCTTCCATGGATCTAACGGTTCATTATGAAAATGTTTTTGTACGTGCATGTTCAAAGGAGACTGTAGCAATCTGTACTTTTAATGAACTCACAGTGGGCCCCTTTGTACTTGCCAAAACATCCATGATGTGCTGTAATTGCACGACAGAATAAAAAAAACTGCACCATCAGTGAATTAAAGACTTTTACCATTGTAAGCCAATACTGTACATCAAATACATTTATGAAGCATGCAAACGATAAATTACTGTCAAAGTGCTATTAGCACTAAAATGCAATATACATACATGACTGTATATATATGCCCTTGAGAAATATGCTTAGTATTGAATGCGCATTTGCAGTGTACTTGAAGTCTTAAAAGTACATATTTAAAAATATGTATTTGCAGATGAGGCCACTTAAGTGAACTTAAAGGAAGACACCTTGATGACTATGTTTCTAAAGATGCTTAAGTATGGTTTTAAAAGTTGCACTTTGTAATAATGTTTAATGAAAAGTTTTACTTTTTGTTGTGCTTTAAAAAAAGTACACTTATTTTGATGTGTTGACTAACATACTATTGCACATTAAAGTTAATATATTTTAAATGTACTAAACATCATTACAGCTGTGTAATTGCAAATACATTTAAATGCATGACACAAAAACTTTCCATAGAAACAACATTAAAGTATATTTAATTTACCATAAAAGCTTGTCAGTACATTCAGCAGTACTTAAACCATATTTCAAAGACGATGGCAGTAATTATGAAATTGCATATGAAGATGTATTTACAGTAAGTTCTACTTAAGTGTGTGAAAACAGCACTCGAAAATTCAGCTAATTTTTTTATTTAATAAACATTTAGACCATAATACAGTTTTTAATTAAAAATATTTAACAGCATGTTAATTTTATTAAAATTAATATGCAATTAGGCATCCATTCTCATTATATTCGGCTTGCACTATATATACTTCTATATATTATTTTCCGTAATGCTTTAAGTCCGTATTTCTCAACTTGATGTCATATTTGTTTTTAGGCATGTTTCTCTGCCGAGTTTGCTCTGAGATGAGTCAGGTAAAAGTTATGTCTTCCAGATGACTTGGAGGAGCACGGGGTCACTCCACAAAGATGGAAGCACATATCTGTGGGAACGGTTATATTATCAGCTCAAGCTTTCTCATGACAGCGCAGGCAAATATTTGACTGCTCAGCTAAAAGTGTGAGCTCACATATGTCTCATGTAAGCATCAAGTCAGAAATTATACAGATCTAACAGCACCCTAACAGAAAAAAAATATTGTTAACAGGATTAATATTACATATATATCTTAAAAATGACATTTTATTAAAAATTTACTCACCCTAGGCCATCCAAGATGGAGAAATTTAACATTACATCACTTGCTCACCAATGGATCCTCTGCAGTGAATGGGTGCCGTCAGAATGAGAGTGCAAACAGCTGATAAAAACAACACAATAATCCACAAGTAATACACACCACTCCAGTCCATCAGTTAACATCTTGTGAAAAGAAAGGCTGTGTGTTTGTAAGAAACAAATCTATCATTAAGACGTTTTAATTTCAAATATTTTCTTCTGACTAAAATACAATCCATTTTACCAATAATATTCTTTCTCCACTGAATCAGGAGAGAAATATGCACAGATCAAGCACTGTTTACAAGCCAAAACAGTTCTAAAGAAATATGTGGGTGGATGTAAGAGGACAACAGAAGATGGACTTTTTTACTGGGGGGAGGTTTATTATAGATTGTGGACTTGTATTTTAGCCGAAATCAACAGTTTCAAGTTAAAAATGTCTCTTTCTTATAAACACAGCTAAAACGATGTTAATTGATGGACTGGAGTGGTGTGGATTATTTTGATGTTTTTATAAGCCATTTAGACTCATTCTGATGGCACCTATTCACTGCAAAGCATCCATTGGTGAGCAAGTGATGTAATGCTACATTTCTCCAAATCTGATCAAGAAACAAACTCATCTACATCTTTGACAACCTGAATATGAGTAAAATACTCATTTCTAATTCTGCGGGTACAGTTCAATTACAGTGTTTTCTGAAGCAGCTATACTGTATGTCCCCCTGCTGGTCAACAGTGGAACATCAGTCTTTCTGTGGTGATGATGACAATCTCATGACAGCTACACTGGAATGATTCATGTTTATGTGATGGTAAAGTGATGTGATAGATGAGTCTGATTTATTAAAACAAGAACCACATTAATCAAATTAGGAGAAAATGAAATTGGCACAAACACCAACAAATCTTTATCCATCCCAAGGGAATTTAAGTGTGCATCTGTTTAGAAGTTATTTTTGCTGTTGTAGGCTTCTTGTTCAATTATGCAGTCCTGAAATATATATACATACATAAAAACAGACAAGGCTCTGTGGCTACACTGTATTTTTCCAGTAGTGTTGTATTTTGAAAAGTACACTTTTACAATTATAATGACACTTTGCTGGCTATACTTTTATGAGGGTTAAACTTGAGTAATATTGTTACAAAAAGTTTACCAATTAGGGGTTTGCCAAAGCTAAAGTCTACAAGGTGCCATTATGAGGACTGAAACCATACTAATGGCTATTAATGTTTTACTGATTGTAAAATATGACTATATTTTGTGAATTACACTTTATGGAGCTACAAATAAATGAGCTTTTCAGCTGAGAAAGAAATGATTGCTTAACTACTGGTACACTATCCAAGAACACATTCATTATGCCCAAATGACTTAAGACATGTCTAATCTGTTATTGTTGATTTGTTGGTCAGTTCTATTGACCACTATCTATATTCTTACATTACATATTTATCAGAGCATTATTTTTGGTATGCTACGTATTATCAGTTACATTGCTGGACTTAAAGTTGTAGATCCAACGTGTGTAACACATCTATTTATATTTTATGTAAAGAAGTACACAGTAAAAAAGATTATTTTAATTATAAATAAAACAAAGATTATTAGATTATGCGTTTGAAAATTTAATATTTAATTCAGTGTGTTACGTGCCATTCCTTGTGAGTCAGAAAAGCAAATCCTATTTATAAAAAATTCTATTTTTTTTCTCCACTTAAGTTCGGGTGCTCTAATGGCTTTCCAAAAATGCTCATATTTAATAAAATAGCATTTGTAACATTCCAGGCAAATAAAAAAAAAAGTATTTGAATTTGTATTTGAAGTATTTGAGAATCCTATGATATGAAAATTCAGTCATCATTTACTCAGCCTTTGCTTGTTCCAAACCAAACAGTTGGTGGTAGCTATTGACTTCCATAATATGAAAGAAATACTATGGAAGTCAATGGCTATCGCCAACTGTTTGGTTACCAACATTCTTCAAAATATCTTCTTTATGTTCAAAACACAAAGAAACTCATACAGGTTTGGAACAACTTGAGGGTGAGTAAATTATGACACAATTTTCATTTTTGGCTGAACTATCTCTTTAAGAACATTAGTATGTTTGTTAAAACTGTGCAATCCAAATAAATGGAAATTTTATATGCAACTAAAATACATAATCATAAATATTAGGCCTAAAGTGTTTTGTGTAAGTAACTGAGCGATACGTAGTGAGAACTATTATTATTATAATTTTTAACTCTTAATGTTTTCTTTCTTTGCAAGTGATTTTTTCATCATTAAGCCTGGAAAAAGATACAGAAAACTCATACTAGATTCTGAATTACAGACATGCCAATATTCAGTACAACAACTCTCATGCTATAGCGTTATATTGCTTAAACATTTTGCCCTCTGCTTAAATATTGTATTTCATAACTATGAAGAGCTTTTAAACTCGTTAAGCTGTTACATAAACAAAGCATTTAAGTATAAACATGTGTCTCCATGGGGTCAGAGGCTGTGTTAAGGGTGATGCTGATTATTTCCATAGAAATATTTCATTTGTCATCATGAATACAACTTAAAACGTTCGGTTATGGACATGTTTTAAGTTGGAACTCACATAACTTGCTGATATAGGAAAAGAAGTTTTACTAATTTGCACATTATCACTAAATCAGTGTTACCTCTACCGTTAAAAAATCAACTAATAATTCCAGCCGCTGGAAACTAACAGTTTAGATTCTTGATATCTATGGGAGTGATGACAGATTGCCTGTACTTGGCCAACAAACTTTGTTAGCTTTGCTGTGACCATATAAGGACCCCTGCTCAAGTCTGGGACAGGCAGAGCCTGCGCAGCACAGATCTGCCTGTAAAATTCAGCTAAAGAAAAACAACTTTGCCAGTGGACATTTATCAAAACAACAGGCCAATTTGAACTCTGCGGGTGGTCACTAAGACATGTTGTCATTATGCAAGAATCCAGCTCAACGCTCGTCAACAGCATTGCCCAAATGTCCAGCAAAGACTGTTAACTGTCATTGCTTTGAGTTATTTAGCTCTATAGGAGAACTATATTTATGTAAAACCTTAAATTATGGCAATATAAGCCCAGCTTTGTGGTTACATTTATCATATACACATGTAAACTCAGATGTATATTAAACCCACCTTTATTCAAAAACTTTCAAGATGTCTACATACGTAACATGCAATGTTTATGTTGACTTATGTAACAAACTTAAGAAAACTGAAAAGAGCTGCTTAAGCCAGCCTAAGATAAGTTGCTGGTTTTATCTGACCCAAGCTGGTGTTTATTTAATAAACCTGTTGGCATCCCAGCTAAAAAAAAAGTGCCAAAGACCCATCTAAAGACCAGAAAACCAGCAGGCTCTTTTGAAAGTGCATTTGTGTGTTTCATTATAAAAAATCAAACACATGAGACAAATTGGAGAAACCATCAAAGCCATAATAAAAGAACAGAAAACAATGGATATTCATCATCGTCACCAGGTACTCTGCTATAGACTGCGTTATTATTAAATCCTCATCATCATAATAGTAGGCTATATTCTCACCTCTGTCACCTGGATTGGATGTTGAGGGTCTTGAGCGCTCTGGTGGAGTCTGAATCCCCAGGGCGCGCCGCCGCGCAGCGTCACGCACGCGAACTCGCCCGTGCCCATCCTCCTGCTGCTTTCCTCCAGTCTGAGAGAAGTCAAGTTTGTTCTGCGTTATCTGAGGCTGCCTTTGGTGGGTGTAAAGCCACAACAGCTGGAGTCCGGCCCTCTTTTTGGCGTCATTCTTCAGAGACCATCCTGAGGAGGGTAACTGTTCTTTACTCATGTTTAACCGACGCTGAAAATCAACACGCCAAAACTCGTGATACAACGCAAACATGTATTAGAACCTCCCCGACGAGAAGATCTCTTGGTCACCCTTGTTAAAAAAAAGTACACATGCTTTCAATAAGAGTACTTATTACTGAAACAGTATATTTTAGTTAGTGATAATATACTGTAGTTTAAATTTATATTAGGGAACTTTAGAGTACTTTTTGACCCATATACTGTAAGTAGGACTTAAAGAGACAGTTCACCCAAAAATCTCCTTACTACCTTTCTGGGCAGAATGTGTCAGTTGTGTGTTCAATGCAGAGTCAGAAATCTCTCAGATTTCATCAAAAATATCTTAATTCGTTAAGTTTAATACGTTTGGTATGACACGAGGGTGAGTAATTAATGACAGAATTTTCATTTTTGGGTTTCATTTTTTTCCCTTTAAGTATATATATATATATATATATATATGTGTGTGTGTGTGTGTGTGTGTGTAATTTCATAATTAGTTTTATTTTCTTTGAAATATGGTTAAAGTCTACCACCAAATGTAGGCTTACTGACAAAAAAAAAAGTTCAAAACTCTGTAAAATTGAGATTTATTTATTTATTTGTGGTACTGCCACACCCCTAAACTCTTTGTTTTGGTTTTTCCCTCATGTGCCCATATATGGTTTTCCTGTTTCTGCCCTCGTTATGTCATCATGAGTTAACCTTGTATCACCTGTGTCTTAATTAAGTTCATTGTAATTACCTGTCTTTATAAGTTGGTCACTTCACTCCGGACCCAGAGCCCAGCCCACTATCACCCCGCTGCACGGAGCCAAGGCCCGAGCCCACCTCAGATGGAGAGCCAAAGCCTGCCGTGACACATGAGCCATCGCAAAAGAGTGCGACAGAGCCGAGGATCGCCCCGGAGCTAGAGCCCGTCATGTCTGATCAGGTGCATGAGCCGGCAACGAAGCCCGCCACGGAGGAGATCACAGTGGGGCATGAGGGAGCGGAAGGAAGCCCTGCCCACTGTACCGCTGCTGAGGGTGAGCAAACACTGGACGATGGAGATTTAATTGACTTTGTTTGTGAGTTACCAATCCTTCTTCCGTCATCATTTAAACTATTGAACTGGGAAGAAATCCCACCCAACCTCCCTCTTCTGCTGGATCCTGTCAGCCCCTCTGCTCACCCTCAGCCCATCTGCGGCGTGGGCTCGCCACTGGTCTGCCCATCTCCAGCTCCATTGGCGTTGAGTCTGGAGGATCCCTTGACTCTGCCTCCAGCCTCCGAGGCCCAGACTCCGCCTCAGTCCTGCGACCCAGCGGCTCCACCATGGCATCCAGCTCCCTTGTCTCCACTGGAGCCCGTCAGTCCACCAGCTCCAACGGGCTCCCTTGTCCCTCCGGCTCCTCCTTGGTCAGTTGTCCCCCTAACTCCACCTCGGGATTGCACTCCTCTGGCTGCGCCTCGTCCTTTCATCCCTCCGGCTCTGTTGGGCTCCTCCTTCCTTCCAACTCCGCCTCAGTCCACTGTCATCCGGCTCCGCTGCGACCTTCCTGATCTCCACCTACGCCTCAGTTGCCGAACCCACCTTCTCCGGTTTGGCCCTCCGGATCCTCGGCTTTGCCCTGGCTCGCCGGCTCTCCATCTCTGCCAGTCACCATCCCACATCCACTCCTTTGTCCTCCTCCTAAGTCCCCCTCCGTCCCTCCCTTTTTCCGGGAGGAGGGTGAACTGTCACTCCCCTGAACTCTTTGTATTGGTTTTTCCCTCTTGTGCCCATATATGGTTTTCCTGTTCCTGCCTCGTTATGTCATCATGAGTTAAAGGAGAAGTCCACTTGCAGATCAACAATTTACAAATAATTTACTCACCTTCTTGACATCCAAGATGTTGATGTCGTTCTGTCTTCAGCCGTGAAGAAATTATGGTTTTTAAGGAAAGCCTTTCAGGACTTCTCTCTCCATATAATCAACTTCATTGTTGCCCCGATTTTGAACTTCCAAAATGTAGTTTAAATGCAGCTTCAAAGGGCTCTAAACGATCCCAGCCAAGGAAGATGGGTCTTATTTAGCGAAACGATCTGTATTTTTTATTTTTTTTTTTGTTTGGGGAAAAGCACAAAAGCTTGTGTAATACTAGCTCTGGCATGTGTGTCCACGGGGCTGCATACTATTGAATCACATCGAAAGGTCACACGGAACGTAGGCGGAACTACAGACCCAGTGTTTACAATGCGAACGCGCAAAGACTGTGCAAGTAAGTTAAACGCTGTTCACAAACAAAAAGGTATAACGATGTCAGACAATTCTGAAGTTGTAGGAGAAAATGAGATGGAGTTTTTCGCCATACTCTACCTTTTTGAGCTGGAGTACACAGACGATGAACTTAGATGTGATTCGTAACGTCGTGGACGTGCATCCCAAAGCCTGTGCTACACAAGCTTTTGTGCTTAAAAAAAGAAAAAAAGACCGATCTTTTCGTTAGATAAGACCCGTCTTCCTCGGCTGAGATCGTTTAGAGCCGTTTGAAGTTGGGACACTATATCAGTCCATTATATGGATAAAAATCCTGAAATGCTTTCCTCAAAAAACATAATTTCTTTACGACTGAAGACAGAAAGACATGAACATCTTGGATCTTGGATAGGAGGTAAGTAAATTATTTGTAAATTGTTTTTCTGGAAGCGGAGTTCTCCTTTAACCTTGTATCACCTGTGTCCCAAGTTCATTGTAATCACCTGTCTTTATAAGTTGGTTTCAGTTCAGTGTTTGTCATCCGGTCTTGTCTATGTGTACGTGTGTTCCTTCCCTGCTTGTGGATTTACCCGTTTGGAATATATTAAAGACTTTTGATTTTCATTGATCTTCGTCTTCGTGCTTATCCTTCACACATAGTTGTGACAGGAACTCTGTCTTCAAATATAGTAAATAAAATAAGGCAACAGTTTTTGGGACAGTTGGGACATTTATGTTGGTCAAACTAATGGTTTATGCTTTTTTACTTTTGTTGTTTTGTTTAAATTAGGGCTGTCAGTCGATTTTAAACTTTTTTTTTTTTTTTTTTTTAAATCTAATTAATTACATGATGTTTTGATTCATTAATCTAATTAATCGCAAAATAAGTTTGACCGTGAACATAAAAAGATTATTTAAAGCTATGTGTTAAATGAGAAAGTATCAAGTAGATATTACAAAGTATAGCTTTAGAAAGAAATATTTTATTTGATTCAACATAGAATTTATTACACATAAACGTTTAGGCTATACGTAAACTATGGAACATAAAAGAAGATAATTTGAGAAACATCAGTATTTTTTGTTCATACGATGAACATAATTGGTAACCAAATCATATATTTCACAAAAGAAAGGTTTGAAACCATATGTATGTTTGAAACAACATGAGGGTGAGTAAATGATGACAGAATTACAATTTTTTTTTTTTTTTTTTAACTATCCTTTTAATGTTTTTCTATTTCTTCTTCTATTTTTTTAATGAAATGATACTCTAAATAAGAAACTAAATCTACCAGAAGGTGGTGGTAAATGTCTTTATGAGTAATTCACTCATTCGATTTGATTCATTCAACTGACTGATTCATTCAGGAATGAAGTAAACAGTTCTCTTTTTAAATGGGCCTTTGAATCATTGGTTCACATGATTTGTTCAAAACGTGGATTCATTCAGAAACTAAACACCGCTGTGTTGCTTGGTGATGCACAACAATTCTGCTATGGCTTCAAAGATAATATGTTCTATGGAAATTTGAGCAAAAACACGTAATATTTTGTTTAAAACATAACACAGTATCATATTTACTAAACTGCTGTTTAAAATCACATTTAAGCTTGTGATAGATCAGGAAAAAAAACCACTCATGTCATACAGTATTGCTCTTGCTGCCCTTTTGATATTGTGTGATATGTGATATAGGCCTATATAAATATGAGAGAAAACACACACAGGGGCATTTTTTTTTGCACCAATATCTTGAATTTCAGGGCATAACTTCATTTATGGAGTTGTTGCCCTGCATCATATTAGTCAACAGTGCATGTCTGGGTTGTTTTGACCTGGCGGCTTCTGGGTAGTTTTATTTACCTTAACTATTGTTTAAAAATTACTATATAACTGGCCTAAAATGAACCCAAAATATAATGTAAATAAAAAATCAGACACATAACTACTAACTAGAGGCACCAGCAATAATCAATTAATTATTTAATTATTATTTATTCAACTTGAATTCAACATAACTGTTCATTTATTCAACATATAAATAAATATTAATTTCCAACCTATTTGGGTTCATTTTAAGCAAGAAATATAATAATTTTTAAGCAATAGTTAAGTTAAGTAAAATAAAAAGTAAGTTAAATAAAACTACCCAGGGTTAAACCAGAGGTGCCCAAACTCAGTCCTGGAGGGCTGGTGTCCTGCAGAGTTTAGATTCAACTTGCCTCAACACATCTGCCAGGAACTTTCTAGTATGCCTAGTTCGAGCTTGATTAGCTGGTTTAGGTGTGTCTAACTGGGGTTATAGCTAAACTCTGCAGGACACCGGCCTTCCAGGACCGAGTTTGGACACTCTAAATATTTAACCCAACAGCGGGGGTCAAAACAACTCACTTGCTGGGCTTGTCCATATTTCACCCAGCGCTGGGTTTTTAATCCAGCATTTTTTTAGAGTGTAATATAATGCATTTTAAACACACTTTTTTTTTTCCCCTTAAAATACTATTTCATATTTTACACTGTAAGGTATTCTTCTCGAAGTTAGTTAACAGCATGTATCCATTGTGACTATGGTCAGCATGTCCTGCTACACTTTTAGTGAAGTCAGTGACTGAAGTCTCACAGAACTAGAACCAGAGGAGTGTCACTGTTAATCAAGATGTTCATTAGCAAAATCAGATTAAATCAATCAGAGGGGCAAGACCAGAAGATTTAACATGCCTAATGCCACTGTTCATATATCTAGGAAGTAATACAGATCAGCACTAATATAGCCTACTGATTATACTGCAGTATAATAAACTTGGCAGATCTGGACTAAAGCTACTCAAGAAGACTAGATCAGTCCATCAGAGACCAACAGAGAAAGAAAACTGCTTACATATTCCTATATCTTATAATACAAGATATCTTGAAAAATAAGTGCGTTTAATTGTATTCAATGCACACTTGTAGTGCATTTCAAAGTTTAAAACTTATAGAACTACATATAGCCTGCATATATATATATATATATATACTTGCAGATAATATAACAAAGAAAAAAGTATAAGTGTCCTTCAGTGTCACTTTTACATAAAATGTACATTGTTTTAACAATGCTTTAAATAAGTACACATAAACTGATGTGTTGGCTTACATACTAAAGCATGTGTAAAGTACTTGATTATAATTTTAACCATGGTGTGGTATTACAAATTACATTTAAAAGTTAATATATTTTAAATGCACTAAATTGCAACTCCCTCAATTCAAATACATTTAAACACAACATGCAATAGAAGTTTCAATAGATATGACATTAAAGTATTTTAGTTTACCATAAATGATAGTCAACACATTTAGTAGTACATTTCAACGTTTCAAATATAATAGAAGTAAATGTGAAAAGATGTACTTTAGCCCTACTTAAGTGGGTCAAAAAGTACTCTAAATGTCTTTATAATGTCTTCAGAATCCCTCACACAGTACTAAGTATTATAACTGTAACATAACGTTTTTCCATAGTGACTTGGATGCTGCAACATATATTGTTTACAAGAACAAATAACAGAAAATATGCAAATAATGTGCAGTGTTGAATAATATAGTCGCGTTTTTTTTTTTTTTTTTCAATTTACATTCATTTTACATTATAGAAGCACCCACGGATCGGAACAAATTCACTTTATATCAGAGAATGATGTTGTTCAGCTTCTCTATGAAGGCCAGCCCAGAATGGCGTTTGCTCGCTACGCACATCTGTATCCTTGCTGACGTGTAGTGATTCCCATCAGCGTGCGCATGCGCAGAGGCGGCTGCTCTATGACGCCGTGTACGCAGACACCGGCGCCGTGCTGGAGTTTGACGTGGCACTCTCGGCACGCAATTCAACATCACCAGAGGAAAGGACGCAGCTCATCATTTTCCTTCAGGTAAGTCTCTATTATTGTGTTACGTACGAATTAACTAACAAACTCAAGATGTGTTTTGAAAGGCAGCGTTATTTTGACACGTAGTCTATAAGCGTCATTCTTTATATATGCGTTTTCTTAAGTTTCTCTTATACAGTATGCCAGTTTCCGTCTCTAGCGGAAAATCTTTCGTAACTTTGTATTGCCGACAGCTGGTCAGCGCGCTGTATTATCAATATATCGATCCTGTCAATGACATGTGTTTAAGTCGGTCAATATGGACTTTATTCAGTAAAATGAAACATTACAGGTCTGTCATAACGGTCTTTGACGTGGCAGTTCAGGGCAGTGGCAGCTGATACTGTACATTCACGCCGTAGCATCACTGTTATGTCATTACTGTTCGTAATATCATGCGTGTTGAATATTATAAATAAAAGATCTAACCCTGAGAGTTACTAAAGGCCTTTTGCAGAAATATTGTCATGATGTCTCAGACAGGCCACTCAAGACAATCCTTACAGAAAAAGAGCAGCCCAGTGTTCAGTTTTGTGAATTTGTATTTAATAAATCCGAAAGTATTGCTTAGTATTGGAGTTGTTTTGAAGCTCTGCTTTGTTAAATATGCAGTAGGGATAATTAGTTTGTTATTTGGATAAAAAGTTTATTGTAACTAGGCACACTGTAGGCCTATAATTACCTTGTAGTTATAAAAATGTTAGTTATATGAGGGCATAAATGTAAAGAGCAACAATAAAAACCTACTAAAACCTAATAAAAACTACCTAACTGATCAGCTGCAATGGTAAAGCCATATTATATTTTAAAAAGCCGCAATTGTTATTGTACTGATTTATTTTAAATAAACACAAAATATGAATCACTGTTTAGTTTATAGGAAATTCCCTGCATGAACATCACATTTTTTTAAAGTTCATGTTTTTGCTATCAGTACAGTGGAGAATTTTGTGTTGCATCTTATGCAAAGACATTTATGTTTGTTTGTTTGTTTAATTAATTAACTATTTTATTGTGTTAGGCCATTTTTATCATCACCTGACCTTTGTATTAAAGTATTAAAACCAGTACATTTTAATTTAGATTTTGATAACTCATATTGGTTGGTAAATTGACATTACATGATTTATTGAAATATACAGTTAAGAACTTCATCATGATGTTTATTTCAGTACACTGCTAGTACTTTACCTTTTTATTTATGGTAAAGTTATAAAATTAATTAATTTTAAGGCTGAATACTAAAGTCAGACTACATTTTGTTTGTACCACTATGTATTATTAGCCGATTGTGTTATCATAAATTCCTCTTATCTCAGTCTAGTGACAAAGTTCCTGATCACACGTGCTTAAAGTTGAGGTAATCATATCAGCTAAACTCTAAACTGTAGAAAACATTTCATTATCTCATCATTTTACAACAAACTGTGCTTAATTATACTGAATGTGCACTTGCAGAATACCCCAAATCTTGTGTTGTTGTTTTTTTAAGTTAAGATAATATAATATAAAATAAAACGCTGCCTAAGTATTCATTAAAAGAGACACTTTTACTGTTTCTAAACATTTAATTACACTTTTAAAAAAGTGCACTTAATGTCAAATTAAAATGTCAAATCATTGTTTTAATAATCTTTTGTCATGCTATAAAAAAGTACATTTGTTTTGATGTGTTGACTAACTTACTAAATTGTAATTACAGTTATATATTTAAAGACATTAGAAGTTTTAATGGAAATGATATTAAAGTATATTTTAGTTTACCACAAATGCTTGTCAGTACTGTACAATTTAACCATTTTTCAAGGACAGCAGATGTTATTATGAAGTTACTTACAAAGATGTACTACAGTCCTACTTAACTGCATCAAAAAGCACTCTAATGTTCAGCTAATTACATTTGATAAATTTAAACTGCAGTACATTTTCATTTAATTGCAGTTAAATGCAATTAAGTGCCTGAAAACATGACATTCACTTTGCATTTAAGTTTATTCTTTTTTAAAGTATTCTAAAGTGTACTTTTTCGCAATGGTGAGTATTGGGCTGAATGCAAAAGGTAGATTTAAAGCAACTGTTAAGGCAATGTTTCATGACTTCAGAAATAAAAGTGCATGTGTATTTCTTTTTTTTAAACCTGCAAAATAAATAAAGTTTGATGAAAACGTCAAACGTCACATTGCACACAAATAAAGTGGTTCTAATTCACCCCCTTCCTTCTATTCCAGGTCACCATTTTTTCTCTCTGACTGGAATGAAAGAGGTATAACAGTAGGATGAGTCAACAAGGTTATGTTGCCGCCCCTCCATACTCCCAGGCCCAGGCTGGAATGGGGGGATACTCTGCTGGTTTTGGGAACCCACCACCTCAGTCGCATTATGGCTATGGATCTCCACCACAGGGTTATTCCACCCCTCAGACAGGTAAAGTGAATTGTTTTTTGTTGAGTTCTTTTCTAAAACTGGCAAGTTTCATCTTGTCTTTGTGCCTCAGCTTAAGTAAATAAACAGGGTCGATGCAATATAAAACTGGTTTTCATTAAAGTGTCAGCTGTCCCTGCATACGTTGTTGTTTATAAGCTGAAATTAATTTTGTCACAATTTTATCTTCTCACATGATTGCTGTTTTTCCAGGTGTGCTCAAGCCTCCTGCCTCCTCTCCTTCTGGAATGCCTCCACCACCAGTATCCAGCCAGTATGGTGCTAACATTCAGCAGAACGGGGCCCATCCCCACAGGTAAATACTAGTTCAATGTGACGAAGCATTGCTGAAATTGCAACTTTAATAATGTATATTTTTTGCTTCCATCAGTTTCCCTCCACCTGTTGCTTCAGCTCCTTCCATGTCTCCTTATGGACAGCCTCCTCAAGGTGCTTTTCATAGTATTGCACAAGCCCCGCCTCCAACTCAGCAGCTGACCAATCAAATGAGTGCCATGAACATTGGAGGATATGGTAAGTTAGATGCCATTTTATATAGCTTTTGTGTGAATTGACTTTCAGATGCCCCATTTTATACTCGTACACCATGCTCTTTAGGCCAAAGGCCCATGCAGGGACCGCAGCCTCCCTCCAGCTCAGCAGCACCACAACAGTTTCAAACATCACCACCACCAGCAATGGGACATCCACCCCTATCTCCACCAGGACCACAGCCATCCTCACTTGGATCTCCTCCACCGATGGCAACGATGGGCTCAATGACAGCTCCACCAATGGGAATGTCTGGCCCACCTGGACCAGGTGTTCACCAACCACCACTGGGACCCCAAGGCTATCCACAGCAACCAGGTAAAAACTAGGAATTTTTGTACCAGTGATTAAGAAATAGTTCAACAGCTTATTTTTAAAGGTGAAGTTGTTTTTTGTTAAATACTTAGATTTTTAAAAAAAGTTTGGGAAACTTTTGCACTTCCAAATGTTTGAAATAATTAAAATTTTGAAAAAGGTTTTGAAAGGTGTCTTTCTGCTCACCAAGGCTGCATTTATTCAATTAAAAATACAGTAAAAACAATAATATTCTAAAATATTATTACAGTTTAAAAGAACTGTTTTCTATTTGAATATATTTTAAAATATATTTCATCACACTGTGATGCAAAGCTGAATTTTCAGCCTTCACTGTCACATGATCCTTCAGAAATCATTCTAATATGCTGAATGGCTGGTCAAGAAACATTTTATTATCAGTGTTTTATTATCAGAGTATTTATATATTCTTATTATCAGTGTTGAAAATTGAAAAAATGTGCTATATATTTTTTCAAGATTTTTTTTTAATGAAAAAGAAAATTCAAACGATCGGAATTTATTTGAAATGAAAATCTTATGTAACATTATAAATGCCTTTTGATCAATTTAATGTGTCTTTACTGAATCTTACTTACCTCAAACTTTTGAATGGTTGTGTATTGTGGTTTCCACAGAAATATTAAGCAGCAAAACTGTTTTCAACATTAATAATACATGTTTCATGAGCAGCAAATCAGCAAAGCTTTGCTTCGCAGGAATAAATTACATTTTAAAATATATTCAAATAGAAAACAGCTCTCTACAATACTGCTGTTTTTACCGTGTTTTTAAATGTAAATGCAGCCTTGGTGAGCATAAGATACTTCTTTAAAAACATAGAAAAATCTAAATTATTCCAAACTTTTGACTGGTAATATGTGTGTTAATCCTAAATCCTTTTAAAAAACAATCCACATTTATAAGGCTAAACAACAGTTTGTTTAAACTTTACTGGGTAGCCAGTGCTTTATGAGATTGGGCCTCAGAACGAGCCCGACAGCAACATTAGCTCAACCAGTTGTGTGAGTTTGGTTCGGGACTATCTGACTAAATGAAAATGTGGGTTGTGTTAACAAACTCTGTCTTAATTTTTTTCACTTGAGTTTGTGGTGCAGAAATTACACACCTCGCCTCTATTTAGTATTTTTAGAGGCAAATGACTATTAAATGACCATTCTATTTGTTTCTGATCTGAAGGGAGCCCGATTGCAGGCCCGTATGGTGCGCAAATGGCAGGACCACAGATGGCAGGGCCACAGTCAGGCGGTTTTCCAGGAGGCTTTCCAGGAGGTCCAGCACAAATGGCAGGTCCTCCTCAGAAGAAACTGGACCCAGACTCCATTCCAAGCACGGTAATAACAGGCAAAAATGCTACATTATAGTATAAAAGCATTTTAGTTTATGCACATTTCAAGGTACGCTGACTTGTTTGTTGCAGACGCAAGTGATTGAGGATGACCAGGCTAAGAGAGGAGGCCAGGTGTATGTCACAAACATCAGAGGTCAGGTACCTCCACTGGTCACCACAGATTTCACAGTACAGGATCAAGGTGAGCATGTGAACTTTCTTTACACTTCACTCCTAATATTTGCATAAAGGTGCTGTTGTTCAGTATAGTAAATATATATAATTTTTTTTGCCATTGAAAGGGAATGCCAGCCCAAGGTTCATGCGGTGCACAACATATTCCTTTCCCTGCACTGCTGACCTTGCAAAGCAGTGCAAAGTGCCTCTGGCAGCCATTATCAAACCCTTTGCTACCGTGCCCAAAAATGAGGTATGTGGCATTTTCTCAGCACACAATTTTTTTTGCTGTCCTTCAGGTTTGAGTTCATGTACTAGATTTATTTTTTACATTTAATCATTTGCCGTGCTGCTTGAAAGTTTGTGAACCCTTTAGAATTGTCTACATTTTTACATAAATATAACACAAAACATCAGATTTTCCTGAAGTCCTGAAAGTTGACAAAGAGAACCCAATCAAACAAATGAGACAAAAAATATACTTTGTCATTTATTTACTAAGAAATATGACGCAGTGTTAAATATTTGCGAGCTGCGAAAGTATGTGAATATTTGCTTTCAGTATCTGTTGTGACCCGTTTTTGAAGCAATAACCGCTGTTAACGTATTTTGTAACCGCTGATCAGTCCTGCACAACAGCTTGTAGGAATTTTAGCCCCTTCTTCGGTACAGAAACACTTGAGCCCTGTGATATTGTTGGGTTTCCTCCTATGAGCTGCTTGCTTCAGGTCCTTCCACAACATTTCAATTGGATTTAGGTTCGGACTTTGACTCAGGCATTCCAAACCATGAACTTTGTTCTTCTTTAACCATTTTTTGGTATAATGACTTGTGCTTGTGGCCGTTGTCTTGCTGCATGACCCACTTTCTTCTAAGATTCATTTCTCAGACTGATGTCCTGACATTTTCCTTTAGAATTCACTGGTATAATTAAGAATTCTTTGTTCCATCAATGATGGCAAGCCATTCTGGCCAAGATGCAGCAAAGCAGGCCCAAACCATGATACTGCCACCACCATGTTTCATAGATGGAATAAGGTTCTTATGCTGGAATTAAGTGTTTTTTTTTTCCCAAACATAACACTTCTCATTTAAACCCAAAAAGTTTTATTTTGGTCTCATCCGTCCTCAAAACATTTCTCCAATAGCCCTCTGAATTGTCCACATGGTCTTTAGCAAACTGCTGACCGACAGCAGTGTTTATTTTTTTTATTTTTTTTTTTTTTGGAGTTGTGGCTTTCTCTTTGCAACTCTGCCATTCATACCATGGTTGTTCAGTGTTCTCCTGATGATGGACTCATGAGCATTAATATTAACCAATGTAAGAAGGCCTTTATGTGCTTAAAATTTAGCCTGAGGTCCTTTGCAACCTTGCAGACTATTACAAGTCTTGCTTTGGAGTGATCTTTGTTGATCGACCACTCCTAGGGAGGGTAATAGTGGTCTTAAATTTCCTTCATTTGTAAACAATCTGTCTGACTGTGGATTTGTGGAGTCCAAACTCTTTAGAGATGGTTTTGTAACCTTTTCTAGCCGGATGACAACAACAACTTTTTTTTTTTTTTTTTTTTTTTCTGAGGTTCTCAGAGATCTACTTTTTTCATGCCATGATTCACTTCCACAAACATGATATGACTTTGATAGATTCCTGTTCTTTAATAAAACAGGGCATACACTGGCACCTGGTACTCATCCTATTGATTGACAACACATCTGAACAAATGGACTCTAATTGCTCTTTAAAATTAACTGCTAATCCTAGAGATTCACATACTTTTGCAACTCATTTGTTTGATTGGGTTCTCTTTGTTAACTTTGTGAAAATCTGATTAACTTTTTGGTCATTTTTGTGCAGAAATATAGAAAATTCCACTAGAAGAGTCCACAAATGTTTAGGAATAGGGGTGTAAGAAAATATCGATACACATGAGTATCGCAGTGTATCGCAACATATAGTATTGCAACCCCTGTATCGTGATATGTATCATATCACCAGATTCTTGGCAATACACAGCCCTATTTAGGAAGCACTGTATAAGGCATGATATACAAATTAATCCTATATGCTTTAATATAATGCTATAGTATAACTTTATGACTTTTTCTAAATAATGTTTAGTACTTCTTGCATGTGATGCAATGTACAAAACCATGTCTTAGGAAAGTATTTAAAGTATAGATGCGCCGTTTGACCGGCCTTTAGGAATTAGCTGGTTTTTCGCATGATCTATCTGGACCAGTGACCGAGCCGGTCCGTTTTAACGTCATACTTACGGTGACTGATAATGTATTTGTGTTGTGCCAGATGAGGCTTGCGCAGCCTGAGTGAGCATGTGAGAGAGACTCTTGTGGAAATCAAAACAAATGAGCGCAACCGCACTCATAGAAAATTATAGATGCATAGTGCTGTAGAAAAAAAAGATTATAATATATGATTTAGATATGCAGTATTGCACTTCCAAGATGTTTAACCCGAATATCAATGCGATTCCAATGTGACACTGATTTTATACAATAGTAGTTCAATTAACAACAACTTGCCTCGTTTCTAAATGAATCTGCTGTTTGAACGAATCAGTTGAATGAATGACTAAATGACTCACAGTCATTTGCAGCCACCTACTGGTGGTTTGTTTTAATTTTTTAAAGTATCACTGCATTTTTTCCAACATTTCTTATTTACATGCTTTTGAAATTTTGCAGTCTAAATGCGTTTATAGAGGAAATCTGTAACTTAGTCCGGATTGGAGGCAATGTTTCCCCTACCATTATATTAGGGGGGTGCCCCACCCCACCCCCCCTGAAGGTCAAGTTAATTTCATTTTCAATATAGCACCAGATTACAACAGAAGTCATTTAATGTTACTTTCCTATAGAACAGGTCTATACAGGTCTATAATCTTTTATTAAACAAACTAAATGACCTTATGGTATTTTTCTTATTTACACGATGGCATGTCATTCCTGTCTCTACATGGACGCGCTTCTGTAATTTTACTCTGTAGCACGGAATGCCAAGGAATTCGTTGATTTTGGGATAAGTAAGTCAAAAGTTGGCCTGTCACTTAATTCGGATTGCGATATGCACTAGTGTCTGTGAATATTGAAGCGCAAAAAGACAGTTTAAATATGAATCCTGCATGTGCCGTTTGCCTCTGTATGTATAAATGGCAGAGACGCGGTTTCGTTTACTACATAAATACTGAAGCATGCGTGATGCTCGTGGTGATTTTCAGCCTCTGCATCTCACTATATGACGACATGAACACATAAACTTAATCTTGCTGTGAGAGTCACTTCATGTGAATTTTACTGATTCATTTGAGAAAACTAGCATCATATCATACTGAATACAAACAGAAACTAAATGGCAACCCGTCAAAATAAAAGTTTAGTTTAACATGTAACAGAAATATATGTCTTGTATTACTTTTGTACAGTAAAATGTAGCTCTTTTATATATTCCTATTTCTGCCAAATTTAAATGAAAAAAAAAAAAGATAAAAATAAATATTACTACAAGATTAACCACTTAATTGTAGAAAAAATACTACAATTATTATTATAACTTTTTAAACTGAATATTCACACAATTTTCCTTCCATGTTTTAACAGTAAACCTCTGTTTGTTTGGCAAAAAAATTAAAGGGTTTAATTTTCATTTGATTAAAAAAAAAAAATGTTTAATGCCTTCATCTGATTATCAGAAAAATTAAAACACACAAGAATTTCTGAGAAAAAAAGAAAAAGATTGTAGGGCCCTATTGTTTAAAATGTTGAAATTGAGAATTTTGGGACTTCTTTTTTCACTGAAATAAATGTTTTTGTTATTACACAGAGAGTACAGTACAGAATAAAAAGTACCGTTGGGTACCAGGTAGCAGCACCAGACCCCCATTGGGAAAAAAAAAGTATACATTTTTGTTTTGTATATGCTGTCAATTATAGTTCATAGAAAGAAAATCAGAATTGGCAAAAATCTGTATCAGTAGGTCGCACTTACAAAAAAATCAGAAAATTGGAATTAGTGAAAAAAAAATTAAGTCGGTGCATCTTTAATTTAAAGTTTAGTGCTGTTAAACTTCATATATTAGACTTTTAAAATGCTTTTAAAAAGAATGCTTCTTATAAAAAAATAATATACTTTAAATTAATATACTTAAGTGTGAATCGAATGTAGTGTTGTTGGACACCTAATCCAATTAAATGAAAAATTAGTTAAATGCTTTTTTGCTACTTGAGTAGGACTTAACTACATATTTATATTTAATTTCATAATTATTACTATAGTGCTTGAAATATCGTTAAAGTGTACTGCTGATTGTGCTAACAAGCATTTCTAGTAAACTCAAATATACTTTTACGTAATTTCTTTTCTCTCTTTAAGTACACATAAGTGGACTTGTATTTCATTAATATTATTATATGCAAGTACAGTTTTTTTTATTTTTTTAAATATACTTTTAAGATTTAAAGTACACTACAAGTGCACATTTAGTGCAATTTAGCATCTTATTCACAAGGTTTTTTTTCTGGTCTTAAAAGTATAGTAGGGATTTTGAGTCAATCAGTCAATCAATCAATGTACCATAGCAATATTTTATGTGATTTGTGCACTCTGTTCTCTTCTTCTGAAGTCATACAAAAGTTTTGCATAATAAACAGATCCAAAATTAAGTTTCCTCCAAAAATCTTCATATGCACATATTCATGCAAGATTTAATGAGATTTGAGAGCTGTAACAGATGAGAAAGGTGCTTTTTGGAGCTTGACAGCCCCTGGTCATCATTCGCTTTTTTTATACATAAAAGAGCATTGAACATTCTGATAAACTTCTCCTTTTGTGTTACATAAAAAAATGAAAATCAGGTTTGAAATAACATTAAGCTGAGTGAATGAACTGTTATTTGTTGCTGTCAATGGAGTCATCCTTTGGAAATTACTGCATTTGAAATAAGTTCAGATCCTAATTCATGGGTGTTCCCTCAGTTTATTGTGTCAGTAGTTTAATAGTGGTTTTGATGCCTTCAAGACTTGTTTAACTCTGGAGTCTCTCATTGCTTTATCCTTCATCCTTATGCTTCAGAGCCTTTTTAGGAAATGTTAGTATTCTCATGAGAGGCTTATTAGTTTAGATTCAGTCTCCAAGGAGCGTGTCAGGGGAACAGTTTATTGTACTCTCAAATAAAGGAGGAAATTAGTCCACATTCTGAGGCCCAGTACACTTGATTCTGAACTATCATATTGCAGCATCTGTGAGCCAAAGTCAATAAATTCATTCATAATCCTTTGCCTCCTTTCATCTTAATAAAACTCATCAGGTAACACTTTAGGTTATAAACACTATTCACTATTAACTAGTTGCTTATTAGCATGCATAGCATATTGGCTGTTATAAAGCACATATTAATGCATTACCAAATTCTAGATTACTGAACTCTAGCCAATACCTAAACATAACTGCTACAACTATTTACTTACTATCAATAAGTAGCATAATTAGGAGTTTATTGAAGTAAAATGCTTAGTTAATAGTAAATGTGTTCCCTAATCTAAAGTGTTACCACTCATCATCTCTGATAGCTCCGATTTTGCAGTGGCACCTTATTAAAATAATACAGCAGCAGTTTGTTATTGTTCAACAACAATTTAGAATCCGACTGAAAACTTTAAATGTAAATGAAATGATCTCAGCTTAAACTTTTTTTTCCATTTTAATATCCATGTACTTTATATTAGAGATCGACCGATATATCGATTTCCCGATATTTAAGCATTTTACCATTATCGGTTATCGATTTTGTAATATCGGGTTCACGATAAACGCCACCATTTTGTGGGTATTTTGAGAATTGCACGCATGTAGCGCACCTGAGGGGGGACCTGTCAACAACACGTGCGAAGGTAAAGCATAGCCTACTTTCTTGCTTTGCTGTAATTAGTAAGCTTTATCTAATATAACAGCCATTAATATTAGATGTGATACATAAATGCCTGATATGTAGCTAGTTTATGCAGCTTGGCTCTAAGAAATAGAGACAAACTTACAGTCATGTGAAATAATTCATCAAGTCCTGTCCCAAAAAAACATAACTTTGCCTGAACTGAATAATATACAGCCATGAATGAGCACATGTTGGAAATGAAAGCGCTGAATTTAATTCTGTCGCTGTTGTATGCTCATTAGTCTCATGAAGTCGGAGCCATGTAGGCTTAAACTGTCGTAAGAAATAGCTCGAACTCACAGTCACATAAAATAATCCATCAAGTCCTGTCCCAATAAACGTAATTTTGCATGAATTAAATAATACAGCCACGAATGAGCACATGTTGAAAATAAAAGCACTGAATTTAATTCTCTCTCTGTTGTCTATGCTCATCATTCGTCTCGTGACGAAAGTCGCTTTCATTTTGACATTCACTCACCGGTTCAGTCACTCATGTTCTGATGGCCACCACAAGATTCACTTTAAAACACCCTCAATTATATTAAAATTTACTATATAACCATTATTTTTCTAATATACTTCTAAATATATACAACTCTATGGAAATTATTTATTATCTTTGCCAGCGATCACAGTTTGAGTATACTTCTATGTAAATGCATAGATAAACCGCGCTGTCAGCAGGCATTTCAGAATAGAACGACGAAAACAATATTAGTAATTCTGATATGACATACCAGTTGAGAAATGCAATAAAATACGATGTTTTGTTTTATTCCAATATTCCAGAGAATATTATTCAGTGAATTAACATTATGCAGTGAATTCTTCACTCTTTAGCCTATTAAACGGCTTATAAACTGTAGTTGAAAACAATGTTGATATGACTCCTGTCCTTTATTTATTTTCTCCATTTGAAAACATTCTACATTCTACATTTATTTTGCTTATTAGTGTTGCAGCTGATGGGATTTATAAATAAAATAAATTTTTTGTTGTTGTAAGATGAAGATTAAATTTAACATGAAAGACTGCTAATTTTCAACACTTTTTAAGATGACTAAAAGGAGGAAAAACCAAAGTGAAGTACGGACTTATTTCACTCAGTCACTGATTTACTTTATAACAGTGAATAAATATCGGTTCTGCATATCGGTTATCGGGCACATAATTATGCTATTAATCGGTATCGGTATCGGTTATAAAAAATCTATATCAGTCGATCACTACTTTATATTGTATCTTTGTAAACAAGTTGTAAACAAGTAATCACAAAGCTACAGATCAATATATGTTTGTTTGACTTCAGTCAATGAAGATAATAATAATTTAAATTACATCTTACATTTTAAATGTGATTTATTCATTTTTAATTAACAATTGAATATGCTACCATTCAGAAGTAAGGGTCTGTAATTAATGTTTCCGAAAAAAGTCTCTTGTGCTCACCAAGACTGCACTTATTTGATCAGAATACAGTAAAATATTATTACAATTTAAAATAGCTGTATTCTGTTTTAATATATTTAAAAAGGTGATGTATTTCTGTGATGCAAAGGTGAATTTTCAATTTGTGCTGCTTAATATTTTGTGGAAAGCGTGATCCATATTTTTCGGGATATAATATAAATATAATATAAAGTTTAAAGCAGCATTTATTTTAAATGTTGTCAGTTTTTATCATTTTAATGCAACCTTGCTAAATAAAATGAATTTATCAAAACAAACAAACAAATCATGCTAATGCCAAACCTTTTAAAAGGTAGTGTATGTGCAACTATATGCAGTATAAGCATATAAAAACCTCATAGTATGTTAGAGTAAATATGTTAAGGCTGTATATGTCTTATTTTTCATTCTCACCCTGATCTCTATAGACTCCTCTGTACATTGTAAATCACGGTGAGGCTGGACCAATCCGCTGCAACCGCTGTAAGGCCTACATGTGTCCTTACATGCAGTTTATCGATGGAGGACGACGTTACCAGTGCGGCTTCTGCAGCTGCGTTAATGAAGGTAGGTACTGTACCGTTGAGACTGCTGAGACCTTAATTCTTACGCACAGCATTAATGCTGTGTTTCCTGTCAACATATGGTAGGGCTTATTTGTCTGTGCGGTCGTAGCTAAAAAAAAGTGTTTCTAAAAATGGTTTTTCACTACCTTTCCAGTTCCAGTGCAGTATTTCCAGCATTTGGACCATATGGGGAGAAGAATGGATATGTATGAGAGACCAGAGCTGTCTTTGGGCTCATATGAGTTCATTGCCACACTGGATTACTGCAAGGTATCAGAGAAGCTGTTTGAAAATTATTAATAGATTATATTTGATTCATCTAAATGAAGTCCTACGCCTACAAAATTTCCCTCTAGATATGTAATAGGTAGAGAGTATGTGGATTATTAGAGACTGTGTGTTTTGTTTAACGGGGTCAACTTGCCCCAGAAAGCAGCTGAGAAAGGTTTCTTTCTTGGCAGCCACATTGCATAGTTTATTCAGGCATATACAAGTAAATCTTGATAATAAACATACGATATGTTTAAAACAATTTATGCTCAGAGCACAAGAAAAAAGACTCTTTAAAATGCATAGAATGTATATTTTGCAATTTGAATGAAACATTTTATACTTTATAATAGGGGTGCAACGGTACACCGATATCACAGTTCGGTACGTACCTCGGTTCGAGGGTCACGGTTCGATACAATTCTGGTACAACAGAAACAAAACAACAAATCTACTATGCTAGGTTTTTTTTTCATTTATTTTAAAGACAGTAGTACAAATTACAATTTTTTCCACCTACATGTGAAAATACTAAATATTATATCAAATTAATGTCATATATAGGTTATAAAATCTGCAGTACATATATACATACAAGGAATAAATAATTGAAATATATTTAATTTAGTTAACTGATAGACAAGGGAAAAAAAAACCTCTGCGACACGTAACAGCCTATACTTGCTGAGTTTCGCTTCAGTTTTGTGACAGAAACTCAAATGGCAGAAAGCGGCATTCTGTTTGTTTTTTGTTTAAGTTGATTTGGCTGGTATGAGGAAAGTTGAACTAATCGCGCCGGCGCACACAAACACAAAAAATATAATTTCCAGGCTTCTAGCATTGCTATCTTGACAGCGCAGTTAGTACTTTATCAAAATAAAACACACTCACTGTGTCACCGTTACAATGCGACTGTAGTACAAAGTCTATCATTTACATTATAAATAATAGTTTAGCATTTGGATGCGTCGCAAAAATGGAAATATTATGGAATATTTGGATTTGTGCCGAATGAGAAAGGTAGGATACAAGAGCACAAAGCTCCATTTCACAGACAGTTGAGTGCGCAAGCCTTTAAAGTAACATTGTACTCCTTTGTCAGTGAGAGACGCTTTCAGAATCAGCACATGATTACTGTCTAGTGGGCTTTGTTTTCAAGTGCGCAACTCCTGCCATTCGTTGTTCTTCTGTCGGCAGTTACCAAGAGTTGCATTACTGCGGGCGCCCCCTTCTGGATTGAGGGTGAATTGCCTGTATTCATTGTAAGGCCTCATGCACTGAACCGAGATGCCCATACCGTGATGGTTCGGTACGAATACATGTATCGTTACACCCCTACTTAATACTAATACTTTTATGCTAAAGCCAAAAGTTTGCTTACACCTTACAGAGTCTGCAACATGCATTAGCATTGCCCTGAAAAAGCTCTTTCACAAAACAAAATAATAGACGAATTTACTAAAATGTCCCGGTTCAAAAGTTTGCACATGCATTTGTCATTTCCTGGATGATCTACAACTTTATGTGCTGTGATAGTTGTTCATGAGTCCCTTGTTTATTCTGTGCAGTTTAACTGCCCATTGTTCTTTATAAAAGTCCTCCAGGTAATGCACATTCTTTGGTTTTCCAGCATCGTTTGGATATTTGACCTTTTTTATAAGTGGATATGTCATTTTGAGATCCATATTTTCACAGTGTGGACAACTAAGGGACTCATACACAACTATTACTAAAGCAGCAAACATTCGCTGATACCCAAGAAGGCAACATGTAAACTTAATGGAGTAGTTCATCCTAAAATGAAAATTGACTTACCCTCAGGTCACCCAAGATGTAGATGTAGTTTGTTTCTTCAGCAAAACAGAATCGGAGAAATGTAGCATTACATCACTTGCTCACCAATGGATCCTCTGCAGTGAATGGGTGCCGTCAGAATGAGAGTCCAAAGATCTGATAACAACATCACAATAATCCACAAGTAATCCACGCCACTCCAATCCATCATTTAACATCTTGAGAAGTGAAAACCTGCGTGTTTGTAAGAAAAAATTCCATCTTTAGGTTGTTTATAACTTCAGACTGTTGCTTGCAGCTGAAACATGAGTCCTTTGTCCATAATATTCTTTCTCCTGTTAAAAAAAAAAAAAAAAGATAACTCTTCTGAATCAGGAGAGAAATATGTAGAGATCAAGCACTGTTTACAAGCCAAAGCACCCCTAAACAAATATGTGGGTGGATTTTGATGTGAGAGACAACAGAGGATGGACTTTTTTTCACTGGAGAAAGCATTATTATAGATTATGGACTCGTATATTATCTGAAAGCAAAGGTTTGAAGTTTAAAACTTCTTGTTTCTTGCAAACACTTTTTCATGCTTCATGAGACATTAATTGATGGACTGGAGTGGTGTGGATTGCTTGTGGATTATTGTGATGTTTTTATCAGCTGTTTGGACTCTCATTCTGACGGCACCCATTCACTGCAGAAGATCCATTGGTGAGTAAGTGATGTAATGCTACATTTCTCCAAATCTGATGAAGAAACAGACTCATCTACATCTTTGATGGTCTAAGGGTGAGTACATTTTCGACAAATTTTCATTTTTGGGTGAACGGTTTCTTTAAAAGTCAGGGGGTGAATACTTTTGAAGTTTTATTACATTCTCATGGATCAGGGTGAAAAGCAGGCTGTAATCTCAGATTAACTTGATTTCTATTTAGTTATCAGACTAAAGAGATCCGTGACACATTTTTGGCCCCGAGTCTGTGCCTGGGTTCCTCATCTCAGCCTGACACCATAATCTTCTATCAGGGCTCCTATTTCTCACAGATGTTTAGTCATATTTGAGGATCAGCTCCTGTTGTGCTTAATAAAATCATCACAGCTGATCTCTACTGCATACTCTTTGCTGGGAGTAAATTCAAGGAGTCTTCATTATGATCCTACTGCTCACAGTGTTGTTTTGAGAGACTGTAATATGTTCATCTTGGCATTTCTTTATATAAAAATATAAAAAGCTTTCTCATCCATATGATGCGCTTCTAAATGCATATAACTTTATATGTATTCTCTGTAACAAGATACGCCTCATACGTGTATGAAGTCTGTGAAGAACAAGCAAAAATAGCACGCTTTGAAGTTCATGAACTACTATAATTCATTCTGTGATGTTCTTTTTTGTCTTTAAGAATAATAAGCCTCCTAATCCTCCTGCCTACATCTTCATGATCGATGTCTCCTACAACAACATAAAAAGTGGACTTGTCAAACTAATATGCGAGGAACTGAAGACACTGCTGGACCGACTTCCAAAGTAAGATGAGCGATAATGTTTACTGTCTATATTTAAAGAAAATGAAGGGGAGAAAGATGATAAATCACCATTGTTCTTCATAACAACTTTAATACTTGAACATTTTGTTTCTTTGTTGCATTTTGATTGTGGATATGTTTTTTTTTTTTTTTCTTTTTTTTTTTTTTTACTATTCAACGTCAAGGTTTCAGGTTAAAGTTTGTTTAGGGAAAATATATGTTGTAGATGTCATCTGCTGTTATTGGTCTCTTTACTTTTGAGGTTTTTTTTTTTTTTTTTTCTTTTTTATCACCAGGCTAATCTTTAACTAAAACTAAAGCTTTTTAAAATGTTGTTCATTGAAATTAAACTAAACTAAGCTAACTAACTAACTAACTAAATAAATAAATAAATAAATAGCACAAGACAGTTTTGCTCTTATTGATCTGCGCTTATTGGTCTCTTTACTTTTAAAGTTTTTTGTTTTTTTACCATAAATAAAAACTAAATAAATAAATAAATAAATACTAAACTGAAACTGAAATAAAATAAAATAAATTCAACCTAAATGTTAAACCTACAAAATGTAAACAATAAATAAAAAAATAATTATTTGAAACAAATAATAATAATAATAATAATGACACAAGACTGTTCACAAGTGAATTTTGTTGCACTTGCATTTTTTTTTTTGTTTTTACTATTCAGCATTAGGATTTCAGGTTAAAATCTGTGTTTAGGTAAAATATATATTGTAAATGTCATCTGCTGTTATTGTTCTCATTACTTTTGAAGTTTTTCTTACCACCAGGCTTATTGTTAACTAAAACTAAAGCTATTAAAAATGTAGTTCATTGAAATTAATCTAAAATAATGTTAAATATACATATTAGATGAAAAAAACAAATAAAAAATTATAACTGAAAAAAAAAATAAAATAAAAAATAAAGCAGTAAAATGAATCTGGAGATGGAACTGGAAATAAATAAAAACTAAACTAAAACTGAAATAATATAAATTCAACCGAAATGTTAATCCTAAAATGTTAAATAAATAAATAAATAAGTAAATGGAAAAATAAGTAATAGTAATAATAATAATAGCACAAGACAATTTTGTTGCACTTGCATTTTTTATAACTATTCAACAAAGATTTCAGGTTAAAGAGAAAATATATATTTTAAATGTCATCTGCTGTTATTGGTCTCTTTACTTTTAAAGTTTTTTACCACCAGGCTTATCACTAGCTAAAACTAAAGCTATTAAAAAATGTTGTTTATTGAAATTAAACTAAAATAATATTAAATATAAATATTACATGAACCAAAAGAAAACAACAGCAACAACAAAATTAAAATTATAAAACAATTGAAGCAATAAAATCAAACTGGAAACTGGAAATAAATAAAAACTAAACTGAAATAAAATAAATTCTACCTAAATGTTAAACCTAAAAATGTATAAATAATATAAATAAAATAAATAAATAAATAAATAAACAAACAAATAAACCTTAATAATAATAATAATAATAATAATAATAATAATAATAATAATAGCACAAGACGAGCACCTAAATGACTAAGATATATAATAAAAGCTTATTCAAAATGTTAATAAAAACTAATATTGTATAAATGATACTAAAATAATACTAAATAACAATCACAATTTGTCAATGTGTTTTTTTTTTGTTTTTTTTTTTGCAGTTTATGACATTTTTATACATATTATATAATTAATTCTAATTTTTGATCTCATTTACATATGATTCTTAATAAATAAATATGAAAATGTAAAAAACAAAACAAAACGAAACAAAAACAAACATCTGTCGACTCTGTACTGACCGGTGGACTGAAATTTAGCAGAGGGAATATATCATGTTAACATTTTAACGTTCGGACAGCTAAGACTGTAAAGACCTGGGTTTAACTGAAGATATATTTAGGATTGCTTTCAACCCCCGTCCCACCCACTGACGCCCAGCTCCAGGTGTTTGGCTGGGAGGATCTGTGGAGTAAAGTTGAAGCCTTGGGCAGAAGCCACCCCTCCGTGTTCTGTCGGCACCTCGCAGGTTGAACACATGTTCATCTCCGCTACTATCAGGCTGGAATGTGAACGAATCCAGCTGAAAAAGATCCCCGATCCCCTGCCAAATATGGTAACGGGAGAACAAGCACGAAAAAAACTAGGGAAAGAAACAATTCCTATATCTCATCATTTGAAAATGTCTGCCTGAAGGAAGTCAGGAGGTTCAACGCAGCTCTAGTTCTGCAACATTTCCAAGTATTTAAACGTTTCATGGCACACATGGCTTCAATTATACCGCTTCTTTGGGTGACGGCCAGCTGAAAGGTGGGCTTTGAATTCACCTTTAAGGAACTTGAGGTATATTTCAGACTTTTTTCGCCCTCGTAAACTCCTTACCTCTCCTCGGCTGGTTCCTAAGGGTACGTCCTTATTTGTTTGGGATCTGACCTCACTGTGAAAGCAGTCCGGTAGTGCTCTCCAAATAAGACTGTATTATATCTGATTTCTCTCCTCCGTTCCTGGCTTCGCTTGCTAGATTGTGCACAGTTAATGAAAACCACATTGGACACCCTGAGTCTGTTGGGATTTGTATTGGAGAGTTCGTCTCTAGCTTAATGAGAGACTTGGCATATAATATGGACTGTGAGTGATTCAGACCCTCACCATGTTTTACAATCTTATAAATGTAGCCATAGAAAGCTACCAAGCCCAGATACAGACGTCAATCTGGAATGCTTGTACTTAGTGGCCAACGTGGCTCTCTGCTGTCAGCTACAACACAATGCTCTGGTAGATGTTAGATGGCGAAATGGGCACTTTTCTTTAAAATGATGAAATACTGAACACGTGAAATAGTGTCATTTTAGGATCTGGGAATTAGCTCTGTTGCTGCAATTAATGTTTTCACCATAAGGTAATATACAAGCAGATCAAAATAATATTTGTTCACTTAATGTTCACTGTTCACACCTATAAAGATAATATTTAATTTAATTTAAATATTTAAATTTAAAAGAATAGCAGAGTCGACACAAGAACTAGATCTGTAACAGCACAAAGGATCGATATTGCTGGAATTGCCTTCAGAACGATCTTTTTTTTTTTTTTAATTTAAAAAGTCCGGTGACAAAACTGCACCGTAATAATTATTAATGGATAATTAATGGAAAATTATTGTATGTTATTGTGTTAATATAGTTATTGTTACAGTTATTTTTATAGTTATCATTCTTGAATCATATTTTTAGTTATTATTCTGTCATTCATGAATGGGCCCACTTAAATTTATTTTAAAAAAGGCTACTTAAATTTATAAGTAACATGAATAATAATTCATAAATAATGACAAAAGCACTTAACAAATTGCAAAAAATGAAGCAAATTTAAATTAAAACAAAATCTAAAAATAAGTCTAATTCAAAATATAGTTACTGTTATAATTATCTCTATAGTTAGCATTCTGTCATTATTTTTAATGCTATTTTTTTAGGCTTTTTTCTAATGCATTGCTATTTTGTAATGCATTTATTTAAGAAAAACAAGTTTGATATACTGCTCAAATGTTTTTGCACACTTGTCAGATGTTTATGGAATATTTCTGTAGTTAATTTGATGAAATACTCTCATGTAAAGTAATATTTACTTTATAGCAAATATAATTTTTGGCATAAAATGTAAAAATATTATTGACCATATATGAAGTTTTGCATATAAGTATGTCCAAGTTTATCTGCATACATAAAGACCTCTAGAAGCTTGCGTTCTGCAGGTGAACGGCGCATTATTGTGCCATCCCAAAGAGGCACAAAATCACTTCCTGGTGGAATGACCTGCCTAACTCGATCCGAACAGCTGAGTCCTTAGCCATCTTCAAGAATTGGCTAAAAACACATCTGTTCCATTTTTATTTGACCCTCTAACTCTAGCACTCTCTATTCTAATTCTATTCTTATTCTAATTTTATTCTTTATATAAAAAACCTTGCCTTTTTAGACTTGTACTCATTTACGTACTACTTGCTTTCCTTCAAAAACAAACAAACAAACAAAAACATATCACTAGCTTCTCCGTTCTTTTTGTATTCTATCTATTTTTTTCTTTGTTTATTATAGAATTAACAAAAAGCAAGAATAGAAGGCCTCTAACACTAGCTTGCTTTTTCTTTTTTTTATTCTATCTGTTTTCTTTTTATTTATTATATATTTAAAAAAAAAAATTGCTACGTTTACTGCGTTAGGCTAACTGAGACTTGTAATAGCACTTGCATGTTATTGTTCTTTTGTTGATTTTGATTACTTCCATTGTCCTTTTTTGTAAGTCACTTTGGATAAAAGCATCTGCTAAATGTCTAAATGTAAATGTAAAGATTATACTCAAGCAAAGCGATATATACTATATAACATATCTCGACTGCTTGAATTGCTTGTATTGTTGCAAAATGCAAACTATACTATCAGCCAGCTCCTATCTGCTAAATGTGACTATAAAGCACATTACACAAGATAGTAAAAGATTATAAATATTAAAGTTTAAAAAGTAGTTAAAAGCTGTTTTGTTTTTTAGAAATGTGCTATAGAAATAAATTTGACCTGAATTATAGTACACCTGTTTGAACCAACTTCAAATATCCCCTAAAAATCACCTTGCCATGAGCTGATTAAAAGTAGTTAGTTCTGTAGAATAGTTGTTAGTTCTGAGAAAAGATCTAATATCATTTGTTTGTAGCAGTGTTAATTTTGTTGACAAATAATTTTCGTCTACAACATTTTTTTCACCGACGAAAACGAGACAATTGCGAAACAAAAGCTAGTTTTTAATAACAGAAACTAGGACAAAATCTATTGACATTTTCATCAATGAATAAAAAAAAAGAAAAAAAAAATGTTAGAGAGGGACGATTTGGAAAGAGATTCATTCAGAACGAATCTGCTGCATGGTTAGGAGGTTAGATGCGGACATTTGTACTGTATCATAGCCTATTGATCTATCTGGCGGGACATAAGCTAGCATACAATTGCTGCACGTCTCATAAAACGTTAAAAAATGTCAATATCTGGGAGTAAGAGAAGAGCAGACATATGGATAAATTTGACAACGCAAAAGAGAACTCAGTTCGGTCCGGTTTTCTGAATGCACACACCGAAGCAGTGCCTCTCACACAGCACTCGAGTACTCTTTCATGTCTCATGAACGGAGAAATACACACAAAATTATATCAAATTGTCCATTTTGACAAGTATTCATGTAAACACACTCGGTGAGTGTAAACAGTTGGGAGAATATTGGACGTGCATCAGTACATTGCATCCGGGCATTCAGTTTTAAAGGGACAGCAGCCTAATTTAGTTGTTATTGTTTGTCATTCATGTTAATCAAGCAACAAAAGAAAGACAGAAAATCACTCACTGCTCTTGACTGAATCACTTTAGCAGCCCTAATAAAGATTAATCTAAATGTATTTATATAAGTAAATATGACAAGTTGTTATAAAGACTGCATAATTAGCCTATATAACCATTGGTATTTCATTGAAAAGAAGACCATGTTCTTGTTTCTTTATAAAAAGTGGTTTCATTTAATTATATGTAATATAAAAGCATGTTGCATGTTAAACCTGTACAATGAGTCTAGTAATTTTAGAAAAATGCTTAAAAACTTCATTACACTGTAACTAAATCCATTAGATTTTTAATCTTATGATATTTAGTCGACTAAAACTAAAGCAATTCAGATGACTAAAATATGACTAAAACTAAATGGCATTTTAGTCAGAAGACTATGACTAAGACTAAATCAGAATTTGCTGTCTAAAATGAACACTGGTTTGCAGATGCTAAATGTGAAGATATTCCTATTCATTTTTATTTATTATATATTCATATAATTTTTGAAGTCACACAATTTCCTTGTGTTCTTTTGTTTTTTGAAGAGAGGAGGGAGCAGAGACTTCGGCCATCAAAGTGGGTTTTGTCACGTATAATAAGATCCTGCACTTCTATAATGTGAAGAGCGCTCTGGCCCAGCCGCAGATGATGGTGGTCTCTGATGTGGCTGAGATGTTTGTACCACTTCTCGATGGATTCCTCGTCAACTTCCAGGAGTCTCGAGCTGTCATCAACAAGTAGGTTCATTTCTATCCGTCAGTAACAAAAATGACGTGTTTAGGGCCCCATGAAATGTTTTATTTTTTCTCACCATATGTTTTATTGTTATCAAATTCTGTGTTTTATCTAATTATTCTAATTAAAAAATATTCTATTCTGTCTAATTATTTGAATGCATACTTAATTTATTCAAATTTATTCTTAAAATAGCCTTTTGAAAGTTTTTTTTTACCCTCAGAAATTCTGTGTTGTGTATTTAAAATGTTCTGGTTATCAAATGAAGGCATAGAACACTAATTTCATTTATCTTTTAATTCCCGAAAGTTTTCCTAAAATGCGCATCAAGTGACTCTCAGCAGATATTGTTCATGTATTTATGTCCTAATTTAGTGAGATGACAGACGCTGAAATCACCGTGAGCCTCACACACACTTCAGTGTGTGTACTAAACAAAACCTCTTGTCTGCTCCATTCATTAAAACAGAGACACGCAGAACATGCAGGATTCACATTTAAATTATATTTTTGTGGCGTAATATTTACAGATACTAGTCCGTATTGCGGTTTGATTTAAGTGTAATGACCTACTTTTGATTAATTCATTCAAACTTTGACCAATTCTGTGACATTCCGCGTTATTCAGTAAATTCCGTTTTTATGACTTGATTCTGTGATTCCGTCAGCTGGATTCCGTGATTCTGTTCGCGTTTTCCGTCCGAAATCATAGGGCCCTACAAATAGTTGACTGTAGCCCAGTGCTCTACAGTGTGACCATTTCAGTCGCATTTGCGACTGACAACTACTTTGTGCGACTATGTAGCAGTATTTAAGAGCACCAGTGTGACTGACAGCTTTTAATGATTATAAAGGGAGTTTGTAAACGAGATATCGATTCAATACAACAGTTAAATAAACAAGAAGTTAATATTAAGTGACTTACATTGTCTGACTACAACACTATTGCCTGATTTTGCTTTTGTCATCAAAAATTATTTGAAACAAGTCACAACTGAACTTGTTCGCATCTCCGTTCAAATACAGCGGTGTTTCGTTTATTTGTTTTTAAATGAATCTAGTGAGTCAATGATTCAGTCACCCATTCCTAATAGCATTCACTTGTCTGATTCCTGAATGAATCAGCCCTTTGAACGAATCAAATGAATGACTCAGTAATTAAGTCAATGACTTGCTGCCACCTACTGGCAGTTTTAGTTTAATTTTTAAAGTATCTTTTCAGTTATTTAAATCATTTATTATTTCTATATACAAAATTTTATATTTAAAACATTAATCTCAACATGAATTTATGAATTTGATTGCACTCATGCCACCTCTAAGCCTCATTAAACATATTAAAATAAACCTAAAAGCCACTTTGTGTTCTTCTGTGCCACCTTTGTAAAAACAAAATTCCCCTGTTAATCACTTTAAGGAGTAAAATATCACCTTGTATTGGAAAGGCTAATTTTTGATAATTTTTTTTGATTGATTAGAAGGTGCTTCTGAAATTTTGACTGTGCTCCTAAATTTTTTAAGCTAGGAGCACAAGTGCTCATAAAAAGAAAAGTAAGTGTAGAGCCCTGTGTCCATTGACTTTTATTTACAACAGTCTTAAAATGGTTTGGAACTAGAAGAGGGTGAGTAAATGATGACAGAACTATCCCTTTAAATAATATTGCAGTGTTTTGTACACAAAAAATAAGTAAGTAAATAAACAAAGACAAAGAAAAGGAAACACATATATGTGCACATCCTTTACTTTTTTTTTTTTAAATTAATTTATTTTTCTAATGACAAATCTCCAACAATCAAATAAAATCCTGATGAGCAAAATCGAATCTCGCTCTTCATTTATCTTAAACATTACATTCATGCATTTGGCAATGCTTTTATACAAAGTGTATGTTATTTTTTACGTATAACGTATTTAAAGTACGTTATTAGTTCACGCATTCCCTGGTAATTGAACCATGACCTTGTTAACGACATGCTGTATTGTTTGAGCTGTAAGAATACATAATGAATTAATACATTAATAATTTGTTAGTTACAATATGATTAATAAGTAATGGATTAATTAATACAACAATTTAAGTAATAATTAATAATGCAATTAACTGATTTCCATATTATATTCAATATTAGTTTTCTGTCTATTCTTGTTGTTAATGTGACTTTGTGTATTATTTGTTTTAGCCTTTTAGATCAGATCCCCGACATGTTTGGTGACACCAACGAAAGTGAGACTGTATTCGCACCAGTCATCCAAGCTGGTGTGGAGGCACTAAAGGTACACAAATCTAAGAGGCTAAAGTATTTACCAAACAATGACATCAGTCCGTCTGTACAGTCTCTTTGTAATTGCACTTGCATATTTATCCTTAGTTGTTTTTTGACATCATTTAACAAAAGTGCACTTTAATACTGCATGCAGGCTTTGTTTGGTAAACACGCAGTTGTTTCTAGGGCCATTGTTTGAATTCACAGGCCTGGGATGACGTTCCCGCTTATCATTACTGGCGACAGCGCTGGTGTTTCATAACATGTGTCTTTGAGTGTTTAAGAAGTGTTTAATGACACATTCAGTCCGTGACCTAGAGTTTACGGTCATTGCTCTTCATCAAATACTTTTTAAACATCAAATACTCTTAACACATCCAGACCTGTCAGAATAAAAACATCTCAATTTTAAGGTTTGGTAATATTTTTAGGTAATATTTTTCTTTCTCTCCTCAGGCAGCTGAATGCAGTGGCAAACTTTTCATCTTTCACTCCTCCATCCCAACAGCCGAGGCTCCAGGAAAACTGAAAAACAGAGATGACAGAAAATTAGTGGGTACAGAAAAGGAGAAGGTGAATATTTTGTTTAATTACATTTCCCAAATGTATTTAAGATTCCCAATTCCCAATCATCTACATATTTTTGCAAGGAACAGGGTTTCTGCAGGTCCTAAAAGGCCTTAATTCACATAAAAAGGTCTTTCGAAAGTCTTAAATTTATAGTCTTTGCATTAAATGTTGCTTGCACTGCAAAAACGAACCGTTTTCTTTTCCAGTACAATCTCTAAACACCCATAAATCAGTATACATTTGCTTAAGTTGCATATAGCAGATGTGAAGTCTTGTTTTAAATAAAATTAAACAAAATTGAGTTTATGTTTAAAACAAGTACAAATATTTGTCAGTGGTGTATGAAAACTTGTTTTCCTTTTGAATTAAGTTGTTTTCAGAGCCAGATATGTGTTCATTTCAACCACAAACTGACTTAATTTTGATCACTTTCTCATTAAAATAAGACTTGTCTTGTCATTTTGCTCCTCAAGTAAATGTATCTTGATTTAAGAACTGTTAGACATTTGCACTGAAAACAAGACAAAAATACTGAGGAAGAACAATGCAGGTACAGTGAAGTAGCAGAATTTTTTACTTCTGAAAGCTTTAATTAAAGTAATGTAAAATGAATTAAAGTAATGGAGATCTGTTGGAAGTTGTAGATACTTACATTTAGAGACCATATTAAAGTATTAAGTTCCATTCCATTTATTTTTTAAATTCTCCTTACTTGGTCTTAAAAAGGTCTTAAGATGTCTTTACCTTTATAAAACCTGCCAAAGCACTGATAGTATTAAAGAAGTTAAGTCAGATTTATTTGTTTTAAGTGCTTTTCACAATACACATTATTTCAAAGCAGCTTTACAAATCTGTACTGTTATGGCCTTAATGCTTTAAACAACAAAATAACTGAATGGTGATTTTGGGTGTGTGTGTGTGTGTTGTCAGACTCTGTTCCAGCCTCAGCGGGGTGTGTATGAGCAGCTGACTAAAGACTGTGTGGCGCAGGGCTGTTGTGTCGACCTCTTCCTGTTTCCCAACCAGTATGTGGATATAGCCACCATGGGCGACGTGTCCTCACATACCGGCGGCTCCATCTACAAGTACAGCAACTTCCAGGTACACAATAACATGTGGATGTACTGAAACACTGATGCTGTGAATATGGTACAAAATAGAGGCTGAACTCTTTTGTTTTACTGCCCTCTTGTGGTCAGACCTCAAACCTTTATTCTTTCTCTTTTCAGGTGGAGGTGAACGGTCAGCAGTTTATCAGTGACCTCAGGAAAGATGTGGAGAAGTCCATCGGATTTGACGCCATCATGCGTGTCCGTACTGGCACAGGTAATAACAAACTACAAACATACTGTGTAAACTACCATGTAAGTTTGTGGTCAGACTGGTAAAAAAGTAATAGATTTAAAATGCTTTTATTTCATACTAAGTATAGTACAAGTCTAATAACATATTTACTGATATATCGCTTGAGACTAACTTTATTTGAAGTACTACTTGTGCACAATGCACATTTTCTTAATATTAAGGCTAAAATTTGTTTTAATGTCACTATTGATGATTTATTTTTTTTAATCGCAATAAAGAACAACAAAGAGTACAGTACGTACAAAACAAACAGTACGTGTGAAAGATACAAACAATCTATCAATAATAAACTAATTATGGATTAAACATTAACAGAAAGAGTAATATGATAAATGATAAAATTCTTAAGAAATAGAGAGAAGTCCAAAAGAAAAAAAAAGGAAGAAGAAGAAGAAGAGAGGGCATACAAATAGAAATACAAGTATATTAAGGAAGAATATTAAACATGGCACAAATTCTAGATGTTTGTATAGCTTTCTTGTTAACAGATGTTGAAATTGTATTTAAATACAACTTCAGTTCTTGTTTGAAGATGTTAAAGTGGGGCTTACATTTAGTATATTTACATTTATGGACATAAAACTTTACAATAAACAACAGGAGGTTTATACTAAAACTTGCATTAAATAAATTCTGATCTTTAGCATAAAACCCAAAAAGAATGTGTCTATAACATAAAGAGAAATCATAAAAAAATATTTTGAACAATCAAAGCATTAACATTATTCCAAAAGGACTGAACGAAAGGACACTCCCAAAACAAATGAGCTACAGATTCAGAAGAAATTTCACAGAAAGAACAAGACGTATCAATGTCACTTTTGAATTTCTGCAAAAACTGCTTGACAGGATAAAATCTGTGAATTCCTTTATAGAATATTTCTTTAACTTTCTGAGGGAGTGACCAAACATACGGCCACTTAATACCATCAAAAATGTTGTTCCAATAAGAAATGGAGGAAGGATTTGAAATAACAAGGTCCAAAAATAATGACCTAATTTTGTGACTGGATTTTTGAACAAATAGAACCAACCACAGTGGAATCAGGACTAGGAGGGCAAACCGATAATGAGAAATCGATGAGCCACTGTTAATGTTTCTAAAGAGCATACAGATTTCCGAAGAGATGGCCTTTAAAACAGTATTAAATTCTTTCCTAGATATGGGATATCTTAAAATAAAATCAGAATAGCTGTACAAATTGGCATCATTGTCAAATAATTGATTCAACTATTGATGAGGATTGTACGATCTTTAAATAATATCGGCCTTCAAATGCAAAATATTTACAGTGTACCTGAAGTATACTTGCAATACTTAAGTACTGTATATCTTTAGTTGGACTTCAACACTACTTCTGCACAATTAAAGTGCATTAAGTTCAAAATCAATGAGAGTTTTGTATGCTAAAAGTATAATAGCAGGATATTTTTATTAAGTACATATGTAATGTATTTGTTGTATACTTAGCATGAAAGTAATGTATTTTAAATACATTTTAGTATATTTATTTTTCACTAGGGAAATTAATACCTTTATTTAACAAGGATGCATTAAATTGGGGCCGTAACCACCATAGGCACTGATGTTTTCCCCAATAATTAGAAATAGCCAAATTGTCACACTTAATATTGTAAAATTAAAGTCACAGCACAGGATGACATAATTGTTTAAAAGTAAAGTTTTTAAAGTTTTAAGTAGTGAAACATTTCATATTTGACAGCAGTTGTAAGATAGAATGTTAAATGACTGACAGTAATATCCAGTGATGCAAACTTATTGACTTTTTTCTCAAATATGGCCATTTTATATTGAATATATATAGTAATATTGTGACGAAACAAGAAATGCTTTGTATTTTCAACATGTTAGGCATACAAATAAATGTATGCATGTGTGCATATTTTAACATATTATTTGCAAATAGTTAAAAATGTTTCCATTCAAACTAGATTTGAACCTACAATTTACATCACAATTGTATTCTGTTCTGTTCATTGCATTATTGAAAAAAAAAGCCCCCCCCCAGTGTTCAAGTCATAGTTACGGGCTTTAAATTGATCGTTAAATTGATTAAAAGTGATAAAGACACTTTATAATGTTGCAAAAAAACAAAACAAAACCTTATTATAATGTTACAAAAGAGTTTTATGTCAGATAAATGCTGTTCTTTTAACATTTATATTCATCAAAGAAACTTAACATAAAATGTTTTTATAATATATAATATGTAATATATGTAAGGCCTAATAATACCTAGTTTGGTGTTAAAAAATATCAGTAAAAACAATAAAATCATGTACAGTTTTTTCACAGAACAGTTTTTTATATACAATTTTTATATATAATTTTTTAGTCTTTGTGGCAGTTTTTCTGCCAATTAAGGGATAATACAAGACTTCATCTTACAAGTGGTTGTCAAATTGCTACAAAATGCACATATTTTGTAAGACATGGTCAAGCAAAATTGGCACTATTTTTTGCAATCAAGAACATCAAAATTAGTAAACAAAAGAAAAACAAATATTGGATTCATTTGAAAATGTCTGTTTTTAATGAATGTCTGTTTGATGAACTAAATGTCTAAGAAACGTCTTTCAAAAACATGAAGAAATCTTACCGACTCTAAATGTTTGAATGGCAATGTATGTATGGCATATGCTTTTCCTAACAACTGCATGATCCTCATCTTTCAAGGCTTCAGGGCGACAGATTTCTTTGGGGCCATATACATGAACAACACTACAGATGTGGAAATGGCAGCAGTGGACTGTGACAAAGCCGTGACGGTCGAGTTTAAACACGACGACACACTCAGCGAGGAGTCTGGAGCTGTGATGCAGGTCAGGCTTCACTTATGACACTGAGCTCTGAGACAATTACAAGACTGTCAAAATGATGCTGTTGGATTTCATTGTATGTCAAGAGCAACACAAGTGAATTTGTTTTCTCTGCTTTCCCAGTGTGCTCTGCTCTACACCACCATCGGTGGACAGAGGAGGCTGCGGATTCACAACCTCAGTCTGAATTGCAGCTCACAGCTGTCTGAACTCTACAAAAGCTGTGAGACAGACGCCCTCATCAACTTCTTCGCCAAATCAGGTGACCACCTTAACAATTCTTATAGGAATATAAATGAAAACGTCATGCAGTTGTTACAGATTTTCTTCAAGCTGTGACATAATGCTTAATTTAAAAGGTACCATTAAAACTTTTACATTTGTGAAACACGTGTTTTCTAGAAGTATTTTTGATCTGATGCTGTTTGATTATATGTTTCTTATTTATACTGGTTTTAAAGTGGAACAAATCATATGCAGTGCAGGGTTTTCCATTCTTTTCCAGTTATGTGCTCTTCTGTTTAGCTTCTCTTTAGTTAGCTTTATTTTTTCTCAGTTTTAGTTGTAAATTGTATTGCATCAACTAGGACTTTTTATTTAATTTTTTTATTTTAAGTTTAAGTTTTTCATCTAATTTTCATATTTAATTTTATTTCACCTTTATTTCAATTTGTTTTAGTTAACAATTACAGTACTGTGATGCAGAACTTTTAAACATTTATTACCTTTATTTTAAGACATATTTTCTTCTACACTCTGTTTTATTCAGATTTTAATTATATGAAATAAATTCATGGTTTCTGGAAGCATTTTTCTGTTTTTTTTTTTTTTGTTTTGTTTTGGTTTTTTTTCCCCACCAAAATTCTTCACAGGCACCCTATTTATTTATTTATTTATTTATTTATTTATTTTTTCATATTTATACAGATTTCTATTAATTACATTTACATTTACATTGGTGACCCTGGACCGTAAAACCAGTCATAAGGGTCAATTTTGATGTATGGTTAGTTAGGATAGGACAAATTTGAGGGTGCAAAAAAATCAAAATATTGAGAAAATCACCTTTAAAGTTGTCCAAATTAAGTTCTTAGCAATGCATATTACTAATCAAAAATTACATTTTGATATATTTATGGTAAGAAATTCACAAAATATCATCATGGAACATGATCTTTACTTAATATCCTAATGATTTTTGGCATAAAAGAAAAGTCGATAATTTTGACCCATGCAATGTATTGTTGGCAAATGCTACAAACTGGTTTTGTGGTCCAAGTACACATTTATTCTTTTAGCAGACGCTTATCCAAAGTGACTTACAGTTGGGGAAAACAGCAAGCGATTCATCATAAGTTGGCAATAAATACACGTTTTTGCTAGTTTTTTATTAGATCGTTTTATTAGATTTGTTTTATAGTGCAACAGAGGAATCTCAGTGCAGGTTTTGTAATGCATTTAATAATGTATCATGAGCTCATGGTTTACAATCATTGATTGTGGTGGATGCTTTTATCCTGCAGCGTATCGGGCCATGCTCAACCAGCCACTGAAGACAGTGAGGGAAATCCTGGTTAACCAGACGGCTCACATGCTGGCCTGCTACAGGAAGAACTGTGCCAGTCCCTCAGCAGCCAGCCAGGTCAGTGACACACTTCACATTCATGATCATATTAAGTTTACATCCTTAAAAAAAAAACACCACCTCCACTTTATTAATGTTTGCATAGCATGTGCAAACTCATTTACAGTTACAAAGCAGCAGCGCCATTTTATTATCTCTTATATACTATTATAGTATTTATTCATTTTGATTGAGCTTTTATTTTTGTATATTCATTGTTCATTTTATTTTTCTTTGTTTTTGTAATTTTTATGTGTTTTAGTCATTATTAGTTTTTTTTTGTTTGTTTTTCGTCTAATATTTACATTTTATTTCTCTTTATTTTAATTAACAATTAACAAAATGACAGTTTTGGTTTAAGTTTCCAGTATCAAAATTGCTATGCAATTGTTCCCTTATTTCAGACCTTTTTTTCCTATGCACCCTGTCTCTTTTGTTTTGCAATTATATTAAATAGATTTGTCATCTTTGCATTGTACTGTAAGAAAAATGTCCAGGAAAACAATTACCAGTACCATTTCAATTAAGTTTACAGATGTTTTCTTCAACCCTAAAACACAATGCAAAATGTAATTCTGTATGTGGGTAAAAAAAAACCTGTGAAAAATCAGTATGGTAAATTCCTTCATATTACCACTGTACATTGTGCCATATTTTTACAGACTTTTCTTAAAGTATACAACTCTGATTTGTGTAAACCGATGGCTCTTCTTGAACTTTTTACCCCACAGCTAATCCTGCCCGATGCGATGAAGGTGTTTCCTGTCTACATGAACAGTCTGTTGAAGACTTCGGCTCTGGTGGGCAGCACTGAGCTCTCTACAGATGACAGGGCCTTCCACAGATTCTTTGTTAATTCGATGGGAGTGGAGGAAACGCAGGTCCTGCTCTATCCACGCCTCATCCCGCTGGTAAGTTACACACTCACACAACATGTATATTTTTTTCTGTCATTAACATCAAACCCTGAGCTCCACAGCTTATGCGTTTATATAACGTGTTCATGCTCTCTCTCTCTCAGCACTCTATGGATGTGTCCAGCGAGGCGATCCCGGCTCCAGTGCGCTGCTCTGAGGAGAGGCTCAATGAGTCCGGCATGTTCCTGCTGGAAAACGGGTTCTCGATGTTCCTCTGGCTGGGACAGGCCTGTCCCCCCGACCTCATCCAGAACCTCTTCAATGTGCCCTCTCTCGGCCACCTGTCCTCAGAAGGGGTATGCCACACTGCTTTTGTTATTTTTATTAAACAGTAACTGGAAAAAAAAAAACCCAGTGTAGAAACAGTTTTCACTCAGAAATTGCTAGTAAACTTAACGATTAATTATAAAGAAATGACAAGTAATACATTTAATTAAACTTGAATTTTTGGGGAATTGGTGGAAAGTCTGAAAAAACTTTTTTTTTTTTTTTGTAAAACATAGGCAAGGCAAGTTTATTTATATAGCACATTTCATACACAGAGGTAATTCAAAGTGCTTTACATAAAAGGAAATAGAATAATCATAAAAACAATAATAAAATCAATAATCACAAAAAAGGAAGAACAATCATAAAAACAATGATCACAACAATAAAACAAAAAATGTAAAATGTAAAAACTGATTGATATAATGATTTAAAATGATTTAAAAATTACATACTCCAAAAATCTTCTGTTTCATTTTAGAACTTTTTTACATGTAAGTGAGAATTCAGTAATGAAAATACTTCTGATTTGCTAATTCAACATTTTTGTCTGATTTTTTTTTTTTTTCACTGCAAATTATTTCACCATTAAAACTTGAATGAAAATTTGGACAAAAAAATTAACATGTATTTTCAGAATTGGTCTTGGTACTCAAGCTGCATGAAATCAACAGATCATGTTCAGAACCTGATGATCATGTTGTGCAGCATATATGATCTAAAAACATTTTGAGCTTCATTGACAGCAAGAACATCTGACCCTTAGTGCAAAGCATCAACATTTCCTAGAAAATGACCTAGAAATAGGACAGAAAAAAAATAAAGAATAAATTTTACATCATAGTATTTCCTTAATTTTTTCAAAATCCTCAATTTTATTTATTTACAGGTGTAAGTTTGATTTTTAGTTACATTTTCTGGGATCCAAACTGTGTTTTATAAAGTATATCATCTAAAAAATAAGATAAATTGTAACGCGTCCATCCAGATACAGAGTTTATATCCATGTCAGCATAAATCATGTTTTACTGAGATAACACTGGGAACTGCTTGAAAAAAAAAAAAAATAAATAAATAAATAAAATAAAATAAAATAAAATAAAATACATGCAATGCAAAAAAAAAACATTTTTTCATACCTTTTAATATCTCCATAATCTTATTTTTGAACCTTCACTGAGATAACACTGCCCACTGTTTAAAATAAAGTAAAAAATAAAATAAAATAAAATAAAATAAAATACTGCAATGCAAACAACATTTTTTCAGACCTTCTAATATCTCCATAATCCTATTTTTGGACCTTCACTGAGATAACACTGGCCACTGTTTAAAAAAAGGGAAATAAATAAATAAATAAAGTAAAATAAAATATAATAAAATAGTGCAATGCGGGAAAAAAAAAAAAAAAAAAAAAAAATCAGACCTTTTAATATCTCCATAATCTTATTTTTGGACCTTTACTGAGATAACACTGGCCACTGTTTTATCTAAAATAAAATAAAAATAAAATAATGCAGAAAACATTTTTTCAGACCTTTTAATATCTTCATAATCTTATTTTTGGACGTTCTCTGAGATAACACTGCCAACTGTTTTATCTAAAACAGAACAAAACAAAACAAAAAATAACACAGGCAACACTGGCAAGTTCTCTCACTATTGATCTCACTGCTTGTGTTGCTTTAATCAAGGACGAGTTCTTCTCATTATGTGAATAACGTCAGAGCTGCGGTGATAACTCTAGTGTTATAATTGTCTTTCAGCAGATGTCATTACCTGTGCTGGATAATGCTCATTCCAGGAAGATCCATTCAATCATAACCAGCATTTCACAGCGGAGGGCCACATCCATGAAGGTACGGCTCACCCATCTCCTCTCTCTCATGTGCTTTCTAGATCTGTCTCTGTCTAATGTCTTTTTACTAATGGTGTTAATGGGTTTGTGTGTCACAGTGCTTGTAAGGTGCATGAATGTGGATCTTTCAAATGTTTTATACATTTTACATACTGGCTAATATGCCCTTACTTTAAGTTAATCATGAATTACTAAATTACTAGTGTGTTCATGCTTAACTAATACATAATAATACAGAATTCTGGACCCTTAAAATAAAGTTTTACCCACAATATTTTTTTTACTGTATTTTGATCTCAAACTTTGTTTTATCACTTATTATCACTTGCCTCACTGCTCATCTTTCTCTGTTCTCTTTTTTTAGCTGCTGATAGTAAAGCAGAAGGACCGATCGGAGATGTTTTTCCGTCAGCACCTGGTGGAGGATAAGGGTCTTCACGGAGGTGCGTCCTACATGGACTTCCTGTGCTACGTCCACCGCGAGATCAGGCAGCTACTTACTTAACTCACACATACACACACAGTTAAGTGTGTCACAGCGCACAGCCCTCTTCTCATGTAACCTCTACAGCTGCCTATGATATACGACCAAACTCTCTTTCTGCAGTTGAGTGTGAACTTTCTGCTTTATTCCTCCTCATTGTTTCCCATGAGCGATGCTGGTCAATGGGTGTTTAGATTGAACACCTTCAAATGCACCACATCTCAGTTCTGAGGAGCCATTATGTTGAGAGATCGTCCCAATGAATTTCTTAATTCAGTCCCCCAGATTACATTTACCAAAGGGAAAAATTTCATTGAATCCTTAATGCAGCAAAGTAAAAAAATGTGCTCACAGTGTCTGGATTTGAGTGGAAAACAGTGTTTTCATGTGATAAATCTGTGCAGCGTCTATTAAATTAATAGACTGATTTGTGAGTGGTTATATACAGTACAAAACACGCTTAGTTTTTCTTTTCATGACTTCAGGGATGAAAACATCATGCAAAACTGAAATCATCTTGCAATGGAGTCGCTATGTCTTGCTTTTTTTTTTTTTTTTTTTTGACTCATGTACTGTTATTTTGCGCATCATGTTTACATTTTGCTTGTATGTTTCCAATACTTCAAAATGTATAAAGGGACCCCAATGCTTTTTAACGTCATGCCAGGCATTTCCATAAGATGAACTCTAGACATTACGGCAGTTAGAAGTTTAGCTATTAGACCTTCAAAGAAAACATATCTTTTTCTTAAACCAAAATAACTGAAAACGTCCCTTTTTTTTTTTTGTTGCAGTTAATGTCAGTCACTATTTGTTATTCTTAACTTCTTACTGTTTTGCTCTTTGAAACATTTCCAATCTGATATGTTTTATAACATGAGCAATTATTATACTAAATCTGCCTTATTTTTTTCTGACTTTTAATGGTACATCTCTGGACCAATACTGTATATTTTCTTACAGTTTGAGATGGATTTTAAGGACTTGTAAGCAACTATACCTCAGGTCACATGCATCTAGCCTTTGTTACCTGTTCATTAGTGCTTTGGACCTGACACACGTGTGGTTCTTCTTATTGAAGACTGAAAGGATTCATTTCTGGAAGATGATGGCAGTCTGTCATGGACATTTCAATATAAAGCCTTTATACAGCTGTTTTTGAATAAAGGTGTAGTCCCTGTTAACCCTTTAAGTGTATTTGTTTTGTGTGCATATTTCTGAACTCAGATTACCCTAGTGAAAAATAAATATACTAAAATGTATTTAAAATACATTTAATTCATGCCAAGTATACTACAAATTAGTGTTGTCACGATACCAAAATTTTGACTTCGATACGATACCTGACTAAAATATAAAAAAAATACTACTACTGAACCGATGCTGTAAAAAAACAAAAAAAAACAAACATAGAACAACAGGAAAAGTAATTGAATAATAGATGATCCAAATGGAGATCATATTTATTTTATCTATTAAAACAAAGCATTTCATCCCCCCTTTAAAAAATAAATAAAATAAAATAATAATAATCACATGCAAGTGCCACTACACAGGATTATGGTGAACAACTACCAAGCCTACAGGTATGCAGAGATCTTTGCTATATTGCTAAGTAAGCTTAAAGGATAAAGCCAAATCTTATTTCATGATATAGTAATTTTAATTTCACAACAACAATTTATATCATGACGTACAGTAATCATTTTTTGTTATTTTCTTTATTAATTATAAGAACCTAAATGCAAGTAACAAACTAAAGGACAACTACACTAAAACAAAAACACAAATTAAATAAAGATGGCCTTATGAAATCTGTTTTTAATTTTTCTAGACTCAAATGGTTCTAGATTTGAATGGTTACGTTAAAAAATATCAAAAAGCATGTATAATTAATTGAAATCATGAAACTTGAAGAATTTATTAAAAGTTTAACAAAAACTATGTTTTTAAGGCCTTATGAAATACGTTTTATTATTTTTCTCAAATTCAGTTTTGTTTGTGAATCTCTGTTTTCCATTAATTTTCTGGATTCTATTTTAATCGTTTTATTACATTTTAATAATCAAAAGCATGTCTAATGAATTTATAAAGGATAATTAGGTTTGATTAAAGAATTAATTTATTATAGGCTATTTATTTCTCTTTTTTTTTCAGAAATACTGTGTTGTGTGTATTTACAATTTTCTGCTAAATATATTCTGGTAAATATTCCTTAAAATTGTTTTAATAATAGTTTTAATTATTATTAGTAGTAGTAGTATCTTTACATTATGTAATATATTCATATATTTCTGACTGTCAAGTTAAACCGAACTTTTATTTTGACGGGTTACTGTGACGAGCTTTGGGGTCTTCATTATGTGACGATAGTTTTCCGCAAAAGAAATGGTAAAATGCTCATGCAGAGCAGTTCTAGAGATTATGTTCTGTGTTCATGTACTCATATATTGAGGCGGCAGAGGCTGAAAACATCTCGGGCATCACCTCTATGTGTGTAGTAAACAAAACTGCGCATCTGCGCCATTCACTAACACAGACACGCAGAAATAAGGCTCTTATTAAAATGCGTTCTTAAAGTACCGGTACTTGTATAATGCAGAATCGTACCGTTTTTAAAAGCAGGGTATCGCGATACTTTTTAAGCACCGGTATATCGTGCAACACTACTACGAATACATTCACATGTCATGTACTTAATAAAAATACCCTGCAATTGTACTTTTATCCTACTAAACTGGTATATTTAAAGTCTACTACATTGGAACAACTAATTTTGTACTTCATGCACTTTGTGCAGAAGTGGTGCTGAAGTCCAATTAAAGATATACTTAAATATATTTGATTGTGCTAAAGTGGAACTGGGTCAATATCACCACAGAGTGCCTTTCAACCCTCACAACACTCAAAAATGTTGCTCTTAATTTCCCATTCGCTTTATGTCATGTCATAAATAGTAGACACTCAAATACTATAGAAACATATTAGCTGAGCTCCCACACATTTTTTTTAGATAATTATGGGCCATTATTCGAAGCATAAACCATAAGATATATCCACCCTGTCATGGACATATATATTACTCTTAAATATGTTTTCATTGGAATATTAAGATGCAAATGATATTTTTTCTTATTTCTAAACAGGGTTATTTGTTTGGTTTCAAATTATAAATATATAAAAGATTCATGTGTTTCTGAAGAAACTCATACAATTCGCACATGTATTTTTTCTTATTTGGAGAAAACTGGTATCTGGATGCAGTTTTCTGTTTGCATGTTATTGCCACCACACCAAGATATTAAACGCACTGGATTATACAGATATGACTGAATTATTTAAAATATTATTTTAAAATATCAAGATGACAGGGTGGACCAGCACATGACGGGGTAGACACATAAAGCAGAACACACAAAGCATGAAAAAATTTGACAATGAAACATTTATTCAACTTTGAATAAAATAATATAATAATAATTAATATAATTACATTCTCAGTCACATTGGTATACCCCCCTCCCCCATTCATTTTAGTTTTTAGCAATATTAACTACAAATGAATGCTATGTCCACCCTGTCATGTGTATATCCACCCTCAGGGTTCCCGCGGGTCCTTAAAAAGTCTTAAATTTAGTTTTATCAAATCAAACTGCAGTTCCGAATGCGCCATCTGCTGGCAGAGGTTGAATGTGCATTTTTAATAAGCCTGTTGTTTTGAGTAGGGCATTCTTACAGTACAGGAGGCTGTAGTTTCAGGACCGCATTTCTAGGACCCTTTAGTTTTTTTTTTTATTATTATATTTAATTTTTTTATTTTTAAGAAAATACTGTATGTAGTTGTTTAAATGTACCAAGGTTATTATAGTTTTGCTTTTTTAAATTCGTTTTATTTTAATATCGTTTTGAAATTTGCAATAAAATTTAGTTTCGTTTTTATTAGTTTCATTAATAATATGGTTAGTTTTAGTTTAGTTTTTATTTTTTGAGCGCATTTCTATTTCGTTTTAATATAGTTTAGTTTCCGTTTCAGTTTTAGTTTAACAAAAAAAATCACTCCCAGAGCGCAGACCAACGACTTAATTTAACCTTATGACGCAAAAATTAATGCATGCTTAGCTTGATTAGGTGGTAAAAGTATACAAGCAGTCAAGCATTTTTACTCCATAAATCTACACAAGTTGCACTTACATAATCATAATTAAAAGCAGTAAATGTGTGTTATAATATTTAATGCTGCAGCTGAAGTGAATGACAGCTTATTAGGGAGCACTCGTTCCTCGCTTTCTGTAGCATATAACTTTATTTTATACGTTTTAGAACGTATACACTGCAGAGACGATCGCATTTAGGCAATAAGGCATATTTAAATGTTCTTTTCGTTTATTAAGAATTATAAGGGTGTTGTTCAAAACAGATTGTTCACAAGATGTAGGCAAAAGTTTTATTGTTTACAGAATGGATGCGCGTTCTCATCTTTTTTTCTGCTGCGCTACTTGTCTATTTTTCTACAATGAACCAACGTAGAATGCCAATTTTTGGTTTAATCTCTTGTGTTACATGAGAAAATAAATCATTTTGCCTTACTGATGCAGCAGATTTAATGCGGTGCCCGCGGTTCAGGTCGCTGCGTAGGCTATGTGAAACGGGCCGAGTCGGGTACAGAGTGTGCTGCTTTCGGATAACGGGTCGGGTGTTCTGTTAAGCAGCCTACTGTTGGTGCGCGTTTACCAAACATCACCCGTGCAGGACTCTATTTTAAACTGTTTTCATCTGTCCGTCAGATAACCTCACGTCTATGACGCGCCGTTAACAGGTAGGCTATTTCCCTAAACCGCCACACAGCTCTTACATTTTTCCGCCACCGGATGAGAACTTAATTATTACGAAAACGATTATTTATTTTGGATAATTGTTATTTTGTTCCAGTTAGTTTTTCAGTATCTGTTGTTAGTTTCGTTTCGTTTAAGTTTTTTTTTTGTTTATTTTGTTATATTTATTTTATTTCAGTTTACGAAAATGTTTTTTGACCAATCATTTTCGTGTTAGTTTTAGTTTTCGTTTACGAAAATAACCTTGAAATGTACACACCTAATTATAGTCCTAACCAACTCCTAACCCTAAACTTACCCCTAGGGTAACCCTCTTGAAATATTTAACCTAATTTATTTCAATATATTCTAGATTTCAGTTCATTAGCTGCAGCCCTTCTTGACTGATGTGTGACCCACTTAACAAAGTGCAGTAAAAAGTAATACAATTGCCGTACAAATTAGTGTGTTTAGTAGTACTTTAATACATTTAAAATAATTTGAATACAAATACTAATTTACAACATCCAGCAGCACAATGAACTGTTTTGGACAGCTAAATAGGCTAAATGGAGATTGCTGACACCCCCTCGAACACTCAAGTTTATGCCAGCTTTGGCATTAAAATTAAGATGGAAAGATAAACAAATGAAGAGCTTCCATGGATCTAGTCTTTGCGTCTGTTTGATGTTTCTTTGTTGGAATAGAATTGCTAGATGGCACCTGTCTCAAAAAAAATAGGGTCCTAGAAATGTGGTCCTAGAACTGCAGCCTCTGGTATTGCAGGAGCATAGTATTGGGGTTGTATTTGTTCAGACCAAAGCAAAAAGTGACCCATGTTTTTACCCTGCAAACATGTGGAGCTGTAAATGTAAACTGGTGGATCTTTAAGAAGATAATTCATCATAAAAATCTAAACACTAACATGTATTTGTATGTTTTAAGTAATATTTTTGACTCATCTTTTTCTTAAAAATTGATACTTTAAAGAAATGTGCAGTGTATCATTTTATAAAACTTCTTGTTTTTGTGAAAAATATGAACTATAAATCAGTTTTTACAGTAGTTTACAATCATTTTACAGTTTAATATTTAACCATAGACATTGCCCTACCCTGCTCATATGGTGTTAATTTTATTTGTGCAGGTCTTAAAAAAGGTCTTAAAAAGTCTTAAATTTGAGCTTAAAAATCCTGCAGCAACCCTGACCCTATCAAGTCTAAGTGGCCGACAGGGTGGACATTTTGAGCTTCAATTAGCAAATTAGCTTACAACAAACTGTGACTAGCTAAATAGTTAGTAAGAGCAAACTCATACGAAGAAAATCACCAACTTGCTCACCTCAGCCGATGAAATTCCCACCACTGAGGAGACAAAAAATCTGTTGTCCTGATGTCACTAAAGTTGATGGCCTTTTCTTAAAGGGCCGGATTACCCAATACAACAGGGTGGACAACCATTCAAGGGACATGGACAAACTCTTCTTTTTTTATTAAATAAAGATATTGTTTTATTACCAAATTGTCAGTACACTCAAATTGAGTAATCTTTTATTTAACAAAATATTAATAGGAGAACTAAATTTTTAAATTTTAAGATTGTACTATATTCTACTCTCATTCAAATTTAATGAGCAGTGCATGGGACATATCAAAATAACACGCATCCTTCTACACAAAACTTAAAAAAATCTAGAAAATGTATTTAAAGAGCCAAGTAATACTTTTATTATGAATATAAAAACTTAGCGTAATATAACACACCCTTTCATAGTCATTTTTATGTTATCATAACAAATGAGTTATTTATGTACAGGACACCAAAAGGCACCCTACAGTGATATTGACCCAGCTATTGCAGGTATACTTTAAAGAACGATGTTATTTAAAGTGTACCTAAATGCAAACAGATTTATTTAAAGATTTGAAAGATTAAAGATTTTTGACTAAAATGCCATTTAGTTTTAGTCATATTTCAGTCATCTGAATTGTTTTAGTTTTAGCCTGGTTTTAGTCGACTAAATCTACAGGCTAAAATCTAATGGGTTTAACAGTGTAATGCATTTATTAAGCATTCCTATGTTAACTAAAATTTCCAAACGCATTATGCCTTTATATTAAAATTAAATAAAACCACTTCACATAAAAAACAAGAACATGGTCTCCATTTCAATGAAATACCAGTGGTCATATAGGCTAATTATGCATTTTTTTTTATAACAACTTGTTTACCCCATTCTTCATTCTTTCAAGCAGACACATTTATTTATATAAATTAATTTAGATTAATCTATATTAGGGCTACTAAAGTGATTCAGTCAAGAGCAGAGAGTGATTTTCTCCCGTTCTTTTGTTGCTTGACTGACATCAATGCCACAGACAACAGCAACTAAATTAGGCTGCTGTCCCTTTAAAACCAAATGCACAGATACAATGTAATGATACACATCTGCTGTTCTCCCAACTGTTTGCGTTTTTCTTAAGACATAACCAAGAGTGTTTACATGAATACAACATAATTTTATGAGTATTTCAAGACTTCTGGCCTCATCTGCCTTCCATATACAGTATGTGACCCTGGTCCACAAAACCAGTCACAAGGGTCAATTTTGAAAATCTGAAAGCTGAATAAATAAGCTTTCCACTGATGTATGGTTTGTTAAGATAGGACAATTTATACAACTATTTGAAATCTGGAATCTGAGGGTGCAAAAAAAAAAAAAAAAAAAAAAAATCTAAATATTGAGGAAATCGCCTTTAAAGTTGTCCAAATGAAGTTCTTAGCAATGCATATTACTAATTAATAATTACGTTGTGATATATTTACAGTAGGAAACTTACAAAATATCTTCATGGAACATGATCTTTAGTTAATATCCTAATGATTTTTGGAATAAAGAAAGAAATTGATCATTTTGACCCATACAATGTATTTTTGGCCATTGCTACAAATATACCCGTGCTACTTAAGACTGGTTTTGAGGTCCAGGGTCACATATATATGTGTCTCTTTGGTGCAAAAAATTGACAGTGAATGACAAATGTCTAGTGTTGCCAGATCTTGCTATATATAATAAATAAATAAGAACAAGCCAGCCTATAATAAACAGCCAGACACACAAACAGCTTTCCCACGGAGGCCATATTCCACCTAAACAATACACAACTTCAGGACTGTACATCTGTAAATAACTTCTCAAAACGTTTCACCTGTAAATAGCACATCTTCTCTACATTTTATTACCATATCATGATTATTCTTATTTTTAATGTATTTATTGTCTATTCTCTTATTATCAGTGTTATATATTTTATTTTATTATCTTAAATTATATGTCTGCTCTATGTCTGTACTTTCTTCACTGGATGCTCCTGTCACCAAGATGAATTCCTTGTGTGCGTAAACACACTTGGCAATACAGCGCTCTCTGAAAAACTTAAATCCAAATATTTTATCTTGGAAGTAAGCCACATACTAAATCACTGCAAACCAATAAACAAGAAGCACAAAGAAACGCTGCTTATAATAAGTGGATATGGCAACATTTCAAGAGCGCGCTCTGCAAAAGCAGCCTTCCAAACGTAAACAAAACATGATGGCTTAGTTCAAATCTCCGATAATACTGAGTTTTTAGTTGCTATTACTTTGGTCAAAAATAGTGGATACCAAACAGTAAAGACACTTTGTTTTAAACCTAATTCTACATATAATACTTATTGGGCAATGATTAATCAAGATTAACTGTGTATATTTACTATGTATATATAAATACACACACATGCATGTATATATTTAAGAAAAAAAAGTATGTTTATATATTACATATATTTATATATAATATAAATTATGTGAATATAAATTTATACATGTAATATTTTCTAAATAATATACTGTATGTGGGTGTTTTATATATCAACGTATTTAAATGTGATTGTCACTTTTGAAACTTCACAGAGTGCGTAAGTGGGCATTGTGATTTTAACCCATTTAATCCTAAATATTTCCCAGACATGAAAATATCCAAATGATGTGTCATTAGTACCCCTGTGAAATAATCAATAATTATTTAAAAAAAAAATTTTTTTGGAAAAGTGTGTGAAATTTATTATTATTATTATTATTCTTATTATTATTTATTTTTTATTTTTTTTAGTTTTATGGTAGGTCACAATTGTGACTGGTGGGATAATGTGTGTACTGAATTTACATATTTCTGCAGTCATTAAAATTGTTATATATCGTAGGCCAGCTATTTTAAACTCTTTGATCACATTCTAGGGTTACTATTATGCATAAAAAACCTTATACAACATTAATATGAACACTGAGATAAAAGACAAAAAAAAAAAAATACAGCCATCAACGTATTTCAAAGAAGAAAAAATAGCGCTACCAGTAGTACAAGATCAGTGTTGTACTTTTTTTTTTTTTTTGTAACATTTACATTTTTAATTTAGTGCAATATTTTGTCATTGCAACGTTTTATTGTAATTTTCACTAACTGCAATTGGATTTATATTGTATGCCTAAGTTTACTGTTATCCCACCGGTCACTATGTGACCATCAACATGTTTACAACAAAACTCAACAAAACTGAATATATGTGAATTCATATATTGATACTAGACTGGGCATCCCCAGTTCTAATGTATCTTTTTTTTCATGTGTATCTTTACTGATCCCACCCCCTTCTCTCTCTCCCACTTCGCTTCCTGTCTTACCTAAACTGTCCTATCTAAACAAAACACCAAAAATAAACCTTAAAAAAAAAACAAAAAACAAAAAACAAAAAAAAAAACAAAGAGAAAGATAATGTGTACCAAAAATCACTGTCATACCTTTATGTTAAAGGGGTCATCGGATGTTAAGTTCACTTTAACGTGAACATTGTTTGAACATTAATATGTGTTGGCAGTGTAAGTACAAATCTACCCTATAATGATAAAAAAAATCCATGCAGTGTTTTTTAATTAATCTGTAAAAATAATATTCCCTTTTTCAAATCGAGCTATTCTCAGATGCCTGTTGTGGCGTCAAGCCGACAGAGGCCGCTCCCACGATAGTTGATTGACATCAGCTTCTTACCTTAGATCAATTGTAACAGTCCGCCCTCTTTGTTTCAATGCTGGAGCAGGGATGTAAATTAAACAAGAATATCTCCAATTGAGCGATTGAGGTGTTGTGCTGCTGGCTGTAATAATGAACATAGTGGTCGTCATTTACTGCTGACATCTGAGCCGCTGAAGATGCAGTGGATTACATTTGTTTGTGAAAGGAATGCGTCTCCCGATCTACATATATCGGTCTATGTTCGCGCGAATCATTCGTGATCCAGCTTCACTTACAGCAGAAGGGGTTTATTTATGAATCTTTGCGATCGTCTTTCCTATTAATGTGCTAGTTAGCAAGTTTAGCGGCTAAACGCAGCTAAAGTAAACAGACTCGTCACTCCACAGAGAGAAGAAAGAGGCGGGGCGAGCAGAGCTCATTTGCATTTAAAGCAGCCTCGACCAGAATGAAATGATTTTTGCAGAGCTGATTTTGGCAAGGTAAAAAGGGTGTTGTTTTACACTACCAATGAGAATTTTTAACCAAAGTATATTACAGACTTTTCATTAAGACCCTAAAGAATCATATCAACTTGCGGAAAATGGGCATCCGATGACCCCTTTAACAAGGCCTTCCGTTTTCGTGTCTCCTCAAGGTGCAAACAGAAAATGAACCGCTCTGGTCATATGACAATTTGCACTAAGCATGTGAAACTGCACATATTTAATTGAGACCCTTTATTTTTTCCATATTTGCAGGAAGTGCACTAAAACATAAGTCAGTAAGGTTTTTAGAGCTTTATAAATGAAAACCTTTTTTACGGTCACTACTGGGACTGGTGGGATTAAATTGGTTAATGATCTGATACACAATGAACCAGTCATGAAACATACATTCTGAGCGGTTTATTGACTCTATGTTACAAAATGCACTCATCTAGTTCCACAGAGAAGCATGGGATAGGCACACAGAGCGCTAGATCTGCTCCAGTCCGCTCTATCCATCACTAAAGGCCGTTCGCTAACCGTAAAGCCTTCTTCACACTCTACACATGCAACTGTCAGGCTCTCACGCCGCTCGCAAGAAATGTTGCATCATCAGAACGTCAATGGGAAACCTCAAATACACAAATCAAGGCTTGAATGACATAGCATTGTTTTCAGAAATGGATACTGTAACTCAATTACAATCAAATCAGACACAAAGTACAGGTTGTTTGGGATGAGCGTTAACAAAGAAAGGCACTGATTTCTAGAGTAGGGAAAAGCTCATGCACTCTTCTCCTGGATAAGCTCTTGTGAATCAGGCATGCAGGTTGCAGAACTAATAAAAAGGAAACTGACAGACAATCAAGTGTTCTTATCAGACAGTACAGTATGATCCAGAACCCATAATGATAAACATCATTTGCATAATCTGAATAAATAAGCAAGAACAGTAGGAAGATGCAACAAAATGCTTGTTTATAATTTATGAAATATGTACACACACACACGTTTGAAATACAAATCAATGTATTAATTCTATTCAAACTGTTGTCTGGACCGGCCTGTATATTTATACAGTTATAAAACTTGAATTGCTTTCTATCTCTCTCTTGTTCTCTGGTCTACAGGTTTTTAAGACTTCGAAAGCTCACTTGTCAAGCTTTGAGAGTTATTGTTGCAGGTGTGGAAACTGCTGCTCACGACTGTAACTGAAATGCATGAAGGAAACATTTCACACAGGGATTCATATAAGATTTATGCGAGGTATGATTATGATTGTAACGGAAGCTTGTTGCAATTGAGTCCGTGTGATTCCATAGACAGTAAACTAGAACAATACTGCAAATCTAAATATTGACCGTTCATTTTTACGGTGTGTTATTGTGTGAAATTAATTCTCCAGTTTAAATCATGTTGTCAGCCACGTTGTGCTGTAACTTACGTCCACTAGGTGGCGACGTTGCAGTGAACATAGCACTCTTGGTGAAAAACATTTAGAACTTTTTGTTAATATTACGATTTGCCCAGAGTTACAAAATATTCTAAATGTAAAAGTGATGTTTAATTCTAAATAGCTTCTTAATTCACGTAAACAAAAATTCTGTTGAGTAATACATTTGAACATCCTGAAATCAACACTAGACGCTATAAGAGAGGCTTAAAGGGACAGTTCACAAAAAAATACAAATTATGTCCTTTGTTTATTATGTCTTCTGATGAACACAAAATATATTTTGAAAAATGTTGGAAACCAAACAGTCGACTTTGACTTCCATAGTATGGGGAAAAAAATGCAATGGATGGGTATGGGTACCGTCAACTGTTTGGTTACCGACGTTTTTCAAAATATCTTCTGTTGTGTTTAGCAGAAGAAAGAAGCTCATTCATTTTTGTGTGAACTGTCCCTTTAAGCAATGCTTTGAAAGACTCCTTTGCAGACACAAATACTGATGGTCAAAGCCTCCGAATGAAAACAAACACTGTACGGCTACAGACATCCTGATGTGCTTAGTAGTTAGTTAGCTCAATAAATAAACCCACACGGTAAGATGCTTTGAGAACAGTGATATAGTGTCGGAAACATGTAAACATAATGTGACATTTTTCACAAGGACTTTATAATTAAGATACATATAAGCAGCATTACTTCGTAACAGTGTTTCCTAAGACAAATACGACATGTGTGCTTTGATTTGCTACCTGTAGCTTCCAAATCTATAATATAGCATCTTGATCTAGTTGGCAAATGATTCTGAACAAATAAAAAACAAAACTGTAAAGATCTATTTTAAATATATTTTAGAAAACATACAACTTCTTCATCTTTATTTGACTTTCCACCTGTTTTGGCTGGACCTGCCATTGCAGTTAAGAACATTCTGGAATGATTCTGTAGAAATTTAAAGGCTGCAGAGTCACAGGTTTGTACTTATTGAATTAAAGAAGTATGATTTATTACTGATTGTGCTTAAAAATGGAAACAGTTAATATACCATTAATTTGTGTTATGTGATGATTTTTTACGGTCATACTGTATATGTTACACATTAATAACTTAAAGGAATAGTTTTTGAGAAATGCAGCATTGCATCACTTGCTCACCAATGGATGTGAATGGGTGCCGTCAGAATGAGAGTCCAAAAAGCTGATAAAAACATCAGAATAATCCACAAGTAATCAACACCACTCGAGTCTATCACTTAACATCTTGTGAAGTGAAAAGCTGCGTGTTTATAAAAAACAAATCCATCAAGACATTTTTAACTGTAGTTAAAATGTATAATATTGCTTTCTCTAGTCGAAAAGTCTGAATCAGGAGAGAAATATGCACAGATCAAGCATCAAAACATTCGTCGGTAGATTCTGGACAAGAGGTGATGGGCTTTTTAACTGGAGGAAGCGTTGTTATGGATTATGGACTCATATTTTGGCCAGAAGCAACAGTTTAAAGGTTTAAAGATGCACTAATGATGGATTTGTTTCTTATAAACACGAAGATGTTAATTGATGTTTATGAGAAACAAATCCATCATTAAGACATTTTAAACAGTTATTTCTGGCTAAAATAAGAGTCCCCTGTCTATAATATTGCTTTCTCTAGTCTAAAAGTCTGAATCAGGAGAGAAATATGCACAGAATAAGCACTGTTTAGAAGTGAAAACAGTCAAAATCAGTTTTAAAACATTTGTCGGTAGATTCTGGACAACAGGTGATGGACTTTTTAACTGGAGGACGCGTTATTATGGATTATGGACTCATATTTTGGCCAGAAGCAATGGTTTAAAGGTTTAAAGATGCACTAATGATGGATTTGTTTCTTACAAACATGCCGCTTTTCACTTCTGATTCTGATGGCACCCATTCACTGCAGAGGATCCATATGCTCACTTACTCACCAATGGATGTGAATGGGTGCCGTCAGAATGAAAGACCAAACAGCTGATATAAACATCACAATAATCCACAAGTAATCCACACCACTGCAGCCATCAATTAACATCTTGTGAAATGAAAATCTGCATGTTTATAAAAAACAAATCCATTGTTAAGACATTTTTAAACTGTTGTTTCTGGCTAAAATTAGAGTCCTCTGTCTACAATATTGCTTTCTCTAGTTAAAAAATAGGTCTCGTCTAAATCAGGAGAGAAATATGCACATATCAAGCACCGTTTACAAGTAAAAACAGTCCAAATCAGTTCTAAAAAGGACAACAGGTGATGGAAGCATTATTATGGATTATGGACTTAATGATGGATTTGTTTTTTACAAACACAGTTTTTCACTTCACAAGACAATAATTGACAGACTGGATTCATGTGGATTACTTGTAGATTACCGTGACGTTTTTATCAGCTGTTTGAACTCTCATTATGATGGCACTCATTCACTGCAGAGGATCCGTATGCATCACTTCCTCACCAATGGATGTGAATGGGTGCCGTCAGAATGAGAGTCCAAACTGCTAATAAAATAATCACAATAATCCACAGGTGATCCACAACACTGCATCAAATAACATCTTTTGAAATGAAAAGCTGTGTGTTTATATGAAACAAATCCATATTTAAGACATTTTTAATCATTGTTTCTTGCTAAAAAATGAGTCCTCTGTCCATAATATTCTTTTCTCTAGTGAAAAAGTCAACTCATCTGAATCAGGAAAGAAATCTGCACAAATCAAGCAAAGTTTACAAGTGAAAACAGTCCAAATTAGTTCTAAAGCGGACAACAGGTGATGTACTTTTTAAATAGAGGAAGCATTATTATGGATTATGGACTCATATTTTGGACAGAAGCAACGGTTTAAAGTTAAAATGCCTTAATGATGGATTTGTTTCTTACAAACATACAGTTTTTCGCTTCACAAGACATTAATCGATAAACTGGATTCATGTGGATTAATTGTAGATTACTGTGACGTTTTTATCAGCTATTTTGACTTTCATTCTGACGGCACCCATTCACTGCAGAGGATGCATTGGTGAGCAAGTGATGTAGTGCTACATTTCTCCAAATCTGTTTGGATAATGAAACAAACTCTACATGTTGGATGACCTGAGGGTGAGTAATTTTCAGCAATTTTTCACTTTTGGGTGAACTATTCCTTTAACTAATGAGTCAAGTAAACTGTATGTCAAATATTCCTTGTAAATTGTTGCAATTTAAGGATGGATTTGTGAACAATGCACAAAGAAATTAATTCTGCTTGTATTTAATATAAGGGCCAATGTATGAAATGTTACTTGGTACAATGGCATCTAGTTATTTCAAAAATTTGGAGAAAAAGATGATTAACAGACTATTTATCTACTTTAAATAAAGGTATACTTTTTTTTTTTTACAAGTATATGACAAAAAATGTAAAAATAATTTTTCTTTGATATTAAAAATGCTGTTAATTTTGGTTTATGGGTAAAGCACTGCTAGTAATCAGACGTGTATCATCGAGGACGTCGGGTTTGTGGAGTATAAAGGTGGTTATATGAGCTGGCCCGCCAACAGAGTCCATTCAGATGTTAAATGACGTTCTCAAAAAGCTGCATCGATCTCATGATGTTCTCATCCTGTAGGGAACAAACGGACACAGGTAAACACTTTAATAACAGCTCACCTGAGAAGACTAATGGACTGTCTTCAGGATGACATTCTGCTGCAGGCTCAATGAACATTACGTAAGGAGCTTTTCTCTCTAAGCGCTCTACTCAAGAAAAAACATATTGGAGACGTTTTCAAGAAAGACATTCATGCAGAAGATCACATTCTGGACAAAAATGGACTTACATTTTGACAGCAGTCTATAAATTCATCTATAGTGACCACTCCATCCCTGTTTTTGTCCATTTTCTGTCAAGACACAAAAAGGGTCAAAAGGTCAGCGTGTTCATTTGAGGTTGCTCTATTTATTTAGCTTTAGATATTTTTCTTGCTTAGAAATTCATTTAGACAATCTCTATAATAACATCAGCAGAGACTTGATCTGTAGGATCATTGGTTTGCCAATGAACCAAAGTGCTGTGTCTGGCAATCATTTCTTTTTTCACAATTTTAATCCCCTTTTTATGAAAGCCCATTTACATCACATAAGGGAAAAATCATGCTTTGGTAAATGATAATTATGATAATAAGGTCTTTATAAGAATTATGAGATGCTAAGTCACAATTACGGGATAAACAGTCAAAACGATGACTTCACAATTTTTAATCACCTTTTTTATGTAAGCCCATTTCCGTCACATAAGCGGAAATAATGCATACGTCAGTAAATGGTACTTATGATATTACAAGTAATAATTATAAGCTAAAATGTCAAAATTACGATAAAAAGTCAACATTCTGACTTAGAATCTCATGATTTCAACTTATCTTATAATTAAGATATATCTCATAATTAGGCCTTGTCATTTACATCACATAAAGGAAAAAATACTCTGGTAGATTAAATGTCATGAATATGAGATAAAAGGTCTTTATGAGAATTATGAGATGCTAAGTCATAATTATAGGATAAACAGTCAGAATGATGACTTAAAAAGTTAAAATTGTGACAAAAAGTCAACATTTTTATGTCATAGTGAGTATCTCATAATTAAGACTTTCATCTCATAAGTAGGTGTTAACATCCCATTTATAAATCCTTAGACTAAAATTTTTAATAATGTTTACTTTTTAATCACTTTTTCTCATATTTGAGACTAAGAATGACTTAGTTTGTCCTTTTTTTGTCAAGACACAAAAAGAGCCAAAAGGTCGGTGTGTTCATTTAAGGTTGCTCTATTCATTTACTGTAGCTTTAGACATTTTTCTTGCTTAGTAGACAATCTCTGTAATAACATCAGTAGAAATTAGATCTGTAAGATCCTGGTTATAAATAACATGACATAGATGGGAACATTTCTGGAAATGTACTTGCTTTACCATTGAAGTTTTTTAGTATTTTTATTTACTTTTTATGGAAGTCCATTTCCACAACAAAAGAGGGGAAAACATGCTTTGGTTTTAGCTCATAATTAGTATTTTTATGTCATAATTAGGCCTTAACATCTCATTTATAACTTAACCTAGAATGTATGATAATTTTGACTTTTTTAATATACGTTTTCCCATATACGTTACTTAGTATGTTTTGGTCTTCTGTTTTTTGCATTCTGGAAATTTACTTGATATACTTACTTTTTTTCAGTATTTTATTTTATTTTATTTTTTTATGTAAGCCCATTTTACACCAAAAGAGGGGAAAAACATGCTTTGGTAAATAATAATTATTACATTAAAAATGTAAATTATGAGCTAAAAGTCATAATGATGACATAAAAAGTTAAAATTATGACAAAAAGTCAGAATTTTTATGTCATGACTTAGTATCTCATAATTAAAAAAAAAAAAAATTAAAAAAATATTTTTATGTCATAATTAGGCCTTAACATCTCATTTATAACTCTTTTTAATCACTTTTTTTTTTTTTTTCTATATACGTTAATTAGTATGTCTTGGTTTGTCCATTTTTTTTATTATGTCAAGACACATAAAAGGGTCAGAAGGTCAGTGTGTTCATTTAAGGTTGCTTTATTAATTTATTGTAGGTTTAGACATTTTTCTTGCTTCGAATTACATCTAGACAATCTCTCTGTAGAAATTAGACAAATATAGGATCCTGGTGATAAATAACATGACATAGATGGGAACATTTAGGAAAGTTTTTCACCATTTTTATTCACATTTTTATGGAAGCCCATTTTCACAACAAAAGAGGGTGGAAAAAAAAAACATGTTTTGGTAAATGACAATTCTGACATTAAAAGTCATAATTATGAGCTTAGTATCTCTTAATTTAACATTTTTAGGTCATAATTAATATTTTTATGTCATAACTAGGCCTTAAAATCTCATTTACAGTATAACTCAACCTAAAATGTACGATAATTTTAACTTTTTAATCACTTTTTCTCATATTTGTTACTTAGTGTGACTTGGTTTGTCCATTTTTCTATCAAGACATAAAGTCGAAAGGTACATCTAAGCTCTATTCATTTAGCTTTAGACATTTGTCTTGCTTTAAATTACATCTAGACAATTTCTATGATAACATCAGTAGTAACTAGATCTGTAGGATCAATGATAAATAACATGACAGATGGGAACATTCTGGAAATTGACTTGCTTTACCAAAGAACCAAGTTAGGACATTTTTTTGTCCACCTTTTTATGGAAGCCCATTTCTGATACTATCATGCTTCGGTAAATGATATTTATGACATAAATAGTCAAAACAATGACAAAATTCAACTTATTTATTTACTTATTTTATGTCATAGACTTTTTATCTCATAATTACCATCTCATTTATAACAAAACTCTTTGGCTAAAATTTATGAGAATTTTGACTTTTAAATCTCATATTTCTAAATTAGTACGACTTTGTCAAGACACAAAAAAGGTCAAAAGTTCAATGTGTACATTTAAGGCTGCTCTATTCTTTTAGCTTTAGATATTTTTCTTGTTTAGAATTATATCTAGACCATCTCTATAATAACATCAGCAGAAACTAGATCTGTAAATAACTGACACAAATGGGAACACTTGCTATACCAATGTCCTTTCTAGTAAATACCGAGGTGAAGTGCTTTTTTCTACTATAAAACACCAATACAAAATAAATTAAAAGATCAAAGATTCAATCTCACCTGGAAAAATATCTCCACATGCTGTCGTGGAGTTTCCTCTTTTAGTATGGGATATGTGCATTTCCCCATCATGTCATAGATGGACTTTATGATATCTAACATTTCCTGTGAAACCAAAACAACAGACAGGCATGTTAGTGTTTCATATGATCGCTTGTCATGTAAGTGACTTTCTTGTCAGGTTTAATTGGTTAACATTCATTAATGCATTTGGTATCATGAACTGACAATAAAAAACATTTTGTTATAGTGTTAATTTATCAATATAAAATAGTCTATTGTTAACCTGAAAAGTTAAAATTGTTCTAGCTTATGTGTGAAGAAAGAAAAAAAAATTAATGACAAAACTAATGATTATTGATATAAAATTCTGATGTAAAAAGACAATTTTACAATCTCAAAATTGTAACTTTTTATCTCATAATTGAGACTTAGTATCTCATAATTTTTACGTTTTGGCAATTAAGAGATAACCAAGTCATAATAAGATAAAAAGTTAAAATTATGGCATAGAAAGTCAGTGTTGTCAAAATTACAGCTTCATACAATTTAACTTTTGTGGCATAATTTCAACGCTTTATCTCATCATTCTGACTTTCTGTCAGTTTCGACTTCTCATATTTTGACTGTTAATTTATTACAATATTATTGTCCATTATTAGCTTGAAAAGTTAAAACTGTATTATCTAATGTAGCAATTAACACTAAAATAGAATAATAAATGTGAGTATTGTGAATTGTTAGTTCATGACACCTATCCAATGAATTCATATTATACACATCATATTTGTCAAGCATTACCTCTTTTGTTATATATCCATCTTTATTAATATCATACAGGTTAAATGCCCAGTTGAGCTTCTCCTGAACAGTGCCTCGTAAGAGAATGGAAAGACCCATCACAAAATCCTGTAATGCAATAAAAGACATAGAGAAATCAGTCAGAGAAAAGATAATACTGTTGCGTAACAACTTAAATCTGTAATCTACAGCTAGAACATAATTCATGATTATTCTGCTAAACAAACTGCTTCGTTTCACAAGATGATATACCTTGTGGTATTTGAATGGTTGTATTATGGATCTCACTAATCCAGTATAAATGCAAAGTGCATATGTGAATGGAAATAAATGTCTTTCATAACCACGTAAGTATTTTTTTTCCCAAATGATGAGAGGAATTCTTTCAGGCTGAACTTTTCACATGAGCACTCAAGGTTTTTAATTACCAGATATGACAAAATAAGCCTTAGCGGGAGCTAAATGGCTACAGGACAAGCCAAACTTTGTTATTAAAAATGAGGATATTCTCATTTAGTTTAATTACTGTAACACTGAGGACCAGCGACGCTTGTTTACTGCCAAAGAATGATGCCTTATTGTGTGCAAACTGAAGGTTCAGCGGTGGTTAAAATGTTTCCTAATGACTGTGAGACACAATTTTACAATATGTTGTCAGTCAAGACATTTATTTAACACCAATCAAAAATAAAATAAAATAAAATAATTAAATTAAATAAATAATAGAAAAAAAGATTTATTCCCGTAATAGCTCCAATTGTGTTAATGGGTAGTTGACGCACTGAGGTTTTGTTTCTTCAGGATTTTAGGGTCAAATAAATGGGAAACCATTTTATATATGTTATTTATGGAAGCCAATTTCTACCATGTAAGAAAAAAAATAATGCTTTGGTAAATCATAATTATGACATTAAAAAATTATGAGATACTAATCTGAAATGAAACCTAAGGGAAAACATTTTATGTCATAATTATTAACAGAATTAATGAATTATGACTTTTTAATCTCATAATTTTGACTTTCTATCTCATTATAATTACTTAATTATGAGATTTAAAAGTCAAAATTATGAGATAAGTCATTAAAACATTAAAACATGTTTTTTATGTCATAATTATGAATTGGTATCTCATAATTTTAGCTTTTGTGTCATATTTATGAATTTTTTTAAATCTCATTTTCTTTTCTTTTAACTCATAATCCACTAATTAATACATTTAATAATTCTAAGTATCTAATTTATTTTCCATCTCTAGCTTATTTTAAATGTTCATACATTTATCTATGGTATACATTATTTAAAATGTATTTTATAATTTTTTTTCATCTGTCTTTCCAAAGGTTAAAACTACATTTAATAAACCTATAAATAATTAGCAAATTGCTGTTTGAAGTAGTTTTAGATGGAGTACAAAATTTCATGTCAACTATACAAGCACGTCCAAAAATGAAACTGCAATTTGCTGTCAACAAAATAATATTAGGTTTGTTATTAATGTCGTGTATGCGTGAGAGAGAGATCGTGTTGAGTCAGAATGCTCCGTTAATATTATTACTTACCTCAAAACTGACAGAGCCATTGTGATCTGTGTCGAAAGCATTGAACAGAAAATGTGCATACGTCGATGCATCTGAAAAATAAAACAGGAAACCGCTCAGCTTCAATCACAGCAATGTCATTACCTCATTTCATAGCTTATTCTGTTCAACAACAAAGGGGATGCATAAGCTTGGACAAGCTGTGATCCATTATACTATAAATAATGCAAGCAGTGTGTGTGTATGGGAATGAGCTGGAAATGAGCAGAGCCACGTGAGAGAGATTTGTCACAAACCCTGACAAATGATGGAGAGAAGCTCAAACCCATAATTATAAAACTATTCCTTCGACTTTGCAGTGGCACAAATCATGTGACTCAAAAGAAAAGAGTATCACTACAACAGCCATTTCCACTGGGAGACCTCCATTCAGATCAGTGCTGTGTTTGTTGGTCTCCTGAAATGATGATGAGAACTCCCTTCTGGGGCTTTTTGAGTTCTTTAAATTCATGCACTGTCAGAAAGAAAGGTACAGTTCTATTTACTTTTGAAGTACTAATGTGTACCTTTAAGGTATCAATATGTACCTTTAAGGTACCAATATGTACTTTCAAAGTACTAAAATGTACCTTTAAGGTACTAATATGTACTGTTTAGGGGTAGGTAAGGTACAAAGATGTACCTTTTCACCTTTGTACCTTAGGGTACCGCCCCAGCGACAAAACTGTACCTTTTTTTCTGAGAGTGTGTTCCATTTCTATTTGATGTTATACAGTTTCTGGGTTAAAGACACAAAAATCATGCTTTGGTAAGTCATAAAGTGTCATAAATATGGTAAAAAAAAAAAAAAGAAGTAAAAATTCTGAGATAATAAGTCATAAAGCGTAGAGGTGACCGTGCCTTCTCAGTAATTGGGCCTCGTCTTTGGAATGATTTGTCAGTTGGGATCAGAACGGCTCCTAGCCTGACTATTTTTAAATCACTTTTAAAAACTCATTTGTTTTCAGTGGCCTATTAGGTTTTTATTTTGCCTATTATATTTCTTATTTGTGTGTGTGTGTGTTTTTTTTTCTCTCTCTCTCTTTGGTTGTAGTTTTGAGCTCCTAATTTTATGGTGATGTCTCTAAGTGTAAAGCACTTTGGTCAGTCCTGTGGCTGTTTTAAATGTGCTATATAAATAAAGTAAACTTGAAACTTGATAATTGTGACAAAACCAAAACGATGAAGTTATCATTAGGATTGCACCGAATTTTCGGCCACTGAAAATTATTAGCCGAAAATGGCGTTTTTGGCTGAAAAATAGCTGAAAATATGAGCTGAAAAAAAAAAAAAAAAAAATATATATATATATATATATATATATATATATATTTTAGAGGTGGGAGAAAAAAAATTGATTCTCCGATGCATCGCGATTCTCTCTTCAGTGATTCTGAATCGATTCTGATTATATCCGAATCGATTCTGAATATTTCCAAATCGATTCTGAGCTGGGTTTTTTCCTGCATGTGGCATGTGTGCACACTAGAGACGTGGCGGGCTTCATTGCACAGAATTTGCGCTGTGAGAAGCGGCTTTAACACCGAACGCAGAAAGCGGCGAAAGTTTAACTTTTTTAAACTTTAAGCGCGGCGTGCGCAGCTTGCACGCCAGTGGTGCGCTCCACTGCGTGTGCGCTTTGGTTGACGCAGAAACAAGACATCCTCATGCGGCACAAGCAATTGAAATGAATTGCTTTCATAGCGCAGCGCTTTCCACGTTTGGTGTGAAAAAAGAAAAACCCAACTGTTGTCTGAAAACTTTTGGATACTTAAAGAACACTTATTTTAAATAAGTGATTGTTTTAAAAAGTAGCCTGTCTATATATATAAAAAAATAAAGTTTGCACAAAATAAATTTGATATAAAATTTATATAAAAATGTAGCCATGTGCAGTAATATAAAAAAAAACTGAGAATGTGATGCATAGTAATATTGAGTTGATAATGAAAGTTGTAATTGAATTGAATCATAAAACCAGTGAAGATTCACACCCCTATTTTTAAGATGGCAATACTGACATACAGAGATTACAACTATAAACAAAAAGCAAAGAAACTGCAATTTTGGTTAAAATGTAAGGCTGTAAAGATGTATTTGCACAGCAGAAGAATAAATTGGGGAAAAAATGTAGATCAAGAATCGTTTTGGTATCGGATCGTAACTCCCAGAATCGGAATCGGATCGGACTGTGAAGTGCCTATATATGACTGTGAAGTATATATATATATATATATATATATATATGAGTTTCACTCTGCTCTAGCCATCGTCACTGCGCGGTGTGACACTCTGCTCAATATTCCGCTCTATTAATGTGTTCCACTCGTGTATCGCTCGCTCATGCACATTTTTATGCATTTCATGCAGATTTCTATGTAGTACACTTGTTCCTGTTTGCAGTAGTGTTACTGAGCTGTAACATGCTGTAGTAGAGCTGTACTGGGTAACGCTGGTAAAATGACGCTACCCTCTCATCCACTAATCTGCTCCCGCTGTGATCTGCTCACATGCTCTGATAAAAACAGCTTTGTAGAACTATACATTATTTGGATAAGTTAAAAGTTAAAAAAGTTACATCTGATTCTGTTGCACAGAACTAAATAAAAATAATATATTGACATTTAATATTATTATAATTTTCTGTCCAATTTTATTGTGTTATTTTCAGTAAAAGTGTGGTTATTTTATTGGCTTGTGTTTTTTAAATTTAATATCATTCAAATGATTAAGTTAAATTAAAAATATTACAAAATTACTTATGAGATTCTAACATGAAGTGTACATCTTTTTGTCATAATTGTGACTTACTATCTGTTAATTTTGACTTTTAGTGTCATAATTACGACTTTTGTGTCATAATTACGACTTTTGTGTCATAATTTAAACTTTTTAAACTCATAATTATGCAGGACTTTCTTCTTAGGAGAAAATTATACTATTTTGTGAAAATGCTTTTGCTGGGCATTTTTAAAATGCAACATGATCTCATGATGAAAATGTACCTGTGGGAGCTTTTTTTCACAAGACGCGAAATACGTACCAATAAGTACATATCAATGCAGTTTCCAACAGAAATGAACATTAGTGCTGGCAACAGCGAGCACTTGTAATCGTTTTCATACACAGTTATGATTACAGCCTCATATGTTTCGCTTTCTGAACGTAGCAAGCATGCTCGATAGCTCAGCCAGCATGGAAATAGACTTAGGATGCAGAATTCTTGGGTACGAATCCCATGAAAAACATGACTCACGATGAATGAGCCGAAAGGTCAGCCACAACAAGCTAAAACGGCATGCTTGCAATTGCGTTTTTACATCACATTCACTTTAGTTCACACTGTCGGGTAGGTTTAGGTGTAGTGCAGATGGTACGTTCACAGTACCATTAGAGCATTAGAGTTATAGCGCCACTTAACGGACATTTCAAATCATGACTGCAGTGACACGTACCAAAATGTCACATAAAATGTTCATTCATCTGTTCTGGGAAAAAAGCCGAACACTCTTTTAGTACATATTTGCATCTTGTGAAACTGTTCCCACAGATCAGTAAAAATGTGGCAAATCATACAAAAAAGCAATGTAAAATATTGCATGTATGTCACCACAAGCAAGTTTTCCCAAATAAGCTTGTGTTGCAAAAACAATAACTGCAATAATACAGTAAGTTTTGTTAAAAAAAAAAAAAAAAAAAAAAAAAGGTTTTGCAAGGTAACCTAAAATGGTAAGATTTAAATTAACTGCCTTATTTAAGCCTGAAATATTATTTAATGAGACTGAATCAACCTGAATACAACAGGTTACATCAACAAAACGTCAGACCAGGTTGTTTAAAAAAAGCTATACAACAGTATAGGAAATGGTATAGAAAATATATGACTTTAAATACACTCACCTCCCTGTGGAAAGAACTGAGAGTAAATTTCCTTAAATGTGTCTTCGTTGACCACACCACTGGGGCATTCCTAAAAAACACAGATATAGACATTTCCATCACAATGTTATTGAGGAGCGATTTCACCAAGAGAACCATTATGTGCATGAACATCCAAATAGGAAATGGCACCATTGCTGAGCAGTAAACACATTATCCATTGTCCATTCTCATTCTAATGTGCATCATAAATGAAAATGCGAAGCAGCAGGCAAACACATTGTGCTAAAAGTGCATTTGCTGGATTGAACATAATCTCTTATGACTCTCCTTCATTTCCAATAAACGAGCTCAGAGATTGCAAGTGCTTGTCAGACTTTTTCATTTTTTTTTCCCAGTGCTGTAAGATCACCATTCTTTACTGTAATATCACTCATCACTAGGTAATGGTAGACCTCATATATGCATTGAAGTCTGCATGTTGTATCGCCAATAAATTGTAATGAATGTGGACGCTTAACGCTTGAATTTGCATTCGATTTTATTTGATGCTCTGAAAATCAGATCGACCTCTTCAAGATGGCCAACCAATAGTTTAAGCTGTCATGCCCGTCTGATGAAAGGCTCTCAGATGTTTTGGTTTAGTAAACACGTTTATGAACGCCTCTTCAGAAATGATCCTTTCAAGCCTGAGAATGAATCATAAGATGATGAATGCTGTCTTACAACATCAGCAATGCAGTTTCTTTATTATTCTTGTTAAGGGAGTTGCAAAGGCTGTTATCCAAGATGTCTGGTGAAGCTAAATAAACTAGTGTATTTTGGTATTTTTTATTTTTTTATTTTTGAGATTGCAGCAGATATTAAAAGATGCTCAAATGTTACTAAACCAATGATAGTCTGACAGTTAAAGCGATTACAGATTGAACTTTGCAAAACCAGTATTTAGCAAACCTTTATTAGCCAGTTCCAGCATTACTCATGTGCTCAATATGATAAACTGGCTAAAATACAGTGAAATCACATTTTTAACAATATATCTCCCTTGACGACAGACATAAAATAGACAATAAAAGGAACTAATGTCTGATCTGAAGTGTTAGATGTATTGTTTTAATTCACATTTGTACCAAAAGAACTGAGAACTCTTATGTTCTATAACTAGTTTATGGGAAGCACAGTACTATATTCTGATGGCTGTTTAACATTTGGCTTTATAAGGAGAAACAGATAAGTAGAGTAGCAGCAAAGAAGCTTTATTATTTAATTTGAGGGCTATTTATCCTGCCGGTTGCAATTTAAAGTGAGTAATAGTGGTGGCATTTTTGTTGACATAATCTGTGCATTTATATGATGAAGACAAAACATCCCACAATATAAAGTCAAGCACAAAATAAAGTCAAATCTGATGTTTATACTTTATTCTTAGCTTATCATCAACTGTCTTTTATATCTCTAACTTGTTTATGGTATCTCATTGACAAACATAAAAATATTTAGCATTTTCATAGATCACATAATGAAAGCAATCTGTCTGATTCTGCATGTCACATGAAGAATTTTAACAAATGAACAATCTAAATTTATAATAGCTGGAACAGTGTCATTTGATCCCCAGGAATTATATTAGATTACACAGTAGAATGGGACATTTTTCAAGATGATTGCTGTTGCCTCATCATAAATGGTTTGACAATTGCAGCTATTATGAAGCATGCTTTTACACTGTAAATATTTCAAGAAAGATAAGTGCAGAAAATTGCTTAGATGTCATAATTCTACATCTTTAATCCCAAGAGAGATTTCAGTTATTTTCTGAGTAGATGTGACTAAATAATCTAAATAATCTACTTCATTTGAATATGCATATATATATATGCAATGTATCTACTTCATACATACACATATACATACATATATTTAACAAATGATGCAGTTTATTTAACAATATCCAAGTTACTTTATAGGAGAACTCCACTTCCAGAACAACAATTTACAAATAATTTACTCACCCCGTGTCATCCAAGATGTTCATGTCTTTCTGTCTTCAGTCGTGAAGAAATTATAGCTTTTGAGGAAAACATTTCAGGATTTTTCTCCATATAATGGACTTCATTGGTGCCCCGATTTTGAATTTCAAAAGCTTCAAAGGGCTCTAAACGATCCCAGCCAAGGAAGAAGGGTCTTATCTAGTGAAACGATAAAAATTTGTATACTTTTTAAGCACAAAAGCTGGTGTAGCACAGGCTCTGGGATGCGCGTTCACGACGTACTACTGATTAACGTCAAAAGGTCACACGGAACATAATCGGAACTACAGACCCAGTGTTTACAAAGCGAACGCGGCAAAGACTAAGAAAGTGCAAGTAAGTCAAACGCTGTTTACAAACAAAAAGGTACAACGATGTCGGACGATTCTGAAGTTGTAGGAGAAAATGAGATGGAGTTTTTCGCCATTCTCTACTTTTTTGAGCCGGAATACACAGACGATGAACTTAGTCTTGATTCGTAGTAGGGATGGGAAGTTCGGATCATTTTACAGACTTGGACTTTTGAGTCTCGTTCAGCAAAATAAACGAATCTTTTTCGAGTCATTTCGTTAATTTTAGCAAAATATAATTAAAATGTTACGTGTTACTTTTCTAACACATCTACTGCTTACACAAACATTGATCACACTACAAACAAGACAAAACTATAATGCTATAAGAAACAGAAATGATTAATTCACTGTTTACCTTAAGTCTTTAGTCTATGATTAGCTCTATGATAACCTGATGATTAGTCTATGATAACCTCGCCTCTTATCTGACAAGTTTTCGGGTTTGAGTCGTTCGTTCCTCACGTGACAGCCCCATAAGAGGAAACGAACGACTTGAAAAACCCAAAGATTCGAAACAGGTGAAATAATTCCAGTACAGAACCTAATAGGATGTCGCGCATGCAAGACTAAACGAATCACCCCGAGACGACTCGTTCTTCCCGAGTCACATTAAAGATTTGTTCAAAATGAACGAATCGTTCAAGAATGACCGACCACTAATTCGTAGCATCGTGGACGCGCATCCCAGAGCCTGTGCTACATGAGCTTTTGTGCTTAAAAAGTATACAAATTTGTATTTTTCGGAAAAAAAATGACCAAAAAAAAATTTTTTTTTCGGAAAAAAAATTTCGCTAGATAAGACCCTTCTTCCTCGGCTGGAATTGTTTAGAGCCCTTTGAAGCTGCATTTAAACTACATTTTGGAAGTTTAAAATCGGGGCACCAATGAAGAAGTCATGAAATGTTTTCCTCAAAAACCATAATTTCTTTACGACTGAAAACAGAAAGACATGAACATCTTGGATGACAAGGGGGTGAGTAAATTATTTGTAAATTGTTGTTCTGGAAGTGGACTTCTCCTTTAAGTAAAATGAGTTCAGGCATTCCGCTACTGGGTATAACAGAAATAAAATGATCTTAAGGAAGATAATGAAAGTTCACCAAGATATTTTGATGAATTTATAAATACAAGTTATATAAATTATTATTAGTTACTATAAATTATATGTGCTATCATCAGTTGGCAGGGTGGTTTGGTTTCTGTTTCACAAAAGGTTCTTTGTGGCAAAAAAGGTTCTGTAGATTATAAAACGGTAAGAAAGAGATGGTTTATTTTGAACATTTGACTGAATGGTTCTTTGTGGAACCAAAAATTTTTCTAATATGGCACCACTGTGAAGAAACTTTTAAAGCACCCTTTTTTTTTTAAGAGATTTTTTTTTAAGCTACAACTTAAATGGGTCATGACACAAGAAATAAAATTTGCCTTGACTTTTGGTATATAAGAGGTCTTTGTACCATTAAAACATGCTGCAAGTTTCATATCTTAAAACATCCTTCTAATTATAAACAAAGCATTTATTTAATCAAGCTAAAAAAAAAAGCTCATTTGGATCCAAGGTGCCAGATGACATCACAGGGGCACAAACATTTGCATAAATACCGCCTCCAGAGCAAGGTATTGAGGAATAGTCATCTTCTCACCATAGACGGCGCTGGCGTTTAGTTGCTTAACAGACGAACTTGATTACGCTGAATGCGAGTGTCGCGTCGCATCAAAAGCAAATAGAAATTACAATCACCGCCGCTATCTTGTCTACACTGGATGCAGTATACAGATGCGCATTGGCTTTCTGACACAGCCCACGCAATTGAGTTATCAATTGAAGTGAAAGAACATTCACTTTGACACGTTTGGTTTAAACAGCTTGTTCGCATCTTTGTACAGATATCCGAAGGATCCCAGCATAAGGAACAAGTGAATCGTTTATTTTTAATGCCATCCCGAATTGTGTCTGAGGTTTGTTCTGAGCATTTTGTTTTGTAAACTAGACACAGAGTCATGGAGAGTTCACAGAGAAACATTTGTTGAAAGATTAAGTATAACTTGATATGAATGCAGCTGCATCACAAACTGTAAGTAAATGGTTTCATAATGCTTTGTCTGGAAATGACCGTTTTATTTTGATCATGTAGTCAAAACACTCACATTCAATAGCAAGGGGGCGTTGACACTGTTGCAATGCAATGACATTAGCCAGTCATAACAGTGGGCGATTACTGACAAGTCTTAAAGGACCCGCCCCTTAAAACAGATAGTTTTAGACAGAGGGTCAGAATGAGGGTTGAAAATAATCATTTTCCCATATTTTTCCCACATTCATTTGCTTTTTTTTTGTTCAAAAAACTTGCAGTGTTTATTCTGATGACAAATAATTTCCATCATAATTTTCGCAACAATTGATAGTATTATAGTTTTGAATGAGAAAAACTATGATGAAAATCTATTGACATTTTTGTTAATGAATAAAAATGAGACGAAAATGTTCGGGAAGGATGATTTGGGAAGAGATTCTTTCAGAATGAATCTGCTGCGTGGTTAGAAGGTGTATCACAACCTATTGATCTAACCATCTGGAGATAAGCTAGCATACATTTGCTGCACGTCTCATAAAACGTTAAAAAATGTCAATATCTGATAGTAAGAGAAGAGCAAACATACGGATAAATTTGATGACGCAAAAGAAAGCTCAATTCAGTCTGGTTTTCTGAGTGCAGACACCGAAGCTGCGCTTCTCACACAGCGCACGAGTACTCTTTTACACCTCATAAACGGGGAAATACACATAAAATGATGTTGAATTGCCCGTTTTGATGAGTATTCAAAAAAAAACCACACTCGGTTACATCTTGGGTGAATATAAATGGGACAAACGTGTATCAGTGCATTGCATCCATGCATTCGATTTTAAAGGAACAGCAACCTAGTCTTTTTAAAAAAAATTCTGTTGTCTGTAGCATTGATGTTACTCAAGAAACAAAAAAAAATGCCATAAAACTATTTTTGAACAGTTCCTAAAAGAACTATTTTGAAGAACATTTTAAAAATCTACAAAACCTTTTTTCGACTATAAAGAACCTTTTCTGCATTTGAAAGGTTCTATGGATGGTCAGGATTCTTCATGGAACCACTGATGCCAATAAAGTACCTTTATTTTGAAGAGTGTAATATAGATTAAGCTAAATTTGTTTGTATAAATAAATATGTCTGCTTGAAAGAATGAGGAATGCGGTAACAGGCTGTTATAAAGAATGCACAATTAGCCTTTATAACCATTGGTATTTCATTGAAAAGAAGACCATGCTCTTGTTTCTTTTTGAGAAGTGGTTTCATTTAATCTTAATATAAAGGCATGTTGTGTGTCACAGCAGTTAAATCTGTGTCAATCATGATAAAACCTTCATATCAAACCTATACAATGAGTTTGATCATTTTAGAGAAATGCTTAATAAATGCATTACACTGTTAGCAGACTAAATTTACTGTAGATTAATATTTAGTCAACTAACACTAGGCTAAAACTAAAAACAATTCAGATGGCTAAAATAAGACAAACTTAATGGCATTTTAGTCAGAAGACTGACTAAAACTAAATCAAAATCTACTGTCAAAATAAACACTGTCATGACCCCTTTTAAGTCTTCATTCACTGATGATCTCAACTCAAATTTAATTCAAACTTGCCTTAAAATGTGTCACATCTTCAAATGTAATGCAGCAAGTTTGATTATGCAAATGTACCATGGATCAGTGAATGTCTGTGACTTTTCCAGTCATTTGTAATTACTGGATAAGGATTTTTTTTTTTTTTTTAGAGAGAGAGAGACTGCACTCATGAAGAACTTTTCATGAAGAAATTGTATGACTAGAATTGCATATTCACTATGAAAATTCCTTTAACTTTTCTATGTCCCTGTTTTTTTTTTCCAGGCCTGGTAAAGCCTCACTTTAATAAAAATGGCCTGATATTTCCAGGTTTTTTATGACTGTGGGAACAACAAAAGACTGGGTAAACTAATCCTTTAAGAACTTTTTGGAAAACACACTGAATATTTGGACCCGACATAATAAAGAGTCCATCTGCAGGGCAAAATAATTGACTTTTATAAAGTGGACTCGTGTACCAGTACACGGCAAAACTCTGAGCAATAAAATGACATAAAAATCAAATAATCAGAAACCAGCCTCTGGCGTTCAGAGCCAGATATGAAACCTCATTACAGTATTCCCTTTGCTGTGTATTGAGCAACTAGAGGAGGAGGACTGGAGGATGGAGAGGTGCTGTGCTGAGCTGGGAAAACTGCGGTTTTTGATACAAGCACAGCACTGGAGGGATTTGCGCTTAGATCATGCTTTTACATTCTTAAATAAAAGACATTGTACTGACGGTTACACTCTAAGACAAACAGTCTGAATCTGCCAGCCTGTTTAAAAGGATTCAGTCATGCTTAAATGGATGTACTATACAGAAAAACAGGGCATATGTCTTCAATATACAGTATGACGCCTTTGTGAAAGCTTGCCCTCATGATGAACTTCCACTGTGCCTTTGTGCATTTCATTAAAGTACAGTGAAGGAGCCAACATAATCTGTGCTGAGCAATCTTAAAATAACCAGGTAGGTGTTTAGGACCTACAAATACCTGACTATATCATACCATGCTTTCCAACTAAAGTGTATCTCACTTGATGCCTCTTAACACATTGAGTTCATCCTCATTTTCCCTTGAGACCTACATTTGGGACACAAACACGCTATAGAGACACAACTTCATCTTCCTATTTCAACTTTTTAAAGAGATGGACTGAATCCCATAACAATACAATCCAACTAAAGTGTTTTGTGATGCTTTTATCAGCGGTTTGGACTCTCATTCTGACGGCACCCATTCACTGCAAAGGATCCATTGGTGAGCAAGTGATGCTAAATTTTTCCAAATCTGTTCAGATGAAGAAACAAACTCATCTACATATGTGACCCTGGACCACAAAACCAGTCTTAAGTAGCACAAGTACATTTGTAGCAATAGCCAAAAATACATTGTATGGGTCAAAATTATAGATTTTTCTTTTATGCCAAAAATCATTAGGAAATTAAGTAAAGATCATGTTCCATGAAGATATTTTTTTAATTTCCTACTGTATATACATATATCAAAACTTAATTTTTGATTAGTAATATGCATTACTAAGAACTTCATTTGGACAACTTTAAAGGTGATTTTTTCAGTATTTAGATTTTTTTTTGCACCCTCAGATTACAGATTTTCAAGTCCTATCTTAAACCATACATCAATTGAAAGCTTATGATGTACATGTCTCAATTTAAAAAAAACTGACCATTATGACTGGTTTTCTGGTCCAGAGTCACATATTGGATGGCCTGAGGTTGAGTAAATTTTCATTTTTGTGTGAACTATTTCTTTGAAATAACATTTCCAAAGGCTCCGTCATGATATGCATGTTTAAATGGTGATTCTGCATTGAGAATTCTTCATAAATAACAACAAAAACAGTCTGAAATGTGTCCTCTCCACCACCACAAATTACCTTGGGCTCTGCTACATGAAAGAAGCCCTACAGTAAGTTGTTTTGTCTAATCCAGCACTTCACGTCTTTGACATAAAAAGGCTGTGTCTGAGAAAGTTCTGTGTTGTTACAGTGAGCTCTGGTTAATTAAAAGGGATTGTTTTGTGTTGCTGTCATCCACTGTCTCTTGTGCAGGCAGCGTGAGAGAGACCCCGTGTAATTACCTTTTAAGAGACACACGGCTCTCATCAGAAACCATCACTGCCAAAGTCTTCTCAATATTATCAAAACTCCAGGAGCAATGCAGGGTTCATTAACACCGTTAAGATACACAGGCTGTAATTAAAAGATTTTTTCAGCTTGCTGAAGCATGATCATTCGCTGACTGCACACAGAGGATCAGGGACAGAATATCTGGCATATTTTGGTTTCAGTTTACCACTAATTCACGGGATAATACAACCGAAATACCACAAAGAAAAAAAGTCTGAATAAAACTAAAAAGATTCTGTTAGTAGCAGATTCAGCTAATTTTTCTTGTTCCGCTAATGTGCGGATAATCAAGTTTAATTTAGGTCCTGGTCATTTGTGGAGTGTAATTAAGCTAGTAAAGGAGAAAAATATGATCATCGACTCTCATAAAGTGAAATCTCTTCATCTGTAAAATCCACTACGAACAGATTATTTTGCATGACTTTCATTGATCTACAAGGTCGAAATCTCCCATACAAACATCTTCAGATTTCTCTCAGCACTGTTTGGTTTTGTATTGCTAAATCTGATCAAGATTCTGCCCTGATCAATGCATTTATTTTTATTGATTTAATTTACATTTTCTTGAGGTGGCGGTCCTGGTGCTGATATGAAAAGAAAATGGTTGTTTATTTATTCGAATGCCTGTCAAATCCTGATCAGTACACAAATAAATAAAGGGATAGTTCATCCAAAAATGAAAATCCTGTCATCATTTACTCATCCTCAAGTTTTTCAAAACCTGTAAGAGTTTCTTTCTTCCGTTGAACACAAAAGAAGATATTCTGAAAAATGTTGGGAACCAAACAATTGATGGTAGCCATTGACTTGCATAGTATTTTTTTTCTCCATGCTATAAAAGTAAAATGGCTACCATCACCCATTTTTGGGTGAAGTATCCCTTTAAGTTAATTTAATTTGAGGTCTGTAAGATGTTTTAGAAAGAAATCTCTTATCTGAACTCTCTCTGATTAAAAATAGGGGAGTGCGGGGCACAACCTAACACTTTTTGAATTTCTCAGTTTGTGTAAATCCACCTGGGGTTCAAGGTATAATTTTTTTTATCCACGTTAATTTCACACTTGTCTAGTACAAATATGTCGCTTTGTTTCATAACTACAGTGTATACGTTTTTCGTTATTTACCTCAAAAGAAAGGAAGTGAAAAGTGACAACAAGCCCTGTAGGTGGGGTACATTGTAACATGTGAGGGGCGCATTGTAACATGACCATATGACAGCTTAAAATGTTATCTAATCGAATGAAAAAATATACTCGACAAACTAAAATATTTTGTCAATAAAATAAAATGATTAACTTTTTCAAATAAAATAATGGAGTTTTTTAAGAATTAAAAAAAAGATCTAATTTTTGAGTTTCACAATGAACATATCGCAACTATGCGTGGGACGGCCCTGATCGCAAAACACAGCTGTACAGTATAGTTCAAAACAATGTGCGCAAATAGATGAAACACATACAGACATTCAAAAAAACACTCTCCTCCCTCCAACACAGCTCTCACAGAACACGAGACACATAAATGAGCCAAAAAGCTTTACGTATAAATAGTAATTTCTCAACATTAAACATTGATCGTCAGTCTTTATTCACCTGTTTCTTGTGATTTCTTTTTAAAATCCATAAAGGAAAGTAGTGAAAATTACATCACTAATGTCATAGAATAGCATAGTTTAACATAGCGGGGCAGATTGTAACGCAGTGTTACAACTTTCCCAATCAACACGACTGGAATATAAAACTGGTTAGTGTTTTCTGCTGGCTTGCCTAAACTGATAAATAACAGGTTGATGATTAAAATAATAGCATGCTTGTCTCATTTTAAATGAATACTAAAAACTGAGATGAATAAATTACTTAAGCCAGAAATTTACTTTTACTATGATAAAATAAATATTCAGCGATATCTAAAAAAAGCCTTTTGAATTTTAGCACACTTTTTTCTTTGTATAGTGTTGCTATGGCAACTAGTAAACACAGTAAATTTGGTTATGCTGGCGTGTGTGGAAATATTTAAACCATGTGTGTTACAGTAAAAACTGTATATAACGTAAAACTTTGAATAACAAATTTCCATTTTAATATTTTAAAACGTAATTTATTTCCGTGATTGCAAAGCTGTATTTTTCACAGTCATTATTTATATCTTTCCAGAAATTATGGTAACACTTTATAAATAAGGTTAATTAGTTAACATTAGTAAACTACATTAGTTAATATGAACTAAAAAAAAAAAAACACTTCTACAGGATTTATTAATCATAGTTAATGTTAATTTCAACATTTACAAATGTATTATTAAAATCAAAAGTTGTGCTTTGTTAACATACTGTAATGCACTGTGAATTAACATGAACTAACAATGAACTAATGTATTTTTATTAACTAACATTATCAAAGATTAATAAATACTGTAATACATATATTGTTTATACATTAACTAACATTAACTAAAGGAAATTTATTGTAAAGTGTGTCCCAAAATTATTCTAATATGCTGATTTGCTACTCAAGAAACATATTTGTGACCCTGGACCATAAAACCAGTCATGAGTAGCATGGGTATATTTGTAGCAATAGCCAGTGATACATTGTATGGGTCAAAATGATCAATTTTTCTTTTATGCCAAAAATCATTAGGATATTAAATAAAGATCATGTTCCATGAAGATATTTTGTAAATTTCCTACTGTAAATATATCAAAACTTAACTTTTGATTAATAATATGCATTGCTAAGAACTTCATTTGGACAACTTAAAAGGTGATTTTCTCAATATTTAGATTATTTTTGCACCCTCAGATTCCAGATTTTCAAATAGTTGTATCTAAGCCAAACATTATCCTATGCTAACAAACCATACATCATTGGAAAGCTTATTTATTTCAGCCTCCAGATGATGTATAAATCTCAATTTCAGAAAATTGACCCTTATGACTGGTTTCGTGGTCCAGGGTCACATTTTATTATCAAAGCTAATCAATGTCAGCAGTTGTGTTGCTTAATATTTTTGTGGAAACCAGCATAATTTTGATGATTTTTTGAAGTTCTACAGAACAGCATTATTTGAAATAAAAATCTATTGTAATATTATAAACGTCTTTACTGCCACGTTTGATCAATTTAATACATCACTGTTGAATAAAAGTATTAATTTCTTCTAAAACAAATCTTACTGACTACAAAATTTTGAATCATATTTTATCAATGCCTCAGTGTTTGTTTAATTTTTTTTTTTTTTTTTTTTTTTTTTCATATTTAGCAAAGATGCATAGATCTTGAATTTATGAGTACAAACAAAAGCGATGGTGAGAACTGAACAGAGAGCACTGTCTGTTTCCAATAAATAAATGAACAAACGTAAGCAATATGGACCCTTTTCTCTCTGACACTGACGTGCTTTGAAATACAGGAAAAGATGTTAGTGGATGACGAGAAAATCTTTTCTAATGGCAAGTATTTTCCCTCTGTAATCAGGATGATGGCAAAACCAGTGTTGGCCAAAAAAAAACAATGCATCAACACGAGAATGACAATCTGTGGTGAGCCAGGCTTGTCCCACATGACACACTTGAGGAGGTGTTGCACACATTCAATAGCTGTTGCGTGTGCAAGTCTGTGAAATTCACAAGTCCATGAGGTGGCCAGTTCAATATTTGAGGTTTCAGAAATAAGTTCATGTGCCCTCAATGTGCCCTTTTCTTCAGCCCTTCAACTACATCATCAAAGTCTGCAGTCAGAGGAGGAACGTGAGGGCTTAGGGCGGCATTTGGGACAGGACCCTTGACAATGATTTACTAATTAAATCTCTTTTGAAGGATTTGAGAACTTGATAGATAAAAATCCAAGAAATAGAAGCAATCAGAATCTGAAATGGCAGGTGATATTAAAAGTGAAATAACAAGAAAACTTATCTAACATTTACAGCATCTGGGACACCACATGGGAATATGAATAAGACAGCGAGGGTGCTAGCAAAACCTCAGTGCAGTCATCACCTGTCAGCGGTGTGTGTGTTTTTGTGTGTGTGTGGCATGAAGGAAGGATTGCCGCCTTCTGATATCTCCCCTTGAGAGTCTGATAATAAAGGACCATTGTGCCACTCTCACGCTTTGTCACCTGACAATTTGGGTCAAGTTAATTTGGTGTTGTCTCATTTCATTGTGCACCAGAGGTGAGAAAGGACATTTATGCCTCAGGGACACTCCAGAGACCTTTCCTGACCTGATTATTGTAGCAAGCGTGATAGTTTTTCTGCAAAGTCTGGCATGTTCCACATCAAACTGGCACTTACAAGGAATAAAAACTTTATACTGAATGCAATCCAATTCAAAATGAAAGAAAGAAAAAAAATAAATAAATGAAGCTCTGTATTTGAAGCCAGAAGCTTTAACTCACATTTTTAAAGCCCCGATAGAGGATTTGAAGCTCTTTGCGTGAGAAACGCGTTTGAGCCTCCAGCTGCTCCAAACCTTCTGGTCGATGCCGTACAGCAGACAGCTCCAGCTCATCCTCAACACTATCTGTAGAGAAACACACAACATCAGGGTTATGAACTGCTCACACTCAGAATAACAGCGGTAATCCAAAATTCTATTTTTGGTAAATAAGTAGTGGACCAACTGATGACAAAAAATAAACTCAAATAAAATGTACAACATTTAATGAGATATATAACCTTTTTTTTTTTAATTCATGAGTACGTAAAAACACAATTTTGACAAAAAATTATCCACAGGTACATTAATATGCCACTAGATGGCCACAAGCCACTGAATCATTCACTTCATCCAATTTGTTTATAAGCAACTGACTCATTTATGAGCAAAAACAAGTGAAGTCATTTACGATTAAACTTTTTGGCTACAGGTTTTTCGAATACTGTAAATTCAGACATACTGCTCTTTTCGCGTACTTCATTTAGTATACTAAATAGCAGGGAAGTATGCATATTCACTCAACCAACGAACAAAACAAGTGAATGTCTGTATGAGTGAGTCACTGAATCATTCACACAACCTACTGGTCAAAAACACTGATTCATTCATGAACAAAAAAGCGAATATTTGCAAAACATTGAATTATTCACTCAACCAATTTCATCAAAAACACTGCTTCATTCATGAACAAAACAAGTGAATGTCTGTATGAGTGAGTCACTGAATCATTCATTTAACCGATTTCATCAAAAACACTGATTCATTCATGAACAAAACAAGTGAATGTCTGTATGAGTGAGTCACTGAATAATTCACTCAACCGATTTGCTCAAAAAACACTGATTCATTCATTAACAGAATCATTCACTCAACGAACTGTGTCAAAAACACTGATTTATTTATGAAGAAAACGAGTAAGTGCCTGCATGAATGAGTCATCAAATATTCAGTCAGCCAGTTTGCTCAAAAATACTGATTCATTCATTAACAAAAATGCTAATGTCTGTATGAGTGAGTCACTGAATCAAACAACCAACCAATTTGCTCAACAACACTGATTCATTAACAAAATAAGTGAATGGCTGTATGAGTGAGTCACTGAATCATTCACTCAGCCAGTTTACTCAAAAACACTGATTCATTCATTAACAAAACAAGTGAATGCCTGTATGAGTAAGTCAGTGAATCATTCACTCAGCCAGTTTGTTTAAAAACATTGATTCATTCATTAACGAAAAAAATGCAAATGTCTGTATGAGTCACTGAATCATTCACTCAACCGATTTGCACAAAAAATGATTAATGATTAATTCATTAACAAAATAAGTGGATGTCTGTATGAGTCATTGAATCATTCACTGAATTGATTTGCTCAAAAACACTGATACATTAATTAAAAAAAACAACACTAATGTCTATGAGTAAGACATTGAATCAATCACTTAACTGATTTCGTCAAAAAATGATTCATTCATGAACAAAACAAGTGAATGCCTATATGTGAGTCACTGAATCATTCACTGAACAGATTTGTTAAAAAACAATGATTTATTCATAAACAAAAATGTGAATATCTATATGAGTGACTCACTGGATCATTCACTCAACAAATTTAGTCAAAAACACAGATTCATTTATGAACAAAACAAGTGAATGTCTGTATGAGTGAGTCACTGAATCTTTCACTCAACCGATTTGCTCAAAAACACTTGATTCTTTCATTAACAAAACAAGTAAATACCTGTGTGAGTGAGTCACTGAATCATTCACTTAACCAATTTGTTCAAAAGCACTGATTCATTCACGAACAAAGCACCACTAATGCTCAGAGATACAATTCATTCTGCTTTGACTTTGTTTGAAACTATTTTCCTTGGGAAAGCAAAAACACAAAGTAACTGTCAATTTATGATGTCTAAAATGAAAGTCACTCAATATTAACTTCTTGTTTATTGAATTGTTGTATACAAGCAGCATCACACAGTGAATATATCAAATATGTACCATTCTGTCAGACTGACAAGGTTCTAGAGCAAAGGTTCTCAAATATTCAAAGCAATCTGTTCTAAGACTTTCCATCTGTCCATAGGATCATAACAGGCCTTGGCATCTGAAACTCATTAATCTTAAATCTAAAAAAAGCTTTCAGCTCAAATATGACCCCTGATAAAACTGTACTTCTGGACAACTGTGTTTCTCTACATTAACTTAGATTAAGCATCCAATATGACCTGTGTTTGAGATTTATTTAGCCCTAAAGGCTAAATAATCTTTAAAATAATGAGTGAGGAGCAGAAGCCAATAAAACAATGAAATGTAGAGCGAGTCTCTTAACATTAATCAATGGAGAGGCACAGTGATTACTGTGACACCTGAAGCGTAGAAGACTAATGGCTGACATATGACCCTCTCGTCCACAGAAGACAACTCATCAAACGTTTGGCAAACAGAACTGACATATATGAACATCATTTTCTCATCTCGTTCTCCTGGGAGTACCACATGCAATCAGAGTAATTTTAGTATCATTACTGCTTCATGCTAACAGCCCTGTTTCATAACACAATGCATAAGTGTTTAAATAGCAGCATTCTTTGGCATCTAAAGATGTTCATTAAAAACACAAAATAGAGCATTTTAACAATCAGCAATAACAACGACAGTTAATCATTCGTAGCTCACTTCCAGAATTCAATACAATTGATATTTAGAATTTGCTGCAGTGTTGTTCCCTTAATAAAAAAGTGTCAATAGTGTACAGTTCGCTGTTTTTTTGGCTTTATAAGAAACATATTCAGAGGATGAACTGTAATAAATCCAGTGTAATACTCAGCAGCTGGAAGGCTCGAGTACAAATGTCTTTGGCTCACATAAAAATATGAAAAGAGTGAGAGATAGAGGAACACAGAGGTCAAAGATGAAATAGTTAAGAAATACCACACTTGTGAAAAAGAAGTACACTTCAGCATACTTTTAAAAAGAGTACTTATTATTGAAATAAAATACTTAAAAAAAAATGTGTATATATATATATATATATATATATATATATATACTATATAAGTGCAAATTAAATGTAATGTTGAATGTAATGAAAATCTGCATTATAGTTTAAATGCATATTAAATGCAATTAGCTGAACTTAAGAATACTTTTTGACCCACTTAAGTAGTCGTCTTTGAAATATGGTTAAAGTGTACTGCCGAATACACTGACAAGCATTTATGGTAAACTAAATATACTTTTGCATGCCATGCATTTATATATTTCAACTGTATTGAGATTAAATGCAATACTGAATAACACAAAATGTACTTAGTAAAAATAAAGGGACAGTTTACCCAATAAAAATTCTGACATCATTTATTTAGCCTCAGTTTGGTGACCAAACAGTTGGCGGTAGCCATTGACTTCTATAGTATGGAGAAAAAAAGAAAGAAAAACAGAGAAAAAAAGAGAAATGACTTGGAACGCAAGTAAATGACGACAAATTCCATTTTTGGGTGAACTGTCTCTTTAAGTACACTTAAGTGGCCTTTTATTTTATTAATATTATATCATCTGCAAGTACAGTTTTTAAAAATATATATTAATATATTATAATATATATTAAGATTTAAAGAACACCACAAGTGCATTCAATAAAATTAGGCACACTTCTTTTTCACAAGCGTGTGTACAAATAACAATAGGGCTCTCTGAGGAAATATGTTGGAGGTTTGTGTTGAAAGAGGACTTGCTTTCGGTACTGGTGGATGGTGCTTTGGTAGAAGAGCATAGGAACAGCTTCTTGAGCCGCGCCGTAACTCCACGCCTGCTGCCGTTCTGAAGGCAAGCGTTACCTAGGAGATACAGCGTGAGTGTCACCACAGCAACCAGGGTCGAGCGGAGCATCGGGGTGGCGGCAGCATGCTGACATGAGTTCATGAAGCAAGGGAGGCATGGATGTGTAGCTTCGTGCAGATCCGGGATCAGTTTTTAGTTTGCTTGTTCTGTTAAAATGACTTGATGACTTGTCTTGTTTTGTGCTGAACGAATGATATTTTCTAATCCCCCAAATGCAACCTAACCACGGCATAAATCTTTCTACATGATTTTCATAAAGACGATTTACTTGGTTTATTAAGCCAGTTTTCTCATGGGTACACTTTTCAGGTTCTCACAGCGGAGGTGATTTTAGGTTTTACGGTCATTGCGGGGACATTTGATCCCTGCAGTGAAAGCAAAACATGTCCTGTCTCCACACTGGACCAGTTCACTGACCTTAAATATGTTTATGAATAAATTACTTATCTATGGCAGCCTGTTCACACCACCGGATTAAAAAATAAAATAAAAACGTTTATAAGACTTCTCATTTCACAATTCAGTCTTTTCTTCTTACAATTCTGACTTTACAACTTTAAATCTCAAGTTTATCTCATAATCCTGAAATTATAACTTGCAACTGCAGGTTTATACTGTATCTCACAATTCGGAGAAAAAAGTCAGAATTGCCAGATATTATCTTGCAATTGCAAGTTATAATTTCAGAATTGCAAGATAAACTTGTGATTTTGAGTTACAAAGTCAGAACTGCAGGATAAAAACTTGCAATGTGGGTTATAAAGTTAGAATTGTATGCAAGCCTGTTTCCACCTCTAAATAAAAAATAAAGAAAGGTAACTGCGTCTTTTATCTACAATTCAACTTTTATTTCTCACAGTTGCAAGTTTACTTCTCGCAATTCTTATTTTTCTTCTCAGAACTGCGTGATACTCACAATTCTGACTTTTTTCTCAGAATTGCCAGACATACTGAATTCTGGAAAATAAAGCTGCAGTTCCTAGACATAAACTTATCTTGCAATTCTTACTTTTTTTTCAGAATTACGTGATACAAACATGCAATTCAAATTGTTTTCTCAGGATTGTGAGATACAGATTCACAATTCTTAGAAATAAAGTTGCAATTCGGAGAAACAAACTTGCAATTCTGAGAAATAAAGTTGCAATTCTGAGAAACAAACTTGCAATTCTGAGAAATAATGGTGCAATTCTGAGAAATAAAGTTGCAATTCTGAGAAACAAACTTGCAATTCCGAGAAATAAAGTCGCAATTCTGAGAAATAAAGTTGCAATTCTGAGAAACAAACTTGCAATTCCGAGAAATAAAGTCGCAATTCTGAGAAATAAAGACAGTTCTTAGAAATAAAGTTGCAATTCTGAGAAACAAACTTGCAATTCTGAGAAATGAACTTGCAATTCTAAGAAACAAACTTGCAATTCTGAGAAATAAAGTCAGAATTGCAATATATAAACTCTCAATTCTGATGTTTTTCTCAGAATTGCGAGTTTATATCTCAATTCTGACTTTACAAGCAATTGCAAAATATTATGTCAGAATTGTGAAATATAAACTCGCATTTCTGAGAAAAAAAGTCAGAATTATGAGATAAAATAGAATTCTATCTTCTACAGAATTGCAATATAAACACAATTCTGAGAAAAAAAAGTTGAAAGAATCGTCAGAATGTCAAACTCCGAATTCTGCCTTTTTTTGTTGCAATTCAGAGTTTATATCTTGCAGTTCTGACTTTTGTCTCAGAATTGCAAGATATAAACTCGCTATTGTAAGAAATAAAGTCAGAATTCCAAAATATAAACAATTTAAAATGTTTATATCTCATAATTCCTGTAACTGTGAGTTTTTGCAAATTACAAGTTTAAAAATCAGGATTGTGTGATATAAACTCACAAATGCATGTTATAAAGTTAAAATTATTGTATTATCTCGCAATTCTTTATTTCTCAGAATTGCAAATTTATATCTCACAATTCTGCTTGAGAGTAAAGTCAGATTTTTTTTTATACAGTGGGGGAAATGAGCTTCCATGCTTACCAGTACAATTAGGATTTACAAAACAGCAATTCTGCAAAAAAAAAAAAAAAAAAAAAAAAAACTATCTCAAGGTCTAATAATCAGTTAGTTTAGTATTAGTAATTAGAAACTATCTGTACGTTTACATGGCATGTTTTCTCATTAAGGACTAAACACACTTATTGTTGCATTATGGATAATGAGCGTGGCCTTCGCTTCAACACACGTATGCTTATGTACCAATATTGAATTTCCTGTGGAGCTGCTGAGGTGATCTCGAGGGCCACAGATGAGGTCAGTACAGCCACATCTTTATTCAGCATCATGAAGGCTAAACGCTCTAATCTGTATGGCAACAGCCGTTTGTGATCTGGGTAATAAGCACGAAACCACATGGTTACCTTAATCTTTCAACTGTTTATTGTATTTGCACTTGTTGAAATGTAAAATCCTTATCCCATTCAACAAATGCAAATAAGTATATTAAGTATGCAAATAAGTATGATATTTATGAATGTTTTTATGACCTTATGGCTTGAATTTTTTTTCTTTTTTTTTTCTTTTCATCATTTAAAAAAAATCCTTTCATCTGAAAATTTATGCTTAAATGCTTAAAAAGTTTTGCAAACACTTTTGTATCTTTGTATTAATTGTTTGGAAAAGAAAAAAGCTTGACAACTTTTTGTTTTAGTTTTCTTTTCATGCTTAA